>CAMZMU010000104.1:32961042-33158713 GCA_947311845.1 Poa pratensis
CATGTTCAGCACTCAGTGTCTCATTGTACTTCATTTTGGCAGTACACGGGTAGCAGAGAGCAAGATTTCTGAGAGGCAGGGTTCCTAGAGCGGAGGTGAAGGTGAACCCTCCCCTCGGTCGGATCCAAGCAGCGGCAAGGCGCTCTGATGATTAGCAACATCCCCAACACTTGTTCTGGACGGTTGCAATCATCAGAGACGTCTTGCCGCTGTTTGGATCGAAGGCCGATTTGCCGTCTCACGAGCCACCGTGGGCTGTATGACGGGGAAAAACCGTGTGTTTTGGGCGTGTTTTTACCAAGGTGCTGCCCTTCCCTCCCCTACCTAGGTGTTGATCAAATTCCCCACTCATTTTTTCAGATCTCGGCGACGATGTCCCGGTTGGTGGATGGTTCTTCATAGGGATCCTTCTCACGTGAGTATTGACCCTGTGATGGTTCCTGCTCTTTGGGTGCGCAGCAGCGCCGCGTCAGCACCCCGTGGCTTAGGACCGACAAAGTTAGTGATATTATTCGTGATGTATTATGGTTAAATAAAATGGACCCGAGCTATGTATTATGGTTTTCACCACATAAAGGTTTAATACATTACTACACATCACATAAAGGTTTAATACATTACATTGATTTACATAATGCCATGAACCCTTCTTCGCGTATGTCCCTGGCCTATGATCGCTTCGGCCGTAACCATGGAGCATCTTCATTATTTAACGGGATGCTTGGGTCAGTTTTCACTGTGAAGGGCGGAATTTCATCAAACTTATCATAATCTGCTGACATGTCTGTCTTGTCCTCGACTCCCACGATGTTTCTTTTCCCTGAAAGAACTATGTGACGCTTTGGCTCATCGTCTGATGTATTCGTTTGCTTATTTTTTCTTTTTTTCGGTCTGGAGGACATGTCCTTCACATAGAAAACCTGAGCCACATCATTGGCTAGGACGAATGGTTCGTTCTGTAACAACCAAGATTCTTGAGATCCACTGTTGTCATTCCGTACAGCTGGTCTACCTTTATCCCTTCTCCATTCATGTTGACCCAACTGCACCGAAACAAAGGGACCTTAAAAGTAGGTCCATAGTCAAGTTCCCATATCTCCTCTATGTAACCATAGTATGTGTCCTTTTGCCCATTCTCGTCTGTTGCATCAAAGCGGACACCACTGTTTGGTTGGTGCTCTTTTTATCTTGGGCGATCGTGTAAAATGTATTCCCATTTATCTCGTACCCTTGGAAATTCAATACAGTCGAAGATGGTGACGCGGCCAACAAGTAGAGCTGATCTCCGACAGTGGTGTCATTCATGAGCTGTAATCGCAACCAACTGCCGAAAGTCTCCATGTGTTTTTCTTTAATCCAGGAGTCATCCTCCCCGGGTTCTTGGAGCGTACATAATTCTTGTGTTCCTCGATATACGGAGCCACGAAGGTGGAACTTTGTAGAACTGTGTAGTGTGCTTGAGTTAAAGAATGCCCGTCCCTACATATCAGTGCTTTCTTTCCTAGCGTGCCTTTTCCACTCAGTCTCCCCTCATGCCGCGATTCAGGAACACCAATCGGCTTAAGGTCAGGAATAAAGTCAACACAGAACTCAATGACCTCTCTGTTCCATAGCCCTTGAGATGCTTCCTTCTGGCCTAGCACGGTTATGAACATATTTCTTCAAGACTCCCATGAACCTCTCGAAGGGGAACATATTGTGTAGAAATACAGGACCGAGAATGGCAATCTCGTCGACTAGGTGAACCAGGAGATGCGTCATAATATTGAAGAATGATGGGGGGAACACCAACTCGAAGCTGACAAGACATTGGACCACAGCCTTCTGTAAACTTGGTAGAGTTACTGGATCGATGACCTTCTGAGATATTGCATTGAGGAATGCACATAGCTTCACAATGGGTACTCGAACATTTTCCGGTAGAAGCCCCCTCAATGCAACCGGAAGCAACTGCGTCATAATCACGTGGCAATCATGAGACTTCAGGTTCTGGAATTTTTTCTCTGCCATATTTATTATTCCCTTTATATTTGACGAGAAGCCAGCCGGGACCTTGATACTGCTCAGGCATTCAAAAAAGATTTCCTTCTCTGCTTTGGTAAGAGCGTAGCTGCTTAAGTATTGACGCCCTTTATCCGTCTGCTTGTTGTATGGGTCTTTCATACGTTGCTGGTCTCCCGTGCTTCTGGTGTATCTTTTGTCTTCCCATACACGCCCAGGAAGCCTAGCAGGTTCACGCAAAGATTCTTCGTCACGTGCATCACGTCGATTGAAGACCGGACCTCTAGGACTTTCCAATAGGGTAGCTCCCAAATATAGACTTCTTCCATATGGGTACGTGGTTGTCAGCGTCATTCGGAACAGATAGACTGCCAGGACCCTTTCCAAAGATTACTTCTAAATCCTTGACCATGTCATATATAACATCACCATCAGGGAGGTTAGGCTTCTTCCGGCGATCTGCCTCACCGTTGAAATGCTTGCCTTTCTTTCTTACGGCATGACTGTTCGGAAGAAATCGACGATGCCCCAGGTACACATTCTTGTTTCCCAAATGTATACTTTCAGTCTTATCTAAACAGTGCGTGCATGCATTGTATCCCTTGTTTGACTGTCCTGAAATGTTACTAAGAGCAGGCCAATCATTGATGGTTACGAACACAACGCTCGTAGGTCAAATTCCTGTTGTTTGTGCTCATCCCACACACGTACACCTGGTTCGGACCACAACTGCAAAAGTTCATCAACTAATGGCCTTAGGTACACATCAATGTCGTTGCCGGGTTGCTTCGGGCCTTGGATGAGCACTGGCATCATAATGAACTTCCGCTTCATGCACAACCAAGGAGGAAGGTTGTAGATACATAGAGTCACGGGCCAAGTGCTATGACTGGAGCTCTGCTCCCCAAAAGGATTAAAGCCATCTGTACTTAGACCAAATCTTAAGTTCCTTGCGTCATCTGAAAATGTCGGGAACTCTCTGTCGATTTTTCTCCACTGGGACCCATCGGCGGGGTGTCTCAACTTCCCGTCTTTCTTACGCTCTTCTTTGTGCCATCGCAACAACCTGGCATGCTCTTTGTTTCTGAACAGACGTTTCAACCGTGGTATTATAGGAGCATACCACATCACCTTAGCAGGAACCCTCTTCCGGGGGGGCTCGTCATCGCCCTCAACATCACCAGGGTCATCTTGTCTGATCTTGTACCGCAGTGCATTGCATACCGGGCATTTATCCATATTCTCGTACTCCTCACCGCGGTACAGGATGCAGTCATTAATGCATGCATGTATCTTCTGCACATCTAATCCTAGAGGGCAGATAGCCTTCTTTGCTTCGTATGTAGTCTCGGGCAATTCGTTATCCTTTGGAAGCTTCGGCTTCATTATTTTCAGTAACTTCTCAAATCCCTTGTCAGAACAACCAGTCTCTGCCTTCCATTTCAGCAGTTCCAGTGTGGTACCGAGCTTTGTGCTGCCATCTTCGCATTTGGGTACAGCAACTTTTTGTGATCCTCTAGCATGGCCTCCAACTTTAGCTTCTCCTTTTCTGTATCGCATTCTCGCTTTGCATCAGAAATGACCCCACCAAGACCATCAGCGGGCTCATCTGATGCCCGATGTTCACCTCTTCTTCTTCAACGTCTTCCATTACAGTATCACCGCATTCCTCAGGGAACATAGGATAGTTGTCATCATCCTCCTCTTCTTCATTGTCTTCCATCCTAACCCCTCTTTCTCCGTGCTTGGTCCAACAATTATAGCTGGGCATGAAACCTCTCCGAATCACGTGGTCTTGAATGGTTCTCGGGTCAGAGTACTCCCTGACGTTCCGACACTTCTCACATGGACAAGGCATAAAATTATTCACTTTGTTTGCCTCAGCCACATCGAGAAATTTATGCAGGCCTGCAATAAACTCGGAACTGCGTCGTTCGCCGTACATCCATCGCATCCGTGCATCCATCTGCATCATATAATTAAGTTTATCAAATACCATTACAATAACATCTTGAATAGTGAAATGACCACCGTACATCGACACGTGCAATATTTCTGTATCAATTACAGATGAAAAGGATAAAGTTGCTAACCTCGGTGTGGGTCGGGCATTTCATCGAACACATCTTGTGCGTGGCAAAGGAAAAAAAAACTAGCACCCACTTCCCACCAATCCAGAAAAAAAAACAGAGGAGAGAAGAGGGGGTGGGTTATATATAGGCAGGGGAGGGTATTGGTCCCGGTTCGGCACGAACCGGGACCAAAGCTCCGCGGCACGCCACGTGTCCGGCTCTGGAGCTTTGGTCCCGGTTCGTGCCACGAACCGGGACCAATGCCCCCAACCGAACCGGGACCAATGCCCTGCAACTCGAACCGGGACCAGTGCCAGGCATTGGTCCCGGTTTTTAACTGAACCGGGATTAATGGATTGTTCGGCTCTGGACGAAAGGTGTTTTTTCTACTAGTGGGCAAATGTCATTAAAATTGTAGAGCTAGGCAACTTAGGAGTTATCCTAGACAAGATTGGTACACACAATATACCCAGGTTCGACAAATTGATCCAACACTGCATATCCCCACTATCTAAAATCTGGACCATGTTTCTTGGTATATAATGACACAATATAGTCGAGTCGTAAGACTTGATGGAGAAGAATGAGAACTGAGGGAAGATACAATTGTCAGAAACCTGGACCATTTTTTTTTCTCCAACAGCATCGTGCAACAGCGTTCGATCCTGCTCGTGCCATCGTAGGTACTTACGCTAGCATGACGTCGTCTCCAACTGCATCGTGCAGTTTCGTACGGACGCAATGGATGCTGTTTCGTCGCGCGCGGCCCAGCAAGCGCACGGCATCATGACTAGGCCAGCCAATCCGTATCTGCTCGTGAAGAAGCTGCTAATCACGACCAGCTCGTGCCAATCAAAACCCATTCCACCACACATGCTAGATTTTTGTAATTAGGTCACTTTTTCCTAACTATGGGGTCTCCCTTTACAAACTGGATTGAATTTTCCAAACCGACATATGCATTGGAATTTAGAACTCGTCGATAGCCATGTTCTTTTTCAAGTGTAGCTTAAAGCTACCCATCAAGCTTGTATAAATACACAACTCACGGTGGCAGAAAATCTCATCCATCAAACCATATTCACTCGCACACACACTTCTTTCCTTTCCCTTGAGTTCCTAAAGCCGCTTAGCGAGATGGAGTACTCGTCCAAGTTAGCTGCACTTCTGCTCTTAGCTCTCGCGTCTGCAATGGTCGTCACCGCCCAAACTGGGGCGGATGACATGCTCAACGCCCACAACGAAATCCGCGCCGCCGTCGGCGTGGGGCCGGTGGTATGGGACCCCATAGTGGCAGCGTACGCGCTCGAGTACGCGGAGAAGCGCGCCGCCGACTGCGAGTTGGTACTCTCTCCAGGTAGCCCATACGGAGAGAACCTCTTTCGGGCCCCTGGGACCGACTGGAAATACCTGGACGCAGTGATTTATTGGGCGTCAGGGAAGCAGTACTACGACCACGCCACCAACACCTGCTCCGCGCCTGACGGTCAGAACTGTGGTGAGTACACGCAGATGGTGTGGAGGGACACGACGGCCATCGGCTGTGCCGGTTTCGTCTGTAACAACGACGCTGGTGTTTTTGTCATCTGCAGCTATAGCCCGCCAGGTAACGTGGACGGGCAGACTCCATACTAGGCTATGTATATTGATTGCATTTGACTATGCATGCATCTACATAGCAGCAGCGTGTTGCACACATAAATAAACAAGGGACACTCCTAGGGATTGAATGACCGAGAACTCACTTAATTCTCGGCCGACAGATGTCACCCACATACATGTGTGCGTGTGTGCGAGTCGAATCCCCCTCTGTTTCTCTCATATATGGTTTTGGGATTGCTTGTTTTTCTATTTGTCATGTAACTCTTGGTTGGGCTTGTATTTGTTTGTATTTGAACCTGTAATTATATTGTGATTGTGTCCCGACTTTGTTATGGATGTGTCTCTAATTTAGTAAGAATTAGAACAATACCAACACAATATCACGTCCACCTTAAGTTCAAGGAACATGGTTGTGTTGCTAGAGAACAAAATTTACGTTTTACTTATATTTTAAATGATCTGATTTCAGCAATGTATTTTAGATATGCAGCACAACTTTCTTCAACGAAACAAAGAAAATCGTAGTGAAGCTAATCGAGGGTTATTTAGCAATAGTCTCTTAAATTTTTGACATGACATGCACTGATTTTTGCGCATTAACTTAGATGACGTAGCAAATCTCTTCTCTTCTCTACTATATAATATGGCTTGAGGTGATGGTCATGGTACGTCATCAAATTGTCCATGTAGTTGGAAATAATTACCCGCTATGCCACCCGCAACACTAGTAGAAAACGGCTCATCCGTCCCGGTTCCAGAGGGCCTTTCGTCCCGGTTTTTCAACCGGGACTGAAGGGTCGGGACTAAGGGGGGGGGGGGCTTTCGTCCTGGGTGTCCACGAACCGCGACTAATGGGCATCCACGTGGCAAAGGAGGGGCGAGCATGGCGGGGATGATTTAGTCCCGGTTGGTGTACCGGGAATTTTTTAATTTTATTTTCAATTCTATTCTCAATTCTACTCTTAATTATTTTCAATTCAATTTTTAATTCTATTCCTAATTCTATTCTGAAATTTCTCACTTAGGCACACACTTAAACTAGTTATACACTTAATCTCAGGTCAAAGTAGTTACTCTGGTCAAACTTCCCATTCGGTCACCCATCCTGAAATTGCTCCAGCCGAGCACGCTTAACTTTTGAGTTCCTTCCAAATTAGATTCCAAATGAGAAGTTAGAACTTACTGATAATAGTATCCTATCAATCATATTAACCCCAGAGTCATGATGTTACACTTTTTTATTGTTTAAATTCTCAAAATTTATTTGAATAAATACAATGATTATGTAATATTTTTTTGAATAAATAACAATGATTATGTAATAATATTTTTTAATAAATAACAGTGATATTTAATATGGAATAATTCATATCTTTAAATCCATAAATTGAAATTTGACAAATAAAATGTCTAAATTGATTAGAAAAATGAGAGGAATTGAAATATGCCATCCATATCATCTTTTGCATCACAGAAACATCGATAGTTAGAAAATTTGACATCTTTCGATGAATAGTCATGGTGGCCATTTTGATCGTTTTTTGAAAAAAATCAAATAAAGTGAAAAACCCTAAAAAAAGGTATCCTTTAGCATGGTTGTGTTATGTTAGGACATATTAACATCCAAAACCAAGATCCACCCAACTCTTGCAAAGATTCCCTCCGTTTCTCCCGAAGTGGGAATTTTTAGCTATAAGTACACCAACTTACTTGAGAGAAAGTGAAGCCGGTCACACACTGGAGCAGGATCTTGGACATGTACACCACCCAACACACTTATATACATATGGTATGGAACCAGCTAGGTTTTGGTGGGGTTTCCGATGCTCCAGAGCCCCGTTTCGGTGAAAGCCTAGACCCGGTGGAAAAAAGTCAAAGTTCCTATATACCCCTTTGAACGGAGTCGAAAGGGGGTTGGTCAGTGGACTTTTTTGCTTGGTTGTGATAGGTTAGGACATAGGAACAACCAAAACCAAGATCCACCCAACTCTTGCAAAGATTCCCTCCGTTTCGCCCGAAGTGGGAATTTTCAGTTATAAGTCCACCAACTTACTAGACAGAAAGTGAAACTCGTGAAGCCGGTCACACACCGGAGTAGGATCTTGAACATGTACACAACACCCAACACACTTATATATATATGGTATGGAACCAGCTAGGTTTTGGTGGGGTTTCCGACGCTCCAGAGCCCCGCTTCGGTGAAAGCCTAGATCCAGTGGAAAAAAGTCAAAGTTCCTGTATACCCCTTTGAACGGAGTCGAAAGGGGGTTGGCCAGTGGACTTTTTTGCTTGGTTGTGTTAGGTTAGGACATAGGAACATCAAAAACCCAGATCCACTTAACTCTTGCAAAGATTCCCTCCGTTTTCGCCCGAAGTGAGAATTTTCAGCTATAAGTCCACCAACTTGCTAGAGAGAAAGTGAAGCACGTGAAGCCGGTCACACACCGGAGTATGATCTTGGACATGTACAACACCCAACACACTTATATACATATGGTATGGAACCATCTATGTTTTGGTGTGGTTTCCGATGCTTCGGAGCCCCGCTTCGGTGAAAGCCTAGACCTGGTGGAAAAAAGTCAAAGTTCATGTATACCCCTTGAACGGAGTCGAAAGGGGGTAGACAAGTGGACTTTTTTTGCTTGGTTGTGTTAGGTTACGACATAGGAACATCCAAAACAAAGATCCACCCAACTCTTGCAAAGATTCTCTCCGTTTCGCCCGAAGTGGGAATTTTCAGCTACAAGTCCACCAACTTACTAGAGAGAAAGTGAAGCCGGTCACACACCGGAGTAGGATCTTGGACATGTACAACACCCAACACACTTATATACATATGGAACGGAACCAGATAGGTTTTGGTGGGGTTTCCGACGCTCCGGAGCCCCGCTTCGGTGAAACCCTAGACCCGCTAGAAAAAAGTCAAACTTTCTCATATACCCCTTGAACAGAGTCGAAAGGGGGTAGGCCAGTGGACTTTTTTGCATGGTTGTGTTAGGTTAGGACATAGGAACATCCAAAACCAAGATCCACCCAACTCTTGCAAAGATTCCCTCCGTTTCGTCCGAAGTGGTAATTTCTAGCTATAAGTCCACCAACTTACTAGAGAGAAAGTGAAGCCGGTGAAGCCGGTCACACACGGGTGTAGGATCTTGGACATGTACAACACCCAACACACTTATATACATATGGTATGGAACCAGCTAGGTTTTGGTGGAGTTTCCGAAGCTCCGGAGCCCCGCTTCGGTGGAAGCCTAGACCCGGTGGAAAAAAGTCAAAGTTCTCGTATACCCTTTGAACGGAGTCAAAAGGGGTAGGCCAGTGGACTTTTTTTGCTTGGTTGTGTTAGGTTAGGACAAAGGAACAGCGAAAACCAAGATCCACCCAACTCTTGTAAAGATTCCCTCTGTTTTGTCCGAAGTGGGAATTTTCAGCTATAAGTCCACCAACTTACTAGAGAGAAAGTGAAGCCGGTAAAGCCGGTCACACACCGGAGTAGGATCTTGGACATGTACAACACCCAACACACTTATATACATATGGTATGGAACCAGCTAGGTTTTGGTGGGGTTTCCGACGCTCCGGAGCCCCGCTTCGGTGAACCCCTAGACCCGCTGGAAAAAAGTCAAAGTTCCCGTATACCCTTTGAACGGAGTCGAAAGGGGTAGGCCAGTGGAATTTTTTGCTTGGTTGTGTTAGGTTAGGACATAGGAACATCCAAAACCAAGATCCACCCAACTCTTGTAAAGATTCCCTCTGTTTCGCCCAAAGTGGGAATTTTCAGCTATAAGTCCACCAACTTACTAGAGAGAAAGTGAAGCCGGTAAAGCCGGTCACACACCGGAGTATATCACAAGAATATCGATAGTTTTAGAAAATTTGACCTCTTCGATAGGAGTCATGGTGACCATTTTAACCGCTTTTTGAAAACAATCAAATAAAGCAAACAAAACCTCTAAAAAAGATATGGTGCAAAATGGCACCCATATAATTTCACAAAGAGTAATCCACATTTTATGAATAATCCTCAAGTATTTGGAAATTTCTTGATTTCTACCTAATTTCGCCTAGTTAAATGAGTTTATACTGATTTTTCGAAAGTAATTTCTTCTATTTAAATGAGTTCTTGTGATGCAAAATATGATATAATTGTTAAATTTGGATTCCTCTCATTTTTCAAATCGTTTTAGACATTTTATTTGTTAAATTTTGATTTACGGATTTGAAGATATGAATTATTCCATGATAAATGAAAAATAGAAAAAAATAAAGGTATGCCGACGGCTTTAGTCCGGGTTGGTGTCTCCAACCGGGACTAAAGGTCCATCTTTAGTACCGGTTGGTGATACCAACCGGGACTAAAGGGCCTCGCAGTGGTCCCATCCTGCCGCAGCCCCTTTAGTCCCGGTTGGTAACACCAACCGGGACTAAAGGTTCCTTTTGAACCGGGACTAAAGGCGTGCAGTATCCTATCGGTTAGAACCGGGACTAATGGTCACATTAGTCCCGGTTCCAAACATGACCAGGACTAAAGCTCCGAACGGAAGCCCTGTTTTCTACTAGTGCAAGTGAAAAAAACGGTTCTGACTTTTTTGTTCGTCGTCTCCCCGCGGCCCGAGCGATCCCCTCCTCCTGAACATAACTACTCTGCCATAAAAAAAAAAACATAACTACTCTGCGTGAGAGCTGGATCGAGACCTCAATGGGAAGGAAGCGTGTACAGTGGGAGGAAGAGCTAGACGACGGCGACCATCCAATTTCTTTCCCGTCGAGACTGCCCTTGCGCCCAGGTCTGGGGATCCCAGCGATGCCTCCGGCCTAGGGTTCCACCACCACGTCTCCATTCCCCCGTCCGTGGCGCACGCCTACCTCCGGACCCTGCTACAAGTACGTCGTCTCCTTAAGTCCACCGACGAGTCGTAGACCTATGCCACCGCGCCACACTGCTGCTCCCTGCCGGAGAGAGACAGGAAGGGGAGGGGCGCTTCCGAGGTGGACGAACGGGCCCGTGCTGCTGCTGCACTCCGCCGGAGAGAGAAAGGAAAGGAAGGGTCATGCACGTGGTGGTGCAAGGAGACAGGAGGGGAGACCGTGTGGTGGTGTCAGGAGAGGGGAGAGCAGCACTCGATAGAGGCAGAGGAGGGTGCGACTGCTGCGAGAAATTTAGTTGCAGTCGGGGGATTGAGTGGACAATATGTGCATTTTTGTTACTGAAATCTATACTTTTGTGGCTGTGACCTTGGTAACATCGGTTCTTCTCCAGGAATATGAAAATAGATCATAATTGCTCAAAAAAATTCGGTCTGGTTGATTGACTTCAGGTAAATTTCCGTGTGGCTTCAGTTTCTGTACATTGGCATAAAATCTTGGTCGTAACTTCTGTTTGACGAATTTATCTGTTGAATGCGTATTTAAAATTTATGATATACCTGACGTAGAATGTTCTTATAAATGTTATCGTCTTCCCTGTGATTTTGAGCGGTCTCTCTAAGTCTTGTCCTTCTTATTCTCAGGAGTTGTGACAGTTCAGCTGTGCGGAAAGTAAATGGCTGGGGCATGTTGGATAGAGCACCAACCTCTCCAAACATATCACGATTTGCATTTTCGTCTTTCCCCACACAATATGTATTTTCGTCTTTTTCCACACAAGACCAGGTAATCTGATTTGGAGCTCACTATTTCACATTAACTAAATTTGTAGTTTGTAGTGATTTTTCATGCCTAATCGTAAATTTTCCTGGACTACATGGACTTCTGTTCTCTATTTGCAAATTTGATTACTAGAAACTGGAAATGAATGAACTGTAGATATTATATACTAATAACACAAATGGTCCAGCTGAACGTGTATAAGTATTCCCACAAAAATAAAATATAATCAGTACCGAAACATGTATGTTGAGGTACAATTCACAAATTATACTCAATTTTTGAGCTTTCTATTGACTGCTGCACGCAGTCAATCGAATCCCTTAGACGCTCTTGCTATTAAATTCTTGATATTTATTTCGTGATGCTTGTAGCTGCAAGGCTTTCAGATTTGGAAGAGAATAAACATACAAAGTTCTGAAGTTATACAGTACTTACTGAAAAGCCTTGAAAACATGATACTCGTGCAAATGGGATCTGAGTAAGTCAGTATGCACGAGGGAGTGAAATTAAACTCCACATTCAGTGTAGAAATAACCTGAAAGAGTTCGTCTATCATCTAACCAAGAGAATGCACGCTCATGTTCCTGGATCTTTAGTCTTATGGTATTTTCTACGGTGCAAGCATGAATGATTTCACTCCTGAAGCTTATTTCATGAACAAATTGGTCTCTCTTACTTGGCTCTGCACGTACGATGCAATTAACGTGAATGGCAACTTAGGCTGGCGGGACAAGCTCAATGAATACAACAAGCCATTCTTTGATTTCTGGTATATGTCTTATTTGTCAATTATTTGGTCTCCTGCAAACGAACTGAAATGATGACATAAAAAAATTGGGATGATATCTCCAAGATTCAGCTGCAAGCCTGCAACTGTTGGCGACCGGAAGTGGCAGTGACGACCAGGACAGCACTGTTGACAACATGCGAAATCCACGGCGGTACATTGTCTGGAGCACGAACATGAACACAAGATTCCTACCGGAGTACGTCGTCAGCTTAAGTTCCCCAGCGTCCAACAAAAGCAACGTTGGTGAGTGCCCTGTCTGAAACTCCAAACTGATGCTGCAGTTGTTACGAGCGTTTTTTTATCTCATGTGGTTCAGTGGGAACATGGGATTCAGAATCAATGTGAGCGACCTCGGAGCTGAAAAATCTTTCACCGGTGTGTCTTGACATATTTCCGAATCTTGTAGCCGAGATTCGGTGGTTGATGTCATCCCCAAAGATACAGACATTGCAGGGGACTTAGAATCGCTTCAAGATAAACTGCTTTTCTTTTGTTTGAGGACATAATTCTGCGGTGCCTATAATGCAGGCATATACATTTAGCATCCATCCCTTTACGTCAATACATATCTTTGCAGATTTTCCAAGAAACTTTTTAGTTATGCAAGAAATAAAGTGTGTTTGTATGATATTGCAGATTGTCCCCTCTACCATTGGTACTTCCACGGTCATGGATAACTACTAGGTAGATTAGTTCACAGTAGGCAATTACTTGGTCCATTCGTTCAATTCATATGTCCTCACATTATAGTTTGTTTCGACATCTCAAATGAAGTGGAATCTTATTTTATTTTTAATACCTGAATTTTCACGTGCACTATTATGTTTACATGTCCATTGAGTAAAAACACTCGAGTGACCGTAGCAACGCACGGGTATTCAACTAGTAATAATAAACTACTCTAATCATAGATGGCAACTCTTATGACAAGTTCAACTAAATTGAGGCGCAAGTAAAAAAATCAAATATCCAAAAGGAGGCGGTTGCACAATTACAAGTTATGTTTCATACAGGAATGAATTCGACCGCTGAATACTACAACAACTCAAACACCAGAATGACCGCGATCGAACGAGCTGTCCTAGTCATCCTTCACGA
Organism: Poa pratensis; assembly: GCA_947311845.1. Classification (NCBI taxonomy): domain Eukaryota; kingdom Viridiplantae; phylum Streptophyta; class Magnoliopsida; order Poales; family Poaceae; genus Poa; species Poa pratensis. The sequence goes on from CAMZMU010000104.1 coordinate 32,974,258, forward strand.
TGACCCATATCATCCTCTTCTTCCTACACAGGACTAGCGGAACCTGGAGATAACGGAAGAACAAATATTATATTCGACTTATCAACTCACAAAACACATACTCCCTCCGTACACAAAAGGATGTCTCAACTTTGTTTAAAATTACATGTATCTAGACATGTTTCATGTGTAGATACATGCAAATTTGGAAAAAGTTGAGACATCTTTTTATGGACGGAGGGAGTATATTACATATGTGTTCTCGTCAATAATGGCAGTACCTTCTATCAGGAAATAGTAAAGCATCAAACCTATGCACCGGCAACAGTTTAGAAGCTAGCAAACCATTAATTAATAATTTTCCGGGCCTAGAACTTTCCGTGCAACCCAAACATCAAATAGACGGCGTGAAACGAAACAACTCCTAGAGATCCAAAATCATCCGACGGCAAATGCGCGGGTCACCCTGCCAGTTCAATAGGAAAAAGAATATCTAGAGGAGTTGCAACTCGTACCGAGCAAATTCCAATTTAGTAATGGGAGACCTTTATCATTACGAAAAAGTAACGGAGACCTAATTACAAAAATCCAACATGTGCACGTGGTGGGAGAACACCTACTATGTGCAAAGTGCGAACTGTGAATTAGCTTCCTGTCCATATATGATGCATGACGTCAAACATATATATGTGGGCTACGTACGTGAGGTAGCTCTTACAACGGTGAGCATGTATCTCTTCGTTTGGACAATCCCTAGCTAGCTAGGGTAAGGCTAAACCATGGAGCCGTTAGCGAGCCGGTCGGCCGACGGGAGGGCGACTCTCGGCGTTGGTGGATGGTCCCTCCGACGATGTATCTGATGACGGTTTTCGGTCTCTCCACTGGTGGAGTGTGGATGGGTGGTGTATATGTGTACCCTAGTTCTGTTATGTGGCGGTGTATATTATTTTTTGTATGCTCGACGATTTCAAGGTAGAACTCGGAATCACAATTGGTGGGTGGATGATGACGGTGTGCTGACCACTGGTGCGTATGAGGAACCGGACACGATCGGATGCCCCCAACCCCTTATGCTTGGGCTAGAGCACCTCACGAGGAACCCGATTAGTGCCAGGACGTTGTTCCATCAGGGGGGGGGGGGGGGGCGTGCCGCTGCCAGGAAAACGCTCGCTTGTCCGTCTCGTGTGATGAAAGCATTCCCCTCGCCACTGTCACCCTGGACGGCCGTGGCCGGAAGGAAAGAAGTCTCACCGGGTGGGTTGGCCGTGCGCCGCTGTCCCAGCCGACATCCACGCGACGATCGTGGCCTGGATCGCTATACTCACTGGTAGATCAAATCGGAGACTAGGTTGGAGTAGCAGAAGATGCTAGGGTAAGGGAAAAAGTAAAAGGTGAAGATGCAAAGCTTGGGGTTATTATACTTCTTCAATAGGAAAAAAAATTAATATGTGGACAAGTTGTACGTACTGGGCAAATTCCAATATACACTAGTAGAAAAAGGGGCAACAATACCGGTTGTAAAGGGCCTTTAGCACCGGTTGTGCAACCGGTACTACTAAAGCGGGACTAAAGGGGTACCCCTTTAGTACCGGTTGCACCAGAACCGGTGTTAAAGGGCTCCACGTGGGCGTAGCTGCTGCGCGCGCGGCGGAGGACCTTTAGTACCGGTTGGTTAACCAACCGGTATTAATAGTTCCTGCTTTTTTTTCCCTTATTTTTCAGGGTTTAGGGTTTCTGTTTTTTCTTCTCGCTTATTTTTCGGGGTTTAGGGTTTCTGTTTTTTTCCTTTTCGCTCATTTTTCAGGGTTTCGGAGGAGATCACGTATAAAGTACTCATTACACATATAAAGTACTCATTACACATATAAAGTACTCATTACATGGATATCACTGCTAGTACATAGAGGGAGTCTATTTTTCGATATAGTGGAATTCACCGGATTCAGGTATGACATGCGTAAGGAAAAATCCCGCCAATTCCTCCGCAATTGCTTTTACGCGGTTTATTGGCAGGAGCTGGTTCCGCTTCCTTGCCATCTTTAAAAGAAGGAGATCAAATCAGTTATGATCGAAACTAAACACAATTGATGGTAGCAAAAATAAATTTGTGAATGATGTTTACGTACCTCTTGATTTCTTCGACTATTGACTCTCTCATTGACCTTTATGTGGATGTACTCGCAAACGTAGTATCCACATAAATTCGTCCCCTGTGGTTGTAGCAGGCACCACTATACGAGAATAGAATTCAATCAAATAATAATCAAGAGAATGATAATGGTATTGAAACTAAAATTAGAGAGATACGCGGACCTAGGTACGTAGTACTACTTACTTTGTTAGCCTTAAACTCCAGCTTATCTTTCCACTCACCGGTTCTTCCTCTCTGAACCTTTTCCAAACCCTGGCCGGCAAAGAAAATGAATTGAGGAGTTATTACTTACTTTGATATCAGGAAATGAACGAATTAAAGAGGCCGATATAGTGCGATTGAAATTACCTCTGGAGCAATACACGCACGCTTTTGTATTCATCTTGATGTTTCCTTAATGAGTCCCAGATTTCAACTTCTCCAAGATCGATTCTAATGATTAGCAGAATGAAGTGGAACCTGTGCGCACGTTTATATACGCAGTTATTCAGAGCTCATCAATTACACTTAATATCGGGAAAGCAAAATAGAATGTGTACAAGACAGTAACACTCACTTGAAGTTGTAAGGAAAAAGTATTTCTTTTTTGGCACTTTGTCGCTTTAAAAACGTTAGCAAAACGTCCTCTGTGTCCTGGGCATGCTGTTCTACGGTGACTTGATGAACTTTATCCGGGTCAATGAACCCAATGTCCCAGATTCCATCCACTCTGCATTCACGAATCTTCATTCTGCATAATAGCGTACAAAAGAATATCGTGAGGATAATTACAGGCAATGAACGAGCTTAACTAAAGAATTAAATTACACAAATAAATCACTTACAGACAATAGCAGCTGATGATAGATTTGTCGAGGTCACGTTGATTGTACATCTGAAAAAGTTCGGAGAACTCAACCTGCACAGCATATTCTCGGAAGTAGTGCTGTTCCTTAACTCCCGCCATGAAATAGAATCTCTCTTCTTTTGCGGCGGTCATGTACCAGTTATGCAATTTCCATAACTGTGTTGTTAGAGCACTCGGATTTTCGACCAGAGGCAGCCCGAGAACATATTGATATGCTAACTCCATGATGGGGTAATCTGTCTCGCCATGGAATACAACTTCTCCAGGCTCGATTTCCCGAGCAACAATATTATCAGAAGGCACAATGAGCGGGGCGATCGATTGTACTTCTTGTTCTCGAGCTGGGCAACTTTTTTCCCGCACATTTTATCTTCCTCCATCTGTGAGCTATGTACCTTTATAATACCTCGCTCATAGTCTGAAAGGGCCCGCGGTGGAGGGTTATATATGTTGTCAACGGTGCGATCTTTAATCTCCGTTGGTATAGTCTTCAGAAGTTCCTTTATGGGGTCCAGTCTTGCCTCCAGTCTTTCCTTTTTTTCTGTTCGAAAAAGGCTGTCACCTCGGCACGTGTGCTCACTTCTAATTCCTCCACAGTCTTCTCGCCAGCTAACTTCTCAGGAGCCTTGACTTTCTTGGGTATGTTTGCACGTTTCTTGACAGGGGACGTACGGCCAGTACCAGTCGACGTGAACAGCTTCCGCTTTGGCAAATTACTAGTGGGCGCATCAGTCGGCTGACGGGACGGCGCGGGCGATGGACTCGCGGTGGGCACCCAATCGTCGGGGAAGGCGGGTGGACTTTGAGGTGGTGAATTTCTACTCGGAGGAGTCGGTGGCCTTGGCGCCGAGTCTGGAAACATGATGTATTTCTTCTTCCATAGAACGATACCAAGCTCGACTTCTCCCAATGTCTTCTCGCCTTCAGCTCCAGGAATGTCAAGATCCATTGAGTGGAATCCCGACAGAACTTTTGTGACCCCGACACGAGCAAATCCAGCTGGAATCTGACCAAAATGGAAGGTTGCTCCAAGTTGATATGGTAAAGCATAGCCATTCGCCACCGGATAACTAATGTTCTTCATTGGCGCATGTAACTCACAATTTGTCTTCTCCGTGATATCATCCACGGGGTAGTGAGCCGCCGACGGTTCATCAACTGCAGGATCTTGTAGCTGCGTGGAACCCACGCTGCTTTTCCGCTGAGATGGGCAGACATCGACTGCAGGATCTTCTAGTCGCAGCTGAGATTCCCTTTGCTGGGTAATTGAGTGTAGTTGCTCCTGCACAGCATGCACCTGGCGTTCTAATTCCGAAAACCGGTCCGCCTCCCTCCTCTTACTTCTGCAATGTTTTTTATAAGTTGCAACGTCCGCCGGAAACCCTTCACGAAAACCAACCCCGCCTCCTCTGCCTCGACATCGTCCCCAGTGTTCTTTATTCCCGAGGGCGAGTGTCAGCTCGTCGTCCTCTCTATCGGGAACAAATTCTCCCTTTGACTTTCTCTATTGCGTCCACTAGTTTTTTTACGACTCTTGTAATTCTTTTCTTCCATTTTCCCTTTGGAACAATCAGCCCTGTGTCTGGGTGCAACACTGCCCCATGCGCGAACAACCAGAACTTGGACCTGTCGGGCCAGTCATCTGTCTGTGGGGTGATCCCTTTTTGACGCAGTTCGTTTTCAAAGGCTTCCCACTTAGGCAAGGCAGTCTTGTAGCCACCTGACCCCAAAGTATGGTGATATTTCTTCTTCTTAGCATTCAACTTATTTTGGGCCGATCGGGCCACAGCGACGGCCGATTTCTTATACGCCACAAATTCAGGCCACGCATCTTTTATCTTCTCTAGATGTCCAGTGAATTTTGGAGTTACTTTCTCATATTTTTCCACAATCCTTTCTTCCAGTTGTTGAATTGCTGGGCCATCTTCTTTAGAGTCCACTCCTTGACTTTATCCTTCTTCTTCTCTGGGAGATCTGCCGGTAGGCTGAAAGATGTCAAGATCGAGTCCCAAAGGAGGTCTTTAATTCTTTTATCGACATAACTTGCGCCAATGTTGGCTTTCTTCGGCTCATTCCATTCTGCAATGGTGATCGGGACCATGTCCCTAACAAGAACTCCGCATTGACCTACATATTTAGTGTAGATTTCTTCGGGTTTCACCGGTTTGCCATCATTAGCAACTTCGGCGATCGACAACTTTGCACCTTCTGGCAGCTTTACCCTTTGTTCGGGCCTCGTTTAGAGACGCTTGGCTTAGATCCAGAGGGCTACAAGAAAAATGTTTCGTTAATAAGTGCAAATCAATTAATGCATCTAGTGATCAACAAGACTTAATATATATATACCTCGCCGGAGTTTTCTAAGGGCACTTCGTCGTCGTCTCTTAAATTTTCTAGCTCAAGTCCCTCACCGGAGTCGTTCAAACATTTTGCGCTGAAATCATCGTCGTCTTCTTCACCGGAATCTTCTCCATCGGAATTTAATCCAAGGGTCCTCTCACATATAATTGCTAGCATCTGCTCTTCATTCTCCTCGTCCCGGATGAAGGGGGCGTCGTCCTCCATAGCTCAATGTCACTGCAAATTTTTAATTCATAGCATCAAGGTTACAAAGATTGCTTTGCTAAATTTGTTTTAACTTTGCTAACACAATTGGACTTTGTTAAAATTCATAGCATCAAGCTTTTTAACTTTGATTTCTAACTTTGCTAACACAATCATCAAATAACTTTGCTAAATTTGCTACATTTTCAAATGTTCTAAAATAACAACCTAAATTTTCTAAATTTGCAAGATAACCTAAATTTGTAAGACCTAACATAACAACCTAAATTTTGAATAAACACTAATAAAATAACTTTGCTAAATTTTCTAACTCTTCTAAATTTGCTACATTTTCAAATTTGCTAAAATTTCTAAATTTGCTACACTAATTAATAATTTGCTACACAAATTTGCTAACACAATTGGACTTTGTTAAAATTCATAGCATCACGCTTTTTAACTTTGATTTCTAACTTTGCTAACACAATCATCAAACATTGCTTTGCTAAATTTTCAAACTTTGCTAAATTTTCTAACTTTGCTAAATTTGCTACATTTTCAAATGTTCTAAAATAACAACCTAAATTTTCTAATTTGCAAGATAACCTAAATTTGTAAGACCTAAATTTTGAATAAACACTAATAAAATAACTTTGCTAAATTTTCTAACTCTTCTAAATTTGCTACATTTTCAAATTTGCTAAAATTTCAAATTTACTACACTAATTAATAATTTGCTACACTAATTGCTAACTAAGCTACACAAAATTGCTAAAATGAAAAAAAAAACCTGCGGTGGTGGAGGCCGAGGCGGTGGTGGTGGAGGCCGGCGATGCGGGATCGAGGCGACGGCGCGCGGGAGGCCGGCGATGCGGGAGGCGGTGGAGGTGGCCGGAGCAGGGCGCGCGGTGGAGGCGGCCGGAGCAGGGGCGCGCGGTGGGCGGGCCGATGGCGCGCGCGGCGGCCGGAGCAATGCGCGCGCGGTGGAGGCGGCCGGAGCGATGGCGGGGCGCGCGGTGGAGGTGGCCGGAGCAGGGGCGCGCGATGGAGGCGGCCGGAGCAGGGGCGTGCGGTGGAGGGCGGCTGGAGCAGGGCTCGCCGGAGGAGGAGGCGTCGGCGGAGAGAAGGCGTGCGGCGTCGCTGTTTTGGGACTTGACGAATTTGGGGACGATCCCCTGTTTAAACCGCTCGAAATGGACCTTTAGCACCGGTTGATACGACCAACGGGTACTAAAGACCCTTTAGTACCGGTTGGTATTATCAACCGGTGCTAAAGGTCCATTTTGGGCCGCGGCGAAATTTCGCGCGCGAAGCCCACCCCTTTAGTACCGGTTGGTTATACCAACCGGTACCAATGGGCTTTTGATTTGTTTTTTATTTTCTGTTATATGTATACGTGTTTTATTTCTTATGTTTTCTGTTTTGATTTATATCTATTTGGTTTCTGTTTTGTTTTTTCTCTAGTTTCTTATTATTTTATATCTATGTAACTTAATTGTCTAAAAATTTGTAATAATTATCTATTTATTTTAGAAACATCGTTAACAACATCCTCGTGGATTAGGGTTTACCCGTCGACGACAATACATATAGACCCATGGCAGCGCGTGGCCAGGGCACCGATAGCTAGGGGAGGACATGTGACTGACACCGATAGCTAGGGGTTCGTTGCTAGAAATGGTGGATTAGCGTTTACCCCGTCAACGACAATACATATAGACCTCACTGCATACGTCTAACGGTGCATTTGATATGCTAGGGGAGGACACGTGCCTAGGGCAGCGCTGGGGGAGGACACGTGCCTAGGGCAGCCTGCCTTTAGTCCCGGTTGGTTTACCAACCGGGACTAAAGAAGCACACGGATCGTGTGTTTCTTTCAAGCGCTTGTGAGACGTTGCATCAGGGGTGTGTTTCTTTTGAGGGATTGTGAGCTGTTGGATCAGCAGTATCAACCGGGACTAAAGAAGCACATGTACCCTGTATATAGCCCCCTCCCAGACATGTTCAGCACTCAGTGTCTACTCATTATAGTTCATTTTGGCAGTACACGGGTAGCAGAGAGCAAGATTTCTGAGAGGCAGGAGTTCCTAGAGCGGAGGCTGAAGGTGAACCCTCCCCTCGGTCGGATCCAAGTAGCGGCAAGGAACTCTGATGATTACCAACATCCCCAACACTTGTTCGGACGGTTGCAAATCATCAGAGACGTCTTGCCGCTGTTTGGATCGAAGGCCGATTTGCCGTCTCACGACCACGCGATGATTTGCCGATTTGCCGGTCAGAGTGGCCACTAGAGAAGGTAGGCAACTTCGATCCGATGTGGTTCTGAATGGGGCATGGTTAATTTAGGTTGGGCTGTATGACGGGCAAACCGTGTGTTTTGTTCCAATTTTTTCGAGCGCTTGTGAGCCGTTGGAGTTTTTAGAGCCAAAAATCAGTGTTTAGAGTTTTCTTCTGAGTTTTCATAACACAGTTACATAAAAGGTTTAATACATTATTACACATCACCAACAACACCCCCCATCTATTGTTGGGGTATAAATTTTTTTTCTTCGCGTATGTCGACCCTTTCTTCTGATTGCGCCGTAAACATGGAGAATCTTCATCATTTAACGGGATGATTGGGTCAGCTTTCACTTTGAACGGCGGAATTTCATGAAACTTATTGTAATCTTCTGACATGTCTGTCTTCTCCTCCACTCCCACGATGTTTCTTTTCCTTGAAAGAACTATGTGGCGCTTCGGCTCATCGTATGATGTATCAACTTGCTTATCTTTTCTTTTTTTCGGTTTGAAAGACATGTCCTTCACATAGAAAACCTGAGCCACATCATTGGCTAGGACGAATGGCTCGGTGTGGTACCCAAGATTTTTGAGATCCACTGTAGTCATTCCGTACTGCGGGTCTATCTCTACCCCGCCTGACAGGTTGACCCATTTGCACTGAAACAAAGGGATCTTAAAATAAGGTCCATAGTCAAGTTCCCATATCTGCTGTATGCAACCATAATATGTGTCCTTTGTCCCATTGTCAGTTGTTGCATCAAAACGGACACCACTGTTTTGGTTAGTGCTCTTTTTGTCTTGTGTGTCCGTGTAAAATGTATTCCCATTTATCTCGTACCCTTGGAAAGTCAATATAGTCGAAGATGGTGACTTGGCCAACAAGTATAGCTCTTCTCCAACAGTGGTGCTATTAATGAGATGTGTACGCAACCAACTGCCGAAAGTGTCTTCGTGTTTTCGTTTAATCCAGAAGTCGGTCCGCTTCGGGTATTTGGAGCGTAAAATATCCATGTGTTCCACGATATACGGAGCCACCAATCTGGAATTTTGTAGAACTGTGTAGTGTGCTCGAGTGAAAGAATGCCCGTCCATACTTGTTGTTGCTTTCTTTTCTAGCGTGCCTTTTCCACGCAGTCTCCCCTCATGGCGCGATTGAGGAACACCGATCGGCTTAAGATCAGGAATAAAGTCAACACAAAACTCAATGACCTCCTCTGTTCCATATCCCTTGGACATGCTTCCTTCTGGCCTAGCACGGTTACGGACGTATTTCTTTAAGACTCCCATGAACCTCTCAAAGGGGAACATGTTGTGTAGAAATACAGGACCGAGAATGGAAATCTCTTGGACTAGGTGAACTATGAGGTGCGTCATAATATTGAAGAAGGATGGTGGAAACACCAACTCGAAGCTGACAAGACATTGGACCACATCCTTCTGTAAACTTGGTACAGTTGCTGGATCGATTACCTTCTGAAAAATTGCATTGAGGAATGCACATAACTTCACAATGGGTACTCGAACGTTTTCCGGTAGAAACCCCCTCAATGCAACCGGAAGTAATTGTGTCATAATCACGTGGCAGTCATGAGACTTTAGGTTTTAGAACTTTTTCTCTGCCATGTTTATTATTCACTTTACATTCGACGAGTAGCCAGACGGGACCTTGATACTGCTCAGGACTTGAAAAAAGATATCCTTCTCTTCTTTGGTAAGAGCGTAGCTGGCAGTTCCTTGATACTTCTCTGGATTCACGTTGTCTCCTTCGTGTATACGTTGCTGGTCTTGCCGTGCATCCGCTGTATCTTTCGTCTTCCCATACACGCCTAAGAAGTTTAGCAGATTCACGCAAAGATTTTTCGTCACGTGCATCACGTCGATTGCAGAGCGAACCTCTAGCAATTTCTAATAGGGTAGGTCCCAAAATATAGATTTCTTCTTCCACATGGGTACGCGTTTGTCAGCGTCATTCGGAACAGATTGTCCGCCAGGACCCTTTCCAAAGATTACTTTTAAATCCTTGACCATGTCATATATAACATCACCAGTAGGGAGGGTAGGCTTCGTCCGGTGATCTGTCTCACCTTTGAAATGCTTGCCTTTCTTTCTTACGGGATGCTGTCTTGTAAGAAATCGACGATGCCCCAGGTACACATTCTTGTTATCTAAATATATACTGTTAGTCTGACCTAAACAGTGCGTGCATGCATTGTATCCCTTTTTGACTGTCCTGAAATGTTACTAAGAGCAGGCCAATCATTGATGGTTAGTAAAAGCAACGCTCGTAGGTCAAATTCCTCCTGTTTAACCTGGAGAGTAAAGAGAGAGAAAAAATGGAGTTGTGTTAGAGCTGAAAAATGGAGCTGTGACTCGGGATAGAAGAAGGTAATATAGGGAAACCTTTAGTACCGGTTTGTATTACCAACCTGTACTAAAGATGAGCCTTTAGTACCGGTTGGTAAGACAAACCGGTACTAAAGGGTCTCGCCGTGCGGCCACTAACGGCAGCCGCCTGTGCCAACCTTTAGTACCGGTTTGTATTACCAACCGGTACTAAAGGCTCATCTTTAGTACCGGTTGGTAATACAAACCGGTACTAAAGTGTCTCGCCGTGGGGCCCCGGCCGCCTCGCATCTGGAACCGGTACTAATGTCCCCTTTAGTACCGGTTTGTGCCCAACCGGTACAAAAGAGGGCGCACCGATGCCTTGTTTTCTACTAGTGATATTGGTTTTTTGAAAAATTCTACTTGGGCAAATTCCAATACATTGTACATGTGCCCCACTGAAAAAATCAATCCACTTAGTAATAGGAGAGACCTCATCGTTCGAAAGATGTAATCAGATACCTAATTACAAAAATCCAACATGCATGTGTAAACTGCGAAAAAGAAAAATGCGCTTATATCTCCATATATTGCACGATCAAGATGAGTCCGTCCTAGTCATTTCAACTAGACCGTCGTTGTGTGCTTACGCCTCTTTGCCTACGTAATTAACAGGTTGGTGTACCTACTTAAGCTAGAAATAACACGTATGATTCATACACCTTATAATATATCAAATATTGGCGCACTGGTGAGATGCATTGTTATGTGGGATCGGGAGAGCACAACTAGTATTTATACGGCGTGCGTACCTACGCGTAGGACGTAAAAATCTGATTAACCTGGAACGTAAAAGCCTGATTAAACGGCCGGGCTTTTTCCCCTTTCTTTGAAGACTGCATGCGTGTTCAAATATGAACAAAGTGGGATGTCGATTGAAGATGTTCCTACAGCCACTACTGCGGTGGCCCCAAGTCCGAAGATGTGTGTGGTCATACGTGCTTTACGTTGGTGGAGTTGGCTCACCGGGATAATCGTCAAGATCTAATTCTTCATTATTTCTTTTAGAAAAAGGGCGTATTTTATTAAACTCATAGGTTTTACATCAAGAGGATACACACGCTAGATCCCACACCCGGCTTCTGCATAAGTAGGATGCACACAACCAACAGAAGGTAGCAGAAAGATATGGAAGAGAACCTGACGTAGTTGTCCAGCGTGATCTTGCCCATCGCCACAAGTTTGTGCATAGATGTCATCCTCTCAATCCAGCACTCGTACTCCTTCCACCCTCGGCGGGAACACCCCTCCTTTTTCACCGCCAGGGAGGTTGCCCACGGTGGGAGACTCGACCTCATCATATACCTGGACCATGCATGTGAGTGGGCATAGACGCGACGTCATGCTCGGACTGCAATAGGATCATGTCGATCACCATTGTACTGCCACCGTCACTGTCTCATTAGTGAGCCCACTCCTGCAGCAGTACGGTACATCTCGTCGTTTGGTTCTGACAGATACCATAAGCGGACTGACGACAAACCAAATTGCAGTTAGGCTGATGGGTTGTATTTGCAGCAGCGTCAATTATATAAAGACTGCGATAGACAAATTATTGTTATTACTTGCCTTCTGGCTGGGCTACATCAAAATACAATACACTATGTCTAATAACTTCCTGATATATATGTAGGGTGGTCCAGTCGGTAGCTAGCTAGTTGGTTTGACGAGGGAGCAGCCGGAGCTCAAATTTATTTTGGTGCAGTCTTTGGCATGGTCGTACGAACATGCATGGGGTTTTTCCGTGAAACCCGTGCAAAAGGTGGTCAAGAGTATCATGCAAAAGCTCTCAGCAAAATGGTCCATCGAATTAAAATGAAGATCAACGTCCTTAATCGCCTGGTACCCGTTGGGGGTGACAGACAATACGAAATATACTTAAAAATAAGTGCATGCAAAACACAACCTTTACTCAAAAAGCCAAAACATTGAAAATGTATCGGACCTGAACTTTAGATTCTTCCTTTTTTTTCATGCATTTAAAATGATCTTCCACGGAAAAGACAAATAGCTTAATTCTGTTGTGGATGGATCGTACGTCATCATTAAACTAGATAAACAAATTCAGAGGCAGGAGCTTAATTCCGTTCTTCATCTGGTTCTACTATGAAGAAGCACAGCAATGTGCCTCCAGGGTTGCGGTGTATTTATTCCCCAAAATGATATGCAACACTCGAGTATATATTTATATTGTCACCCATCCTAGGGAAGGCGCATAGAGATGGTACATAGAGAGAGTTTCAGCGCTAAATATCCTGCCATGGACCAAGCCGGAGCAGGTAAAGTCATGCAACGAATTTTAGAACTAAAGCGGGACGAGATCGCTGGGACGCTTGCCTGCTTGGGCCAGGGCCGGAATACTCTTTCAGAAGCCCAGCAAGTACACGGCGTCATGACTTGGACGGCCCACCAGACAATCCGCATCTGCTTGGGAAGAAGCTGCTAATCACGACCAGCTCGTGCCAATAAAAACCCATTCCACCACACACGTTGGATTTTTATAATTAGGTCTCCGATTACTTTTTCCTAACTATGTGGTCTTCCTTTACAAATTGGATTTTTTTAATCCACATCTGCATTGGAATTTACAACTCGTCACAATATTCTTTTTTAATCGAAATCCAAACGTTGCTTATAAAAGCTACCCATCGAGTTTGTATAAATAGACATCTCACGGTGGCAGCAAATCTCATCCATCACAGTACATTCACTCACTCACACACACACTGATTTCCTTTCCTTGATTTCCTAAGGCGGCTTAGCGAGATGGAGTACTCACCCAAGCTAGCTGCACTGCTGCTCTTAGCTCTCGCAACTGCCACGGTCGTCACCGCCCAGACCGGGGCCGATGACATGCTCAACGCCCACAACGAACTGCGCGCCACCGTCGGTGTGGGGCCGGTGGTATGGGACCCGATAGTGGCAGCGTATGCGCTGGAGTACGCGGAGAAGCGCGCCGCCGACTGCCAGTTGGTACTCTCTCCAGGGAGCCCATACGGAGAGAACCTCTTTCGCGCCCCTGGGACCGACTGGAAATACCTGGACGCAGTGATTTATTGGGCATCGGGGAAGCAGTACTACGACCACGCCACCAACACCTGCTCCGCGCCTGACGGTCAGGAGTGTGGTGAGTACACACAGATGGTGTGGAGGGACACGACGGCCATTGGCTGTGCCGGTTTCGTCTGTGACGGCAACGCTGGTGTTTTTGTCATCTGCAGCTATAGCCCGCCAGGTAACGTGGATGGGCAGACTCCATACTAGGCTATGTATATTGTATGCATTTGGCTATGCATGCATCTACATAGCATGCAGCAGCGTGTCGCACACATAAATAAACAAGGGACACTCCTAGGGATTGATTGACCGAGAACTCACTTAATTCTCGGCCGACAGATGTCACCCACATACATGTGTGCGTGTGTGCGAGTCGAATCTCCCCTATGTTTCCCTTATGTATCGTTCTGGGATTCGCTTGATTTTCTATTTGTCCCGTAACTCGTGACTGGGCTTGTATTTGTTTGTATTTGAACCTGCAATTATATTGTGATTGGGTCCCGACTTTGTTATGGATGTGTCTCTAATTTAGTAAGAATGAGAAAAATACCAACACAATATCACGTCGACCTTAAGTTCTAGGAACATGGTTGTGCTGCTAGAGAATAAAACTTACGTTTTACTTATACTTTAAATGATCTGATTTCAGCAATGTATTTTAGAAATGCAGCACAACTTTCTTCAACGCAACAAAGAAAATTGTAGTGAAGCTAATCGAAGGTTATTTAGCAACCGTCTCCAAAATTTTTGACACCACATGCACTGATTTTTGCGCATTAACTTGGATGACATAGCACGTAATAATAAACTACTCTAATCATAGATCACAACTCTTATGACAAGTTTAACTAAATCGAGATGCAAGTAAAAAATCAAATATCCAAAAGGAGGCGGTTGCACAATTACAAGTTATGTTTCATACTGGAATGAATTCGACCGCTGAATACTACAACAACTCAAACACCAGAATGACCGCGATCGTACGAGCTGTCCTAGTCATCCCTCACGCCGACCCATATCATCCTTTTCTTCCTACACAGGATTAGCGGAACCTGGGGATAACGGAAGATTATATATAATATTCGACTTATCAGCTCACAAAACACATAGGAGTATATTACATATGTGTTCTCGTCAATAATGTCTATCAGGAAATAGTAAAGCATCAAAACTATGCACCGACATCATATTAGAAGCTAGCAAACCATTAATTAAGAATTTTCCGGGCCTAGAACTTTCACTGCAACCCAGACATCAAATAGACGGCGTGAAACGAAACAACACCTAGAGATCCAAAATCTTCCGACGGCAAATGCGCGGGTCACCCTGCCAGTTCAATAGGAAAAAGGAATATCTAGACGAGTTGCAACTCGTACCGGGCAAATTCGAATTTAGTAATGGGAGACCTTTTCATTACGAAAAAGTAACGGAGACCTAATTAAAAAATCCAACATGTGCACGTGGTGGGAGAAACACCTACTATGTGCAAAGTGCGAACTGTGAATTAGCTTCCTCTCTCCATATATGATGCATGACGTCAAACATATGTATGTGGGCTACGTACGTGAGGTAGCTCTTACAACGGCGAGCATGTATCTCTTCGTTTGGATCGATCTCTAGCTAGCTAGGGTAAGGCTAAACCATGGAGCCGTTAGCGAGCCGGTCGGCCGACAGGAGGGCGACTCTTGGCGTTGGTGGATGGTCCTGTAAAACTTCTCTAAAGCGTTTCTACTCGATGATACACATCGAGCCGCGGGTGTTTATTTATACGCTGATGCGTTGCGGCATTGGGCTGTTTACAGGAACGTACGAGTACAAGAAACCGAGTTCTGAACCTATACATGTTCTAGGTAAACTGAACCTGAAACCATCAATCACAACTTGGTCAAGTTGAGATTATGTTTGAACTACTCAAATGTGCGTACTAGAAGTGGTTTTGTGAAACCATTAGCAACTTGATCCTTTGAAGGAACAAAACGAATCTCGAACTGTTTGTTGAAAACTCTCTCTGACAAAGTGGAAGTCTATTTCAATATGCTTGGCTCTTGCATGAAACACAGAATTAGCTGACAGATATGTTGCACCCAAATTGTCACACCATAAACAAGGCGTCTGAGTGAGCTTAATTCCAAGCTCAGCAAGTAAAGACTGAACCCAAATCATCTCAGCTGTGGCATTTGCAAGTGACTTGTATTCTGCTTCTGTACTTGATCTTGAAACTGTGGCTTGTTTCTTTGCACTCCAGGATATAAGATTTGAACCAAAGAATACAGCAAAGCCTCTAGTAGATCGACGATCATCTGGGCAACCTGCCCAGTCAGCATCTGAAAAAGCACTAAGCAATGTTGAGCTCGACTTTTGAAAAGTAAGACCAACATTTGGAGTATACTTAATATATCTCATGATACGCTTTGCAGTTGTCCAGTGCAAGGTAGTGGGAGCATGTAGATACTAGTATATTTTATTGACTGCATATGAAATATCTGGCTGTGTCAGTGTGAGATACTGTAATTCACCAACCATACTTCTGTACTTGGTTTTGTCTTCTTCTCCCAACAAATCTCCTGCATGTGCTGTGGTCTTTTCAGATGACAACAAAGGTGTGGGCGAGGCCTTGCAATTCTTCATCCCTACACGAGCAAGTATCTCTCGAGCATATTTTGCTTGAGTTAACACAAGTCCATCTTGAACTCTTTTGACTTCAATTCCCAAAAAGAAATGAAGATCACCAAGGTCTTTAAGAGCAAATTCTTTACTCAAATCTGTGAGCAAGGCATCGGTTGCACCTTTGGAAGAGCTAACAACTATGATATCATCAACATATATGAGCATAAAAATTGTGATATTGGACCTGTGATAGATAAAAAGTGAGGTATTGGATTTTGAAGTAACAAACCCAATACTAATCAACTGTGAGCTGAGACAAGAGTACCATGCTCGAGGTGCCTGTTTTAGTCCATACAACGCCTTGTCAAACTTGCATATATGATTCGGCTTCTCTTTATCCTCATATCCTGGCGGTTGCCTCATATAGACCTCCTCTTCCAGAACACCATGTAAGAACGCGTTCTTTACATCCAATTGGCGCAGACTCCAGCCCCTAGAGACAGCAATAGCCAAAAAAAGCCGAACAGTAGCAATTTTAACAACTGGACTAAAAGTATCTTCATAGTCTATGCCATACCGTTGTTTGAATCCTTTTGCAACAAGCCTTGCTTTATATCTATCAATTGAACCATCTGATTTCTTCTTTATTCTGTAGACCCAACGGCAGTCTATTATATTTGCACCATGCCTTTCAGGTACTAGATGTCAAGTCTTATTTTTCATGAGAGCATTATATTCTTCATCCATAGCTTCTTTCCAACTTGCATTTGTCAAGGCATCTTGCAAATTGGCGGGTTCATCTATGGACACGGACAAGCACCAACGTACTGTACCATCCTTGTACTGTTTTGGTTTAACAATGCCTTTAGATTTATGTGTCACCGGTTTTGAAACAGGAGCAGATTGCTCTCCAGAGGCAGCCCCTGGACGAAGAAGATGCCGAAGCACCCCGGCTGGATGCTCCTGTCGCTGTCCAGATTCTGGCGCATGTGCATGCGACCCTGGCACGGGAGATCCTGACGGTGTAGCGGATGGTGTGGCTGCAGTGCCTCCGCTTGGTTCATTCACAGAAGATCCGGAGGATGGGCTGCTGTCCGCTACACTGTCAGCCGAATCAGCAGCGGGATCGATGCCAGATCGGCCAGGTGCATCAGGCGCGGGATCCGCGCTCCGGGATCCCGAGGGAGAATGTTCAGAGGAATCTGTCTCGTTTTCTGTGGCCCAGCTGTTTTCTGTTTCGCCGTTTTGAGCACTGGTTTGGGCACTGTTTTGCCCCAAATTTCCACTGTTTTGATCAGTTCATCGTGGCATTGTCTACACAACTTCAGAAACAGGTCTACCAACCTCATTAGTAGGATTAGTCATTAAGGAATCATCAACAAATTGATCCGCTTGTTCAAAAGAGCAAAGAGATTTATCAAGTAAAGAGATATCTTTGCGAAGTTTGGCCCCGGCATTGGGATGAAGGAATTCAAAAGGAAACACCGCCTCGTCAAACACAACATGACGAGAAATATACACTCGTCCAGTAGACACATCTAGACATTTAACCCCCTTGTGCATAGGACTATATCCTAAAAAGACACAACGTTTGGAACGAAAAGCAAGTTTTCGCTTGTTGTAAGGACGGAGATTGGGCCAACAAGCACGTCCAAAAACACAAAGGGAGGAGTAATTCGGTGTTGTGTGAAGGAGACGATGCACAGGTGTATCATTATTGATAACTTTGCTAGGGAGCATATTAATGAGATATGGCGGTGAGAAAAGCTTCATCCCAAAATTTGAGAGGCATGGATGCATGCACAAGAAGTGCAAGACCAACTTCTACAATATGACGGTGTTTCTTTCAGCGGCACCATTCTGTTGATGTGCATGGGGACATGACACAAGATGCGAGATTCCTTGATTTCTAAAGAAAGTATTAAGTTTGACATACTCTCCCCCCAATCGGATTGAACCGTGAGGATCTTGCGATTAAGCTGACGTTCAACAAGTTTTTGAAATGTGATAAAAGCAGAAAGAACATCAGACTTCTTTTTGAGAAGATATAACCAGGTAAACTTACTATAATCATCAATAAAGCTTACATAATAATCAGGACGTCCGAGAGAAGTAGGAGCAGGACCCCATACATCAGAAAAGATTAACTGAAGAGGAACACTGGATACACTGGTGGACACAGGATATGGAAGCTGATGACTCTTTTCTTTTTGACATGAATCACAAATAGACTCACACTACAAGAAATGTGTCAACTAGTGACTTTTTTATAGTGACCAGGGAAAATTGGTCATAGATCTATGACCAATTGGAGCCATTTGGTCATACACTACTTTGAAGGGTCTAAAACTGAAAAAGTAATGACCAATCTTGTCCGAATGGTCATAGCCTGGTTCGATAAATTGGTCATAATCTAAAAATCTCTAGCGTATGGCCTTTTCTCAAGCGGCCTACGACCAATTTAAATGGTCATTCGTAATACTCAACTGCCAACTCAATAGTTTTGCCTACGTGTCAGTACTTAGGTGGCAGTTTTGCCTACGTGTCACTACTCATCCATGATTTTGATACATATTGACTTGTTGACTTGTGGGACCGACCCAACCTCACCTGACATGTCGGACCCACCTCATCTGACATGTGGGGCCACCCACCTGACCTGACAGGTGGACGGGCCCACCTCACCTGACAGGTGGGTCCCACCCGCCGGGACCACCTCGCTTGACATGTGGGTCCCGCTCAAAGCAGCCACATGACAGGTGGGTCCCACCCACCGGAACCACCTGGCCTGACATGTGGGTCCCGCTCAAAGCAGCCACATGACAGGTGGGTCCCACCCGCCGGAACCACCTCACCTGACATGTGGGTCCCGCTCAAAGCCGCCTGACATGTGAGACCCGCCCACGCCCGCCTGACAGGTGGGACCTGACGAGCGGCTCGAACGGAGAAAAATAGGCCACAAAATCCTTCGAAAGGAGCACAGCGGGTTTCGAACCGCAGACCTCACAGCTCTACCGAGCACTGCTAACCACTAGGCCACACAATCTTTGGTGACATATCACCACACATAGGCCTTTTAATCATTCATACGTTTCCTCCTTTTTTTAAAGTTTGGACGGCAGAGTGGGCCAACGGCCCATGTCATTGCCGTGGCTCGCCGGGGTGGCCACTGCCCAGTGCGTGGCGAGAGTAGCCCATATGTAGAACTTTTCAAACTTTTCCCAAATTCCATGAATGAAATAAAGTTTTGAAAATTCATATAATATTCTCTGTAAGTTATAAAATTACAATAATATGTCAAACTGTTTACAAAAATGTAATCTAGTTATTTATATAACGTTCATACATCTTTAAATAATTTAAACTATGAATAATTTGGAGGAACGAATTAAATGCGTAAAACGGTGGACATGACCAGTCATACCTAGGTGTCGAATTCTGCAAGAATCTTGGTATATCTGTGATGAAATAGGTACTTTTGTCTCTAAAAATTATTTTTTCAAAAAATCATGAGCAAACTACGAAGCACCTGTAGTTCAAATTTGACCCGCTTCCAGTTGAATCAGCGGAAATTTGTCTTTTTCACGAGAGGTGGATGGAAACCTTTTTGCTCCCAACCATTTGTTTATTTGTACTTAATATGTGGTTTAATATTTCTTAAAACTACTGTGGTCAAATTTTACAACAAATATTTGGTAGGTACTTCACAAAAAACCACATTTTTTGCACTCTGAAAATAAAAAATGAAATTTTTGTGCAGAGAAAATGAAAACTTTCTTCGACAACATTGTTCGCCACTCCAAGACGGACGCTTGTGCACAAGATGAGGTCATTTTAAAAACTATGACATGTAAGTGGCCATAACATCCAACATTTGGCCTGAAAGGTGTGAATCTTCGTACATGATAGCTCATTTTTGTGAACACTTTTTTTAAATATTTGTTTTATTCCAAGTTTATATTTTTTATCGAAACTAGGGCACATACAATGACACATCGCGAAGGATTTCCAATTTTTTGAATTTTTTTGAATTTCCGATGCCGATTTCAGAATACGGTCAAAACGACGGACATGGCCGTTCATACCTAGGTGTCGAATCCTGCAAGAATCTTGGTATATCTCTGATGAAATAGGTTCTTTTGAATCTAAAAATGATTTTTCCAAAAAATCATGAGCAAACTACGAAGCACTTGTAATTCAAATTTGACCCGCTTCCAATTGAATCGGCAGAAATTTGTCTTTTTCAGGAGAGGTGGATGAAATCCTTTATACACCAACCATTTGGTTATTTGTACATTACATGTGGTCTAATATTTTTTATAAATGTTGTGATCCAATTTTGCAACAAATATTTTGTAGGTGCTTCACAAAAAACCCCATTTTTTTCACTCTGAAAATAAAAAATGACTTTTTCGTGTAAAGAAAAAAAAAACTTTCTTCGGCAACATTGTTCGCCACACCATGATGCACGCTTGTGCAAAAGATGAGATCATTTAAACAAACTATGTCATGAAAATGGCCATAACATCCGTCATTTGGCATGAAAGGTGTGAATCTTCGTACATGATAGCTCATTTCTGTGAACACGTTTTTAAAATATTTGTTGTATTCCAAGTTTATATTTTTTTCTCGAAACTAGGGCACATACAATGACACATCGCGAAGGATTTCCAATTTTTTGATTTTTTTTGAATTTCCGATGCCGATTTCAGAATACGGTCAAAACGACGGACATAGCCGTTCATACCTAGGTGTCGAATCCTTCAAGAATCTTGGTATATCTCTGATGAAATAGGTACTTTTGAATCTAAAAATGATTTTTCCAAAAAATCATGAGCAAACTACAAAGCACTTGTAGATTAAATTTGACCCGCTTCCAATTGAATCGGCAGAAATTTATCTTTTTCAGGAGAGGTGGATGAAATCCTTTATACACCAACCATTTGGTTATTTGTACATTACATATGGTCTAATATTTTTAATAAATGTTGTGATACAATTTTGCAACAAATATTTGGTAGGTGCTTCACAAAAAATCCCATTTTTTGCACTCTGAAAATAAAAAATGACTTTTTCGTGGAAAGAAAAAAAAACTTTCTTCAGCAACATTGTTCGCCACACCATGATGCACGCTTGTGCAAAAGATGAGATCATTTAAACAAACTATGTCATGAAAATGGCCATAACATCCGTCATTTCGCATGAAAGGTGTGAATCTTCGTACATGATAGCTCATTTCTGTGAACATGTTTTTAAAATATTTGTTGTATTCGAAGTTTATATTTTTTCTCGAAACTAGGGCACATACAATGACACATCGCGAAGGATTTCCAATTTTTTGATTTTTTTAATTTCCGATGCCGATTTCAGAATACGGTCAAAACGACGGACATGGCCGTTCATACCTAGGTGTCGAATCCTGCAAGAATCTTGGTATATCTCTGATAAAATAGGTACTTTTGAATCTAAAAAAGATTTTTCCAAAAAATCATGAGCAAACTACGAAGCACTTGTAGTTCAAATTTGACCCGCTTCCAGTTGAATCGGCAGAAATTTGTCTTTTTCAGGAGAGGTGGATGAAAACCTTTCTACACCAACCATTTGGTTATTTGTACATTACATGTGGTCTAATATTTTTATAAATGTTGTGATCCAATTTTGCAACAAATATTTGGTAGGTCTTTCAATTTTGACCCGCTTTCAGTTGAATCGACAAAAAAAAAGTCTTTTTTACGAGAGGTAGATGGAAACCTTTTAACATGCAACCATTTGATTATTTGTAAATAAAATATTATATAATATTTTAAAAACTGGGTTTTTACAAATTTAGCGAAAATTAGGCCCTAAAACTTGTTTATTTCTGCTCAAAACTTTTTTTCTGTTATTATTATTGTGCCGAACAAGGCCGAAACTGGTCCAGCCTCTGATTCCCTTCCGGGCTTTAGGCCCGTCGGATAGATGCTGGAGCACTGCGACCGTCCGATGTGATCCGACGGCCACGAGCGGGCACGTCCGCATTATAAGCTGCGAGGCGCCGCAGCCCCTGGCAAACCCTAATTCCCTACCTCCTCTCGAACCCGTCCCCTTCCTTCTCGTGAGTCGCGATGGCTCCGGCGACGGCGGCGCCCTCCACGCCCCTCAACCACCGCCTCCCTCTCCCAATCGCCTCACAGAACGCACGCACACCACACTCCATTCTCCTCTCTCCCCAATCCCCATCGCCTCCTCGATCTGGATCCGAAAGAAGCGCGCGGCGACGAACGACTGCCCGACGGAATAAGAGAGGCACCGGCGTCCTCCAGACCCCTCGCCGGCGTTGCGTGCAGCTTTGGCGCGCAGTTCCATCGATTGGCTCTGGGCGGCGCCCTTTGCGAGGCGATGGCGCCCTCTGCCGCGCGACGGCTCACAAGCGGGCCCCGGCGTCGTCGTCAACCACCAGAGCCATGTCCGGCACCGCAGCAGGCCTCAGCAACGACAACGCCCGGTCCGGTGTGGCTGACGGTTACGCCGAGTTCGTCAAGGTCGGCCAGGCCACCCTCTTCGATCTCATCCTGGTAGCTACCCCGTCTCACTCCCCCCTTCCTCTTAATATTTTTTTGCTTGCTGCCCGATTTGATTCGAGATTGGATCCTTGCCAATTCGTTTCGATTCGATTCAGTTAAATTAAATTAGCGTCTAGTGCGATGTGCTTGTTCTCGATCCAGGTCAACACCTTGGATGTTTTTATAACGTGGCTTTAATTTGTGTTTATCTGAGGTTAGAGTTTCAGCAGTTCGAGTGAATCTTCCGTAGGTGGCCAACTCATTCATGCTCCTCTGTTAGATCTTTTGAAACTATAAGTATACTAGAAATGTTTCTGTTAAGCTTATGCTTCTCATTCATGTATTTATAACCATTATTATTAAGTTTAAAAGGTCTGTTGAAACTCTGTGCAAGCATGAGATCTTAACAAGTACATGCTTTCTTGCAGATCAATTGATTGGATTGGCCAGGAAGGTGCCATGGTCTCTTGCGAATCTGGATGTGGATGGTTTATTTACTGCTAGCAGCCTGAATGTGACAGGCACCCCTGTTTTGTGCGACATGGAAATCCTTTGGATAGTTGATAGTTGAGCATGACCTAGTAGTTCTCAGCTCATCCTTGTGCTGGTGTTTGTTTGCAGGGCTGCACCAGAGATCCCAGATGATCAAGAGGCCAGTGGCGATAAGGAAGGAAGCACCTGGAGAGGAATAGGAAGGGCAAGGACCTGATGCTTGATGCATGCAGCATGTGCTCCCTATTTATATATATTCGTTGTCATGAAGTTTGTTTATTTTATTTTCGTTTATACATTGGCACTGTTTGTTGCCTTATGTCAAGGGATCAATTTATCTGAAATCTTAACTCTATGTGGATGTTCTGTTTTGCAGGTCGAGGGTGCTATTGTGTTGGAGATGCTGCTGCTGATGGTGCACGAGGAAGAGGAAGTGAAGTCTTTGATCTGTCCACTAACGAAGAGGAAGCGAAGTCTTCGATCTGTCCACTGCATAAATCCCCAATCTGCCCCATTCTCTTCCTCGCCTATATTACCTGGACACAATGTTTACTTAACTTGGTGTAAGTTAAACTTGGCTGTGGTGCATATTTGTATGTTCATGGGGTGCTTTATCTAACTTTCATATTGCGGATAATGTTGCTGCCTGTGATGTTATTATCTACTCGATCTTCGACTGTTTAAATATTACTCTCTCTGTTACGGATAGTAAATTTGAAGTTATCAGCAATTGCATGTTATACAATCTGATGTTCACCTTGTTAAATCTCTCTGTTAGTTTATTCTTTGACTGTTCATGTACCCATGCTTTATGATTTCGCTTCTTTTAGTAATTGTTTTGTTGTATTGTTCGGCAGATATTTGTTTTCATCGAGACTTTATGAACATAACCAAAGGTGGAATTTCCAGGATATCTTCTCTTATACAAGAGGTACAAGCTGAAGAAGTTAGAGGAAGCGTAAAGTTCCAGGGTATTGATACGTCTCCAACGTATCCATAATTTCTGCTGTTCCATGCTTATATTATACCATTTGCTACATGTTTTATATACACTTCATATCACTTTTATGCATTTTCTGGGACTAACCTATTAACAAGATGCCACTGTGCCAGTTCCCTGTTTTCTGCTGTTTTTGGTTTCAGAAAGTTACTTCTGGAAATATTCTCGGAATTGCACGAAACAAAAGGCCAAGTCCCTATTTTTCCAGCACGTACACGGAGTCCGAAGGAGAGACTGCCTGTGGTTTGGGCCCCTCGGGGGTCCGCCGACATCGCCCCTTCGCCTATTTATTCCCCGAGGCGAGAAAACCCTAAAACACCGAGCCTTTCATCCAGAACATATTCGCTGCCGCCGCCGTCGTCAACCCTAACTCGGGGGGTTTCTGAAGCTCTTCCCGGCACCCTGCCGGAGAGGGGAATCATCACCGGAGGGCTCTACATCGCCATGCCCGCCTCCGGAGTGATGCGTGAGTAGTTCATCCTTGGACTATGGGTCCATAGCAGTAGCTAGATGGTTGTCTTCTCCACTTGTGCCATCATGTTTAGATCTTGTGAGCTGCCTATCATGATCAAGATCATCTTATTGTAATGCTACATGTTGTGTTTGCTGGGATCTGACTTATATTGATACCTATGTGGAGCTGAATATTATATTATCATGTCTATGTCATTTGTGATCTTGCATGCTCTCCGTTACTTGTTGAAGCCTTGGCCAGTGAATACTTGTAACTCCAAGAGGGGGTATTTATGCATGATAGTTGGGTTCAACCTCTATTTAACCTGGGATAGTGACAGCAAGTTCTAAGGTTGTAGATGTGTTGTTGCCACTAGGGGTAAAACAGCAATGCTTTATTCAAGGATGAATGTATTGTTTACATTACGCACATTACTTAATGCAATTGTCTGTTGCTTGCAACTTAATACTGGAAGGGGTACGGATGTTAACCGGAAAGTGGACTATTTAGGCATAGATGCATGCTGGATAGCGGTCTATGTACTTTGTCGTAATGCCCAAATGAATCTCATAGTAGACACCACAGCTCACACATGCATGTTATATGCACTTATCAATTGTCAATTGCCCAGCTGTAATTTGTTTACCCAGCATGTTAGTTATCTTATTGGAGAGACACCACTAGTGAACTGTGGACCCCGGTCCATTCTTTTACATCTGAAATACAATCTACTGCAATCATTGTTCTCTACTGTTTTATGCAAACAAACATCATTTTCCATTCGATACGTTTAACCCTTTGTTTTCAGCAAGCCGGTGAGATTGACAACCTCACTGTTAAGTTGGGGCAAAGTAATTTGATTGTGTTGTGCAGGTTCCACGTTGGCACCGGAATCCCTGGTGTTGCGCCGCACTACACTCCTTCACCAACACCTTCGAAGCAAACCTCGTTTTCCTACTGGTTCGATTAAACCTTGGTTTCATACTGAGGGAAAACTTGCTGCTGCACTCATCATACCTTCCTCTTGGGGTTCCCAACTGACGTGTGACGTACAAGCATTGTTTCTGGCACTGTTCCCTCGTCAACTAGAGCCACCAACACGTTTTCTGGCGCCGTTGCCGGGGAAAACGAATTGCTTCTGCAAGGGGAGTCTCTCACACCCAATCTCTTTACTTTGTTATTTGTCTTGCTTAGTTTATTTTTATTTAGTCTTGTTTGCTCTCTTTATCAAAAACACAAAAAAATTAGTTACTTGCATCTAGTTTATTTTCTGTTTAGTTTTTATTATTTCATCATGCTTCTCCCTAAGTACACTTTAAAAGAAATATCTGTGGGTAGTGGGTCTATCATTGGAAGAGACAACATTGAAGAATTTTTTAGTCATGTTAGCAAGCTGAAAGATTTTGAAGATAGATCCTTGGTAGAACTTGCCCCTAATTATGAAATTGCTGCTGCCTCCTTAGTCCACATGCTTGAAGCTAGGTTTGTTAACCTTAACCCTATAATGCAGCATATGTTTCTTAGACTTCATGATATGGAAGAGGGGGAAAAGAAGGATTTTGTTTTAGAAACCCTTCTCAAAGAATTTGGAGATGTAGCTAGTGAAGCTAGAAAAGTTTTTATGCGATATAGGATGCTTGGTTATTACATTGATATCGCCAATATACTTGAAAAATTAGAGAAGGAAAGATCCAAGTACACTAAAGAAACTAGTTATGAAGGAGAGAATAAAATACCAATTCCTTTTAAGATTGCAGGAATGCATGAGGCACTAGAAAAGAACTTTAATTGGATTGTGCCTGAAAATTTATTTGATGAGGATAGTTTACCTAAAAGTAATGAAAGGGGAGTTTCTGAAACTTACATAGATAAAGTGCAATGCATCGTTGAGAAAACTTCTAAACTCTCCGTTGATGTTTTCTCTTGACAACACTTGATTTTCACTTTCTGCGCCTAGCTGAAAGGCGTTAAAGAAAAGCGCTTATGGGAGACAACCCATCGTTTTTATTTGCTGTTATTTTTGTTTTCTTTGAGTCAAGGAGTTTTGTTACTTCTGTAGCAACTCCTTTGTATCTTTATTTTATCGCAATGTTGTGCCAAGTAAAGTTCTATATTGAAAGTTGATGCAAGATTTGGATTTCTGCGCAGTGACAGATTTTTAGCTGTCACGGATTTGAGCTTATCTCCCTGTAGAAAATTCAAAAAATTCTGAGAAAAATCACGCATATTCCTGAGATATGTACGCAACTTTCATTATTTTAGGCCAGATCCATCTGAGCAACTTAAGTGCCTCGAAAAAATTCGTCATTCCAGACTGTTCTGTTTTTGACAGATTCTGCCTTTTGTTTTGCATTCGCTCTTTTACTGTGTTTGTGTGGATTTCTTTGCTCCACAAAGCATTGGTGGCTGTAGCTAATGTCCAGAAGCTTTGGGATTGATTGTATCATTACAGAATATGAGAATTTTTGATTATGCACTAACCCTCTAATGAGAACTGTCTTGAGTTTGGTGTGAAGGAAGTTTTCAAGGATCAAGCGAGAAGGGTGATATTATGTGATCAAGAAGAGTGAAAAGCCTAAGCTTGGGGATGCCCCCGTGGTTCATCCCAACCATATTCAGAGAGACTCAAGCGTCTAAGCTTGGGGATGCCCAAGGCATCCCCTTCTTCATCAACAAACTTATCAGGTCATCTCTAGTGAAACTATATTTTAATTCTTTCACATCTTATGCGCTTTACTTGGAGCGTCTGTGTGTTTTTATTTTTGTTTTTGTTTGAATAAATTCGGATCCTAGCAATCCTTGTGTGGGAGAGAGACACGCTCCGCTTTTTCATGTGAATACTCATGTTCTTCACTTATATTTGTTGAGTATTCTTAACTAGCTACTGCAGTGCTTTTAGCTCCTGTTTTTCATGCATCTCTTCGAGCTGTTAGCACTTGTTTATAAATACTCTCTTGCTGCATTATATTATCATTTGGAGAGTTTATGTTTAAATAAATTATTGGTGTTTGTTTGGAAGAAAGAAAATGCTACATGTAGTAGTTGGTATTGGAAAAGACATATGCATTCTTGTAGATCATTGTCTTGTTTTGATTTGATGCTTTGCAATTGTTTTGAGCTCTCAAGTAGATCATGTTTAAGCTCTTGCATCATGTAGTTAAAGCCTAGTAGTGGAGAACTACCGTAGAGCTTGTTGAGACTTGGGATGCATATTTGTTCTCTCTAAGGTCTAGATATTTTCTGGTAAAATGTTTGAGCAACAAGGAAGACAGTGTAGAGTCTTATAATACTTGCAATATGTTTTTATGTGATTCTTGCTGTACCGGTTTATACTTGTGTTTGCTTCAAACAACCTTGCTAGCCTAAACTCTGTACTGAGAGGGAATGCTTCTCGTGCATCCAAAACTTGAGCCAAAACCCATGCCATTTGTGTCCACCATACCTACCTACTATGTGGTATTTCCTGCCATTCCAAGTAAATATTTCATGTGCTACCTTTAAACTATTCAAAACTTTATTACTCCTTATTTGTGTCAATGTTTTATAGCTCATGAGGAAGTATGTGGTGTTTTATCTTTCAATCTTGTCATTTACTTCTGACAGACTTTCACCTGGACTAGTGGCATATACATCCGCTTATCCAATAATTTGCAAAAAGAGCTGGCAACGGGGTGCCCAGCCCCAATTAATTACAACTTTCATTAATAATTCTCTTCACATGTTTTGCCCTGATTTATCAGTAAGCAACTTAATTTTGCAATAGACACTCCTCCATGGTATGTGAATGTTGGAAGGCACCCGAGGATTCGGTTAGCCATGGCTTGTGTAAGCAAAAGGTTGGGAGGAGTGTCATCTATAAAGAAACTAAAATACATGTGTAAACAAAAGAGAAGAGGGATGATCTACCTTGCTGGTAGAGATAACGTCCTTCATGGGAGCCGCTCTTGAAAGTCTGGTTGACAAGGGGGTTAGAGTGCCCACTACCATTCGTTGACAACAACAAACACCTCTCAAATACTTATTTTGTGCTCTCTATATGCTTTCGAAAACTTAAAAAGCTCTAGCACATGATTTAATCCCTGCTTCCCTCTGCGAAGGGCCTATCTTTTACTTTATGTTGAGTCAGTTTACCTACTCCTTTCTATCTTAGAAGCAAACACTTGTGTCAACTTTGTGTGCATTGATTCTTACATTTTACTTATTGCACTTGTTATATTGCTTTATGTTGACAACTATCCATGAGATATACATGTTACAAGTTGAAAGCAAATGCTGAAACTTAATCATCCTTTGTGTTGCTTCAATGCCTTTTACTTTGAATCTATTGCTTTATGAGTTACCTCTTATGCAAAACTTTTTGATGCTTGTCTTGAAAGTACTATTCATGAAAAGTTTTTGCTTATATGATTCATTGTTTACTCTTTATCTATTTGTTAGCAAACTATAGATCATTGCTTTGAGTCACTTCATTCATGACATGAGCCTTGCAATATATTGATCAAGATTGTGTGAAAGCATGTCTCCTCAGAAATTATTTGTTGTTATCGTTTTACCTACTCGAGG
Source organism: Poa pratensis (assembly GCA_947311845.1). NCBI lineage: Eukaryota > Viridiplantae > Streptophyta > Magnoliopsida > Poales > Poaceae > Poa > Poa pratensis. The sequence continues at coordinate 33,003,163 of CAMZMU010000104.1, forward strand.
ACGAGTAGAACTAAGCTTGGGGATGCTTGATACGTCTCCAACGTATCCATAATTTCTGCTGTTCCATGCTTATATTATACCATTTGCTACATGTTTTATATACACTTCGTATCACTTTTATGCATTTTCTGGGACTAACCTATTAACAAGATGCCACAGTGCCAGTTCCCTGTTTTCTGCTGTTTTTGGTTTCAGAAAGTTACTTCTGGAAATATTCTCGGAATTGCACGAAACAAAAGGCCAGTCCCTATTTTTCCAGCACGTACACGGAGTCCGAAGGAGAGACGAAGAAGCCACGAGGTGGCCAAACCACCTGGCGGCGCGGCCCACCAGCCGCGCCTGCCTGTGGTTTGGGCCCCTCGGGGGTCCGCCGACATCGCCCCTTCGCCTATTTATTCCCCGAGACGAAAAACCCTAAAACACCGAGCCTTTCATCCAGAACATATTCGCTGCCGCCGCCGTCGTCAACCCTAACTCGGGGGGTTCTGAAGCTCTTCCCGGCACCCTGCCGGAGAGGGGAATCATCACCGGAGGGCTCTACATCGCCATGCCCGCCTCCGGAGTGATGCGTGAGTAGTTCATCCTTGGACTATGGGTCCATAGCAGTAGCTAGATGGTTGTCTTCTCCACTTGTGCCATCATGTTTAGATCTTGTGAGCTGCCTATCATGATCAAGATCATCTTATTGTAATGCTACATGTTGTGTTTGCTGGGATCTGACTTATATTGATACCTATGTGGAGCTGAATATTATATTATCATGTCTATGTCATTTGTGATCTTGCATGCTCTCCGTTACTTGTTGAAGCCTTGGCCAAGTGAATACTTGTAACTCCAAGAGGGGGTATTTATGCATGATAGTTGGGTTCAACCTCTATTTAACCTGGGATAGTGACAGCAAGTTCTAAGGTTGTAGATGTGTTGTTGCCACTAGGGGTAAAACAGCAATGCTTTATTCAAGGATGAATGTATTGTTTACATTACGCACATTACTTAATGCAATTGTCTGTTGCTTGCAACTTAATACTGGAAGGGGTACGGATGTTAACCGGAAAGTGGACTATTTAGGCATAGATGCATGCTGGATAGCGGTCTATGTACTTTGTCGTAATGCCCAAATGAATCTCATAGTAGACACCACAGCTCACACATGCATGTTATATGCACTTATCAATTGTCAATTGCCCAGCTGTAATTTGTTTACCCAGCATGTTAGTTATCTTATTGGAGAGACACCACTAGTGAACTGTGGACCCCGGTCCATTCTTTTACATCTGAAATACAATCTACTGCAATCATTGTTCTCTACTGTTTTATGCAAACAAACATCATTTTCCATTCGATACGTTTAACCCTTTGTTTTCAGCAAGCCGGTGAGATTGACAACCTCACTGTTAAGTTGGGGCAAAGTAATTTGATTGTGTTGTGCAGGTTCCACGTTGGCACCGGAATCCCTGGTGTTGCGCCGCACTACACTCCTTCACCAACACCTTCGAAGCAAACCTCGTTTTCCTACTGGTTCGATTAAACCTTGGTTTCATACTGAGGGAAAACTTGCTGCTGCACTCATCATACCTTCCTCTTGGGGTTCCCAACTGACGTGTGACGTACAAGCATTGTTTCTGGCACTGTTGCCGGGGAGATTCCCTCGTCAACCTAGAGCCACCAGGTGTCAAATAGTAGCTCGATTAAATAGTTGTGAGCTTGGCTATAATTTGTAGATGTTGTGTGGTATATTGTATGATTATATTGTGATTGTGCGGGATATATACAGCTAAACTGAGTTTGGCTGTTATTTGAAGAGTTTCATCTGTTTTCTTTGTTCTGGTTGGTATATCGGGTAAGAGATGTCAAATTTTTATTATGAATGTGATATGAAAACGTGTGGACCCCCAATGAATGTAATATGTGAAATTCCGAAATTTCTGACGTGTGGGGACTATTATTAGACCTGACAAGTGGGACCAGCACAAAATTAAAATTAGTGAATTAGAAAATCAATAGATTATAAAGGCCATGGCCCAGAAAATGAAAAGGCCGAATTGTTAGGCTTGGCCCATTTAGCCGCCAAGAATTGGCAGGAAAATTATATTAAGTGGGCTGAATTATTGGGCTTGGCCCATATAGTGGGCTGCTCTGGACCGGGCTGATTCTGCTATATGATCATTTCAATTGGTCACAAATTTGCCACGTCAGCTATGCCACGTCGGATCTGACATGGACATGCCAGATAGCCAGTGACCAAAACAATTGGTCATAACACTTATGACCTTTTATTTTAGTCATAATCATCTATGACCATTGCACACAAATGGTCACGTACTTCCGTTTGTGACTGCCAGCTTTCGACCAACTGTTTTTGGTCACAAAAAGGTCACAAATGAAACTACGTGACCATTCAGTGACCAATATGGAGAGTCACTAGTGAGCATATTTCTTGTAGTGTCAATAGTAGAATTCCTAACAGACGGAAGTTTATTTATGCTAACAACTTGTTGAACTATAGCTAATGAGGAATGCCCTAAACGACTATGCCACATCTCATGGGATGGCTTGGCTGCAACAAAAGCATGCTTCTGACTCATGTGAGGAGAGACCAAAGACGAAATAAGTGGGTAGAGACCGCCAACACACGTCCTCTATGAATTAATTTCTTTGTGAACTGGTCCTTGATCAAAAAGAAAGAGGGATGAAACTCTATGAAAATCCTATTATCATATGTGAATTTATGAACATAAAGAAGATTTTTAGAGGCATTGGGAACATGCAAGATATTATTGAGACGGAAATTTTAAACAGGGTTATGAATTATTGAATGACCCACATGACGGATTTCCATACCTTGTCCACTGGCGGTGTTCACCTTGTCGCGACCTTGATACGTGTCACGAACCGTGAGGTTGTTGAGCTCGCTAGTGATATGATGTGTAGCGGCCGTGTCAGGGTACCAGTTGGTATCAACCCGTAAGACGCTGCATGCACCTCCTTGTCCTCATCATCATCTCCATATCATCATACCGCGACCAATAGTCCGTCGCGCGATGACCTTCTCTGTTGCAAATCTGACAGGTCACGTTTTCCATGGAGAAGTGTGACGCCGGCCACGGCCGCCTCCTCCTCTTCGACCACCCCCTCTCTCGATGATACTGATGCATGTAAAATGCATACATGAACTTTGCATTATATTACTTATATTTCAATCATATTTGCATCATATAAGGGTTATATCATTGTTTTATATTGATTTTGGGAATATTTCATAGTTTCCCTATTTTTCTGGAATTAACCCTGCACAGGCAGAAAACCCTATTTTCTATATTTTGATGTTTCAGGGACCCAAACGACGTCCAAATGACCTGGAAATTTACGAACATCAGTTTTTGGAAGGACCAAAGCGTGGGAGCGAAGGAAGCGAACAAACGGAGGCCGAGGGCCAGAAGACGGTGGCCCACGCGGCCAAGGAATCTGGCCGCGTCGGACCCACCATCTACTCCCTCGTGGCTCCGTTGCCGTCGATCTTTTTTCCCGAGCCTCCGTCTTAACCTAAAAACGACTATAAAAATAGTCCCCGACGCACTTCGGAATGGAGCGCCGCAGAAACACAGAAACCACGAAACAGAGACCTGGAGTTGCAGATTGGAGGGGGAAAACTCGGCGGGGCGCTGCCGGCGTGGTCTCCATCTTCTCCAACGACTTCTCCACCGTCTCCATGATGAAGAGGGAGTAGTCCACCCCTGGACTATGGGTTTGTGGAAGTAACTTATGTATCTCTCCTCTTTGAGCTTCACTAATTAGTACCGTATGAGCTGCTGAACATGATTACGGTCATCTATGTAATACCTTTGTGGTGGATCTTTTTATGAGTTAATATATGTTTGAGACTGCAATAGTTTTGTTTAAGTTATGAAAGTAGATGCATATTATGTACCCCGTTCTTGTGTACTTGTTATGATCAAGCATGTGTATAAGAGCGTGTGATGGGGAACGTGTGCATTAGTTGGAGTAACGGGGGGTGGCTAGTGCGGTGAACGTGAGAGAAAGTTTCGCGATCCACTTGGGTGTTTACCTTACTTTGTTGCCTCACTAGGGATAAATAAAAATACCTTGCTACGGAGATGTGGGTGTGACCATTGGCACTACTCCATGACTAGATCTAGCATGTTCTTATTTTAACTTCATGTCATGATACTTAATGCTATGCTCTGATTTATCTTAATTACTAAGGTGTTATGATTTAGTTCGCATCTTGGTGGGTATAAGAGAGATTAATAAACAAAAGATCTCTATGTTAGGACGTGATGCCCATATAATTAGTAACTTGTCATGAAACCTTTTTGTTGCAATCTCATATGTCAATTCTAGTGTTCCATTGTCTACCACTTTATTAAGAGAGAGTTCATTTGTGAAACCATGAACCCCGGTCCATTTTTAATCATAAGAAACACCTTTCCAACAACTTTTATCCACTTTACATTTTCTGCCATTTAAAAATCCGAAAATACAAAAACACTTTTACATCTTGCATTCACAATACAAAACCCAAAAATATCATCCATCATTGTTTCCACCATCCTTGCATATTTATTTACTATTTTGCATTCATTATATTTTCATATCATTCTCAGACCTTTTGCTTGACAACCACTTGGTGAGGTTGAGGGCACAAACAATTTACTTTGTTTTGTAGCTTTTCAAGAGAAGGATAAGAAGATAAATCTTTCACTACTGATTCCCCGAGAGTTCGATATTAAACCCTCGAGTCACCCCTCGTGGGGAAAACCGTCTTTCCTATACTATACACTCTGCACTTAGAGTCTCAACCTAACCCATATTCTTTTGACGCAGGTAACTACGTCAAGGGCCATCAGATACACATCGAGCCGTGGGTGTTTATTTATACGCTGAGGCGTTGCGGCATCGGGCTGTTTACAGGAACGTACGAGTACAAGAAACCGAGTTCTGAACCTATACATGTTCTACATAAACTGAACCTGAAACTAATTCTAACAAGTCCCTCTGACAATGTATCTGATGACGGTTTTCGGTCTCTCCACTGGTGGAGTGTGGAGGGGTGGTGTATATGTGTACCCTAGTTCTGTTATGTGGCGGTGTATATTATTTTTTGTATGCTCGACGATTTCAAGGTAGAACTCGGAATCGTAATTTGGTGGGTGGATGATGATCGTGTGCTGAGCACTTGTGCGTATGAGGAACCGGACACGATCGAATGCCCCCAACCTTATGCCTGGGCTGGAGCAGCTCACGAGGAACCCGATTAGTGCCAGGACGTGGCTCCGTCAGGGGGACGTACCGCTGTCAGCAACACGCCCGCATGTCCGTCTCGTGTGATGAAAGCATTCTCCTCGCCACCATCATGATGGACGGCCGTGGCCGGAAGAAAGAAGTCTCGTCGGATGGGTCGGCCGTGCGCTGTTGTCCTAGACAGGATCCACGCGACGATCGTGGCCTGGATCGCTATACTCACCTGCAGATCATACCGGAAAGTCGGGCTGGAGTAGCAGAAGATGCTAGGCCAACGGGAAAAAGGAAAAGGAGAAGATGCTAAGCTTAGAGTTATTATACTACTTCAATAGTAAAAAAAACAATAGGTGGACAAGTTGTACGTACTGGGCAAATCCAATACATTGTAGTGCCCCACTAAAAAATTCAATCCAATTAGTAATCGAAGAGACCTCATCGTTTGGAAAAAGTAACCATAGACCTAGATACAGAAATACAACATGCATCTGCAAACTAGACCGACGTTGTGTGCTTACGCCTCTTTGCCTACGTAATTAACAGGTTGGTGTACCTAGTTAAGCTGGTAATAACACGTATGATTCATACACCTTATAATATTTCAAACATTGGCGCATTTGTGCGATGCATTGTTATGTGGATCGGGAGAGCACAACTGATATTTATACTGCGTGCATGCGCGCGGGACGTAAAAACCTGATTAACCTGGGGCGTAAAAACCTGATTAATTTAACGGCTGGCCTTTTTCCCCTTTCTTCAAAGACTGCACGCGTTTTCAAATAGGGACAAAGTGGGTTGTCGGTTGCAGATGCTCCTACAGCCACTACGGCGGTGGTACTAAGTCCGAAGATGTGTGTGTGGCCTTTGTGCTTGGCGTTGGCGGATCATCGGGATAATCGTCAAGGTCTACTTCTTCATGAACTTCTTTTTTTGATAATTGTCCTGACTATGCGTGTCTCTTTTGAACTAGCTAGCCATCGTTTGTTTTTTTGTCTTGGGCAGCCGGTACACACCACTCCGCTTGCTTATAAACGTTAGATCGTACGTGCATGCATGCATGGAGTTTTCCAATGCGGTGGTGGTGGAGAAAATTCCAGTACACACCTCGGTAGCGTCTCTTCATGCTCTGGGTGGTGGCAACGCTCAATTCCGATTCGGTGGTGGTGGAAACAATTCTGGCGAGGTCGCACAGCTAGCCCTGTTGTTTATGCGCGTGGGAAAAAGTATCCGGGGATGCGGAGGAAAAGAAAGGGAGAGGCGCGAGACTTCTGAACCACGATTTTGAGCTTCTCTTGCTACGCTTTCGGGGAGATCCACTATGACTCGATCTGGTGGTTTTCGAGCTAGGTGTTGCAAAAAATCGCGTGAGGTAAAAGGCGTGGATTATATAGTGGAGTTTTCTTTGGGGACGGTCACAAATTCGAATGAGTTGGAGACAGAATTAAGCTTCTGCCTCTGAATGTTCTCATAGTAGAACCTGATGAAGAACGGAATTAAGCTCCTGTCTCTGATTTTCTTAATCTAGTTTAATGATGATGTTGATCTTCATTTAATCCGATGGACCATGATCTCTCTCTCTCTCTCTCTCTCTGTCGGGCCGACATCATCCTACTGGGGCCGACTTGTCATCTCCTATCTCCAGCTGAGAGTCCACACCTTGCATGTATCCGACGAAACGTCCGAACAAAAACAATAAGCTAAAAAAACCATATTCCATAGAGGAGCAGAGTGAGAGAGAACAGAAAACTTATCAGCAGGTCCGGTCCACACATGTCTGGGGCCTGGGGCGAGACGACAAAATGGGACGCTTTTGGACAGATAAAAATTCAGAATGTATTGTGTTTCAAAAGAAATTCAGTAAATAGCATAGATCGATGGTGTTTGAACCATAAAACCCGCAACGCAAATTATTTATTTATAATGGCTCAGAGAACTACATCATAATTGTGTGAAAACAATATAGTTTTACAAAAGATTCCTCCTTTAAGTGGCACAAAGAGACCATTAGCTCATCAGTTCATGTCCAAAACAAATAACCACGATAGTTTCTATGCTCATCAGTTCATGTACTATCACCCATCCTAGTGAAGGCGCATAGAGATGGTACATAGAAAGGGTTTCAGCGCTAAATAGGTTCTCCAAAGTCCTGCTGTAGGGCGCCTTGGGCTGCTGTACCAAGCATGGACCAAGCCGGAGCAGGTACCGGGATGAGATCGCCGGGACGACACGACACAAGAAAAATGGGCAGTGGGGAATAATACAACAAAGTGAAGGCAACATCGTTCGGCTGCCCTCTGCTTTTTTTTTTGAGCACACACCACACTTTATTGAACTAAAATCATGTTTGGGATACAAAGACCTTCAGGTGGCTGGAGGAGCCAAACCTGACGGCCACCACTACTAGAAACAGCAAAGCGAGCTAGTCTATGAGCCTCTGAATTGGAAGCCCGATTTTCATGCCTAAACGAAGCCTCTGCCATCCTTCTTGCATCAGCTTTCACTTCCTCCAGCACCATGCTGTAGTTTCCTGCATTAGGTTGAGCCAGCGCATTGATCACAGAGAGGCAATCAGATGCCACTGTTATTCGCTGTAACTGAAGGTCTTGGGCCAAAGCAAGGGCCTCCCTACAAGCCATAGCTTCCAGTATAGTTGCGTCGGTAATTCCTGCAAAGGTCACAGTCGACGCACCCAAATATGCTCCGTGCTCATCACGGCAGACAACCGCCACCGCCCCACCAGGGCCATGCTTGACCGTGGCAGCGTCAGCGTTAAGCTTTGCACAGCCCGCCACCGGAGGCACCCATCTCGGATGGATAGGTCGTGGCACACTACCACCCTCCCTCTTGCTTGGAACCGAGAGATCACGGAGAAAGCTCTCGACAAACAAATGCGTGGACAAGGGGCTTTGAAACTCTTCGTCAAAGATGATCTTCCGTCGCGCATACCAGATGGCCCAGAGTGTCACGGCCATCCTCGCGAAATCATCCCTCGACAGTGTCTCCATCATAGCGAACAGCCACAGCTTCGCGGATGTATCCTCATTCAAGCACATATGTTCAGTTAATTCGTCATCAGCCAGAGCCCAAACGCACCTGGCCACCGAACAATTTATCAGTGAGTGTCTCCAAGAGTCCTCGGAGCCGCAAATGGAGCAAGCCCTGGTCTCTGCCATGTTGCGCTGACAGCGGACGTCACCCGTCGGGAGTGACTGTTGTGCCAAACGCCACAAGAAAACTCGGATCTTGGATGGAACCTGGTACTTCCAGAGGCGCTGCCAGGCCTTTTCCTCGCCCACTGTGTTCGAACCTGCAGCCCTGCCATCCAACCAGTCCTCCCTTCTTTTCTTTGTCTGAACCAGAACGCGGTACATCGATCTGACAGTCAGCAGACCGTTCTTCTCATAGTGCCATGCCCAAGTATCATTCAACCGCCTAGTGCATAGGGGTATGGACTGAATGACCTCCACATCCATGGGGAGAAAATATTCTTGCAGCAGCTCGATTTTCCAGCTCGCCGAAGAAGCATCGATGAAAGCTGCCACTGACATTGGCGGATCATCTTTCCGACAAGCAAGGGGTCGCAGCATATGATCTCGCGGCAACCAGTTATCATTCCATGCATTGGTATCCTCTCCTGTCCCAATGCGCCTAATCAGGCCTTGCTTCATCACATCTTTTCCTTCCACAATGGCCCTCCAAACTTGAGATGGCGAGGAGCCAAGAGTTGCATCCAGGAAACCAGAGTTAGGAAAATAGATAGCCTTCAAAATTCTTGAACTCAACGCCTCAGGATTTTGAAGAATACGCCATGCTTGGCGGGCTAGCATAGACAGATTGAACAACTCTATATCTCGAAAGCCCAAACCTCCAGAGAACTTTGGAGTGCACATGGTCTCCCACGATACCAGCAGGTTTTCCGTTTGCCATCCTTGCATCCCCACCAAAAGCTTCGGAGCAAGGCATTGATCGCCAAACACAAACCACGTGGTAATTTGAAACATGACATAGAGAAAGTAGGGATTGCCAAAGCAACTGCCTTGATGAGCACCTCCTTCCCTCCTGCCGAGAGAGCTTGCTCTAACCATCCTTGGATTTTCTTCCAAATTCTATCTTTTAAATATTTGAAAGCTCCACTCTTTGACCTACCCACATCAGAGGGCATACCCAAATATTTCTCATTAAGAGTCTCATTGGGAACGTTTAGAATGTTCTTCACATCCTGTCGCCTACTCTCAGGACAACCTTTGCTGAAAAAGACTGACGACTTGTCCAGATTAACACGCTGACCTGAAGCTCTGCAATATTTCTCCAGTAGGTCATTAACTTCCATTGCACCTTCAACACTCGCTTTTATGAACAGCAGGCTATCATCAGCAAAAAGGAGGTGGTTCACTGCAGGAGCTGTGGAGGCCACCTTGATCCCTCGGAGATGCGATGATCGACGACTTTGTTTGAGGAGGCCCGAAAGGCCCTCTGCTGCCAGTAAAAAGAGGTATGGAGATATAGGGTCGCCCTGTCGAAGACCCTGGAAGGACGAAATTCCTCAAGTGGAGTTCCGTTGAACAACACCGAGAAAGACACCGATGAGACAAGGCTCATAATCAACTTCACCCATCTCTGGTGGAAACCCATGCGTAGCATAATCGTGGTTCAGAAGTCTCGCGCCTCACTCCGGTCTGGGGATCCCAGTGATGCCTCCGGCCACCACGCCTCCATTCCCCTGTCCGTGGCGTGCCGCCTACCTCTGGACCCTGCTACAAGTACGTCGTCTCCTTAAGTCCACCGATGAGTCGTAGACCTATGCCACCGCGCCGCACTGCTGCTCCCTGCCGGAGAGAGAGAGAGGAAGGGGAGGGGCGCTTCCGAGGTGGACGAACGGGCCCGTGCTGCTGTTGCACTCCGCCGGAGAGAGAAAGGAAGGGAAGGGGCATACACGTGGTGGTGCAAGGAGATGGGAGGGGAGACCGTGTGGTGGTGTCAGGAGGGGAGAGGAGGGTGCGACTGCTGTGAGAAATTTAGTTATAGTCGGGGGATTGAGTGGAATATATGTGCATTTTGTTACTGAAATCTATACTTTTCTGGCTGTGACCTTGGTAACATCGAATATGAAAATACTACATCATAATTGCTCAAAAAAATTCGGTCTGGTTGATTGACTTCAGGTAAATTTCCGTGTAGCTTCGGTTTCTGTACATTGGCATAAAATCTTGGTAACTTCTGTTTGACGAATTTATCTGTTGAATGTTTATTTAAAATTTAAGATATACCTGACGTAGAATGTTCTTATAAATATTATCGTCTTCCCTGTGATTTTGAGTGGTCTCTCTAAGTCTTGTCCTTCTTATTCTCAGGAGTTGTGACAGTTCAGCTGTGCGGAAAGTAAATGGCTGGGGCATGTTGGATAGAGCACCTGTAACATCCCAAGTTTTTCAAAAAGTTGAAAAATCGCGTGAGCTGCCCTCTGCTGCTGTACCAAGCAAATAAGAACTGAAATGGAGTTCAGCACCAGAAAAAGGACGCGGAGGAGGTGGCGACATGAGAGAATGGGCCGGGGCAAGTCTACTCTTTCAGCGGCCCAGCAACTACACGGCATCATGACTTGGACGGCCCACCAGCCAATCAGCATCTGCTGATGAAGAAGCTGCTAATCACGACCAGCTCATGCCAATAAGAACCCATTCTCCGTTGCACATGTTGGATTTTGTAATTAGGTCTCAGGTTACTTTTCCTAACTATAGAGGTATCCCTTTACAAATTGCATTGAATTTTCCAATCCGACATATGCATTGGAATTTACAACTCATCACAATGTTCTTTTTTAATCAAACTCCAAACGTTGCTTATAGAAGCTACCCATCGAGCTTGTATAAATAGACACTCATGGTGGTAGCAAATCTCATCCATCACAGCACATTCACTCACTCACACAAACACTTATTTCCTTTCCTTGATTTCCTAAGGCGGCTTAGTGAGATGGAGTACTCACCCAAGCTAGCTGCACTGCTGCTCTTAGCTCTCGCGTCTGCAATGGTCGTCACCGCCCAAACTGGGGCGGATGACATGCTCAACGCCCACAATGAACTGCGCGCCGCCGTCGGCGTGGGGCCGGTGGTATGGGACCCCATAGTGGCAGCGTACGCGTTCAAGTACGCGGAGAAGCGCGCCGCCGACTGCGAGTTGGTACTCTCTCCAGGGAGCCCATACGGAGAGAACCTCTTTCGGGCCCCTGGGACCGACTGGAAATACCTGGACGCAGTGATTTATTGGGCGTCAGGGAAGCAGTACTACGACCACGCCACAAACACCTGCTCCGCGCCTGACGGTCAGGAGTGTGGTGAGTACACGCAGATGGTGTGGAGGGACACGACGGCCATCGGCTGCGCCGGTTTCATCTGTAACAACGACGCTGGTGTTTTTGTCATCTGCAGCTATAGCCCGCCAGGTAACGTGGACGGGCAGACTCCATACTAGGCTATGTATATTGTATGCATTTGACTATGCCTGCATCTACATAGCAGCGGCGTACGTGTTGCACACATAAATAAACAAGGGTCACTCCTAGGGATTGATTGACCGAGAACTCACTTAATTCTCGGCCGATAGATGTCACCCACATACATGTGTGCGTGTGTGCGAGTCGAATCCCCGCTCTGTTTCCCTCATATACGGTTTTGCTATTGCTTGTTTTTCTATTTGTCCTGTAACTCGTGGTTGGGCTTGTATTTGTTTGTATTTGAACCTGTAATCATATTGTGATTGTGCCCCGACTTTGTTATGGATGTGTCTCTAATTTAGTAAGAATGAGAACAATACCAACACAATATCACGTCCACCTTAAGTTCAAGGAACATGGTTGTGTTGCTAGAGAACAAAACTTACGTTTTACTTATATTTTTAATGATCTGATTTCAGCAATGAATTTTAGATATGCAGCACAACTTTCTTCAACGAAACAAAGAAAATTGTAGTGAAGCTAATCGAAGGTTATTTAGCAATAGTCTCCTAAATGTTTGACACGACATGCACTGATTTTTGCGCATTAACTTAGATGACATAGCAAATCTCTTCTCTTCTTACTCTACTATATAATGGCTTGAGGTGATGGTCATGGTACGACATCAAATTGTCCATGTAGTTGGAAATAATTACCCGCTATGCCACCCGCAAGTGAAAAAAAATGGTTCGACTTTTTTGTTCGTCGTCTCCCCGAGGCCCCCTCCTCCTGAACATAACTACTCTGCCCGTCAAAAAAAAACATAACTACTCTGCGTGAGAGCTGGATCGAGACCTCGATGGGAAGGAAGCGTGTACAGTGGGAGGAAGAGCTAGACGACGGCGACCCTCCAATTTCTTTCCCGTCGAGACGGCCCTTGCACCCAGGTCTGGGGATCCCAGTGATGCCTCCGGCCACCACGCCTCCATTCCCCCGTCCGTGGCGTGCCGCCTACCTCCGGACCCTGCTACAAGTACGTCGTCTCCTTAAGTCCACCGACGAGTCGTAGACCTATGCCACCGCGCCGCACTGCTGCTCCCTGCCGGAGAGAGAGAGAGGAAGGGGAGGGGCGCTTCCGAGGTGGACGAACGGGCCCGTGCTGCTGCTGCACTCCGCCGGAGAGAGAAAGGAAGGGAAGGGGCATACACGTGGTGGTGCAAGGAGATGGGAGGGGAGACCGTGTGGTGGTGTCAGGAGGGGAGAGGAGGGTGCGACTGCTGTGAGAAATTTAGTTATAGTCGGGGGATTGAGTGGAATATATGTGCATTTTGTTACTGAAATCTATACTTTTCTGGCTGTGACCTTGGTAACATCGAATATGAAAATACTACATCATAATTGCTCAAAAAAATTCGGTCTGGTTGATTGACTTCAGGTAAATTTCCGTGTAGCTTCGGTTTCTGTACATTGGCATAAAATCTTGGTAACTTCTGTTTGACGAATTTATCTGTTGAATGTTTATTTAAAATTTAAGATATACCTGACGTAGAATGTTCTTATAAATATTATCGTCTTCCCTGTGATTTTGAGTGGTCTCTCTAAGTCTTGTCCTTCTTATTCTCAGGAGTTGTGACAGTTCAGCTGTGCGGAAAGTAAATGGCTGGGGCATGTTGGATAGAGCACCTGTAACATCCCAAGTTTTTCAAAAAGTTGAAAAATCAGAAAATTTAAAACTTTTGAAAACTATTATGTATTTTTCTTTGAAAAGAAAAATCATGCATGCATTCATGATCTCATATAGCATTTCTTGCATTTGGATATTTCAAAAGTTGGAATTATTATTTCTACTTAAAAACATAATTGAGAAAATGTTAAAATAGAGGAGCAAATTATGCTCCATATGTTATTTTTAACCTTTATGGTTTTCTTGTCTGTTTATTGTTTGATTGTGATTTGTTTGTATTTATTGGAAAATAAGTATTTTCAAATGGTTACAATTGTGGTATTTAATTTTACTTAAGCCACATTTGTTTTGTAAAAAAAACTATTTTAAACTTGACATTGAGTGTCAATTTTGTATTAAACATAGTTTGAAATTTTAAAATGTTTTGGCAAAGTGTGTTGCTGGTGTTGAAAGGAAGTTTTTGCTTTTACAAACTTATAGAAATTGGTTTAAATCCTTTTGGATGTTTATTTCAAAAGATATAAAAGTTTGCAGAAAACAGAAAATAGAAAAAGAGTTGGCGCAAAAAAAATATAGGAAAGAACCCTACACCGAGCTAACTAGGCCAAGCCCAGCCTCTGTCTCGCGCGCGCGCGGCATTTAGCAGCCCAGCAAGAGCCCACCAGCAGCCTGGCCTCGCTCCTCTCTCCTCTCTCGCTGACGCTCCGGCCCCACCTGTCAGCCGACCTTCCTTCAACCTCCGTCCGAGAAATCCGTCCGGAGATCGATACGGAATCAGATCAAATCGACGCCGATTCTTCCGCAATTTGTTTCCCAGAGCACCCCTACTTATACCTCGCGACGCCGCCCTCGTTTTCCCCCGCAAACCCTAGCCCAATCGCCACCAGGCTGCTCGCACGCCACCCCGTAGCTCCGCCACTACCGTCGGTGAGAAGCTCACCGTACGGTGAACTCCGTCGACCCCGAGCCCTCGTTTCTTTTCCTTTCTCCGTATTTCCTCCGTGCGCTCCTCCCTGACTTGGTCCCTTAAATTTTTGTGCACCAGAACGTCGTCTCCATCCACAACCGAAGCTTGCCGGCGCACCACGCCTCCTCGTCGTACGGGAAGCGCACGTCGACTTCAACCACACCATCGCATTCCCCGCGAGACGCCGCGACTTTTGGTGCGCTCACCGAGCCCGGAGACCCCCTCGAGCGCCGCCGCCGTCCACGACCGAGCCGCCGCGCCACCGTCTTGGCCATTTCCGGCGAGATGCGCCGCCACGCATGGTCAACGCAACCTTAGCCGTCCGATCTGCCCCGGACGGCCACGATTAGAAGAACATGTGAAGAGGTATCTTCGAATCTCGGCCCTTAGATCTAGATCTAACGGACTAAAACAAATCACTTAACCAGTCAGATCCAGCCAATAGAAATCGGCCACATCGCCCAGGCATTTTCTGCGAATTTCCGAATTCGATTTAAATGGCAGTTTTGCAGAAAAGCCCTTGAACATTAGAACCATCATATATTTTTATTGGCTCGGCCAAATTTTGCAAACTTTATATTTTTGGATACCTTATGACTTTTAGAAACTTTCGGTATAGTTAGTTTCATGTTTTGACAAATTTAAATAAGTTCAAATTTTCAAATTGTTTGTTTAAGTAAATTTGACATAACTTGAGTTTTAAAAAAAAAAATTGGGCAAATCCAATTGCTATAACTTTGTTTAGTTAATCTTTAGCCGTAGGAACCTTCCTAATATTTTTGTAGAATATTTTTCTGTGAATTACTATTTATTTGTATTTATCACCTTTTTAGGAGGATTTTTAATAATACTTAATGTTTAAAAATTATTTTTCTTCACTTATACGAGCTATATATTAACTTAGTGATAATTTGGAAGGTTGAGATGCATGACAAGGTACTTAGAAAATATGGTCTCTCAACAATATCATTTTCCTTAGAAAATATTTTGATAACTCTTTTTGCCAATATTTTTCCTTAGAAAAATTTGGCATTTTAAAATTGGTTAAGTATTTCCTTAGTAAAATTTAGCATCTTCTAAATGGTGTACTTTCCTTAGAAATTATTTTGTCATCCTTGGGTTTCTCAACATGAAGCTGGAAGGCCAATGAAGGACTTAACCAAGAAAACAGACTCCAGAAGCATCTCTAAGAAGTAAAAGTACTTAGAAGAAAATCAAGAGGAACTTCAAGAAGACAAACCACCTATTTTTCTCTAAGTCTTTCTTTCTTTCTTTTTCTTTCCTCTCCATTTGACTTAGTGGTGTAGCAAGTTAAAATTAAGACCAGCCCTGGTGGTACCAAATGATGAAGTCTGAAAATCATCAAGTCCTACAAGAAGCAATGGAGTCACCACACCAAGGAAGGAATGACAAGGAAGACTGAAGATGATCCTTGAAGACCAACTACAGCCTTCTCTCTTCTATCCTTTATTCCTATTTCTGTCTTTCACCTTGGAAATAGACCAACTCCTTTGTGTTTATGACTAAGTTCCTAGAGTGCTAGATGAAGATTCTTGAAGACCAAACAAGTGAAGACTTGGAGCAACCATACCACCAATTTAAGATTGATTATATCAAGTTTATTTTGCCCAACCTTGACCTTGACCTTGACCTAGCCAACTTGATTAAGTTATTTTGTCCAAGATCCTCAAGTTGTTTTGCACATCATGCATGTCATATTTCTTTAGAGTATTATGGCATATTTTTCCTTAAAGGTTTTTGGTATGATTGCATGTTTATTGTGGCTTGTTTGATGTGTTAGAAATTTCGGAGAGAGACGAAGACTTTTGCAACTGCTACTCCTGCTCTCCCTGTTGCCAAGGCAAGTGGCACACCCCTCATGAATTTCCTAAGTAATTTCTATGCATGACTTAGAGTATTTCTTTATATGCATGTGTTGGATAGTATTGCTATGCTGAAACTACTATCATCCCTTTTCAATAGTTGTGTCTAGCATCCTATGATAACTTAGTAGAATTATTGATGCTATGCAAAAGTGTTTTATTGAAAAGCTTAATTCTACTAAGTTAAATAAACACCTGGGTGGATTTGGGCTTGATTGGCTATTGAGAGTTGAGTGTTGTCCCGATGGGATATTTACTTGTGGATTGCCACCCAGGAACAAAGGGACTCAAGTTTTCTCCAAGTGAAGATGCTTCCAGTGCAGCCACTTGGTATAATGGCTCTGCCTTGACCAAGTAGTTCTACGAACCTGATTCCGGCAGGTCTCAGCGGATGAATGTCTTGTATGGGTCTGCCCAGAGGAACAGGGGACTGTTACCCAAAGGTCTCGTCTTAATCTTCTCCTTTTCCCGATCACTAATGGAGTGTGGGGGATAGTTTGGGTTGGTTAAGTCATGTGGTGAACGTGCACAACCTCTCGAGAGTTAAAAACTAAATACTTAGCCGTGTCCCGGTTACGGACAATTTGAGCAGCTGATCAAGGATGTCAACGAGGGCTCCCGACATTCCAATTTCTTAAGTTAAAATTTTGAAGGTTGAACAAAGGTAGACAAGAGGGTGGTTTTCATGCCATACCTGTTTTGACAAAAGAAAAGTGTTTTATAAAAGAGACAGGAAAAATTGGCTTTATGCAAATTAGCCTTGAACTCCACCAGCCAAATATGCATATAGGTTATTAGAGTTATTCCACTAAGTGTCCACATAGTGTCACTTGCCAGTTCCATTTTTAATGGTTCTGACCCACTCTGTTGCAACATTTTATTTGCTGCAGATATTTCTGATGACGAGTGAGTTCACGTTAAAGGTTTCGAGTCTGTGTGTGCAAATGAATCGATCCAGGGGTTTGCACTATACACAGTGATCTTGCCAATTTTTAAGTGCAGGTCAGCTACAGCACCAACCTCTCCAAACATATCACGATTTGCATTTTCGTCTTTCCCCACACAATATGTATTTTCGTCTTTTTCCACACAAGACCAGGTAATCTGATTTGGAGCTCACTATTTCACATTAACTAAATTTGTAGTTTGTAGTGATTTTTCATGCCTAATCGTAAATTTTCCTGGACTACATGGACTTTTGTTCTCTATTTGCAAATTTGATTACTGGAAACTGGAAATGAATGAACTGTAGATATTAGATACTAATAACACAAATGGTCCAGCTGAACGTGTATAAGTATTCCCACAAAAATAAAATATAATCAGTACCGAAACATGTATGTTGAGGTACAATTCACAAATTATACTCAATTTTTGAGCTTTCTATTGACTGCTGCACGCAGTCAATTGAATCCCTTAGACGCTCTTGCTATTAAATTCTTGATATTTATTTCGTGATGCTTGTAGCTGCAAGGCTTTCAGATTTGGAAGAGAATAAACATACAAAGTTACTGCATTTTTGCGTTTGAAGTTCTGAAGTTATACAGTACTTACTGAAAAGCCTTGAAAACATGATACTCGTGCAATTGGGATCTGAGTAAGTCGGTATGCATGAGAGAGTGAAATTAAACTCCACATTCAGTTTAGAAATAACCTGAAAGAGTTCATCTATCATCTAACCAAGAGAATGCACGCTCATGTTCCTGGATCTTTAGTCATATGGTATTTTCTACGGTGCAAGCATGAATGCTTTCACTCCTGAATCTTATTTCATGAACAAATTGGTCTCTCTTACTTGGCTCTGCACGTATGATGCAATTAACGTGAATGGTAACCTAGGCTGGCGGGACAAGCTCAATGAATACAACAAGCCATTCTTTGATTTCTGGTATATGTCTTATTTGTCAATTATCTGGTCTCCTACAAACTAACTGAAATGATGACATAAAAAAATTGGGATGATATCTCCAAGATTCAGCTGCAAGCCTGCAACTGTTGGCGACCGCAAGTGGCAGTGACGACTAGGACAGCGCTGTTGACAACATGCGAAATCCACGGCGGTACATTGTCTGGAGCACGAACATGAACACAAGATTCCTACCGGAGTACGTCGTCAGCTTAAGTTCCCCAGCGTCCAACAAATGCAACGTTGGTGAGTGCCCTGTCTGAAACTCCAAACTGATGCTGCAGTTGTTACGAGCGTTTTTTTATCACATGTGGTTCAGTGGGAACATGGGTTTCAGAATCATTGTGAGCGACCTTGGAGCTGAAAAATCTTTCACCGGTGTGTCTTGACATATTTCCGAATCTCGTATCCGAGATTCGGTTGTTGATGTCATCCCCCAAGATACAGACATTGCAGGGGACTTAGAATCGCTTCAAGATAAACTGCTTTTCTTTTGTTTGAGGACATAATTCTGCGGTGCCTACAATGCAGGCATATACATTTAGCATCCATCCCTTTATGTCAATACATATCTTTGCAGATTTTCCAAGAAACTTTTTAGTTATGCAAGAAACTACTAGGTAGATTAGTTCACAGTAGGCAATTACTTGGTCCATTCGTTCAATTCATATGTCCTCACATTATACTCCCTCCGTTCGCAAAAGGATGTCACAAAAATGAACTATAGATAGACCATTTTTGTGACATCCTTTTCCGAACGGAGGGAGTAGTTTGTTTCGACATCCCAAATGAAGTGGAATCTTTTTTTTTAATACGTGAATTTTCACGTGCACTATTATGTTTACATGTCCATTGAGTAAAAACACTCGAGTGACCGTAGCAACGCACGGGTATTCAACTAGTAATAATAAACTACTCTAATCATAGATGGCAACTCTTATGACAAGTTCAACTAAATCGAGGTGCAAGTAAAAAAAATCATATATCCAAAAGGAGGCGGTTGCACAATTACAAGTTATGTTTCATACAGCAATGAATCGACCGCTGAATACTACAACAACTCAAATACCAGAATGACCGCGATCGTACGAGCTGTCCTAGTCATCCTTCACGCCGACCCATATCATCCTCTTCTTCCTACACAGGATTAGCGGAACCTGGAGATAACCGAAGAACAAATATTATATTCCACTTATCAACTCACAAAACACATACTCCCTCCGTACACAAAAGGATGTCTCAACTTTGTTTAAAATTGCAAGTATCTAGACATGTTTGGTGTGTAGATACATGCAAATTTGGACAAAGTTGAGACATCTTTTTATGGACAGAGAGAGTATATTACATATGTGTTCTCGTCAATAATAGCAGTGCCTTCTATCAGGAAATAGTAAAGCATCAAATCTATGCACCGACAGTTTAGAAGCTAGCAAACCATTAATTAATAATTGTCCGGGCCTAGAACTTTCCCTGCAACCCAAACATCAAATAGACGGCGTGAAACGAAACAACTCCTAGAGATCCAAAATCTTCCGACGGCAAATGCGCGGGTCACACTGCGAGTTTGCCAGTTCAATAGGAAAAAGGAATATCTAGACGAGTTGCAACTCGTACCGGGCAAATTCCAATTTAGTAATGGGAGACCTTATCATTACGAAAAAGTAACGGAGACCTAATTACAAAAATCCAACATGTGCACGTGGTGGGAGAACACCTACTATGTGCAAAGTGCACTGTGAATTAGCTTCCTCTCCATATATGATGCATGACGTCAAACATATATATGTGGGCTACGTACGTGAGCTAGCTCTTGCAACGGTGAGCATGTATCTCTTCGTTTGGACAATCTCTAACTAGCTAGGGTAAGGCTAAACCATGGAGCCGTTAGCGAGCCGGTCGGCCGACGGGAGGGCGACTCTCGGCGTTGGTGGATGGTCCCTCCGACATCTGATGACGGTTTTCGGTCTCTCCACTGGTGGAGTGTGGAGGGGTGGTGTATATGTGTACCCTAGTTCTGTTATCTGGCGGTGTATATTATTTTTTGTATGCTCGACGATTTCAAGGTAGAACTCGGAATCGCAATTTGGTGGGTGGATGATGATCGTGTGCTGAGCACTTGTGCGTACGAGGAACTGGACACGATCGAATGCCCCCAACCTTATGCCTGGGCTGGAGCACCTCACGAGGAACCCGATTAGTGCCAGGACGTGGATCCGTCAGGGGGACGTACCGCTGTCAGCAACACGCCCGCATGTCCGTCTCGTGTGATGAAAGCATTCTCCTCGCCACCGTCATGATGGACGGCCATGGCCGGAAGGAAAGAAGTCTCGTCGGATGGGTCGGCCGTGCGCTGTTGTCCTAGACAGGATCCACGCGACGATCGTGGCCTGGATCGCTATACTCACCTGCAGATCATACCGGAAAGTCGGGTTGGAGTAGCAGAAGATGCTAGGCCAACGGGAAAAAGGAAAAGGAGAAGATGCTAAGATTAGAGTTATTATACTACTTCAATAGTAAAAAACAATAGGTGGACAAGTTGTACGTACTGGGCAAATCCAATACATCCAATTAGTAATCGAAGAGACCTCATCGTTTGGAAAAAGTAACCATAGACCTAGATACAGAAATCCAACATGCATCTGCAAACTAGACCGACGTTGTGTGCTTACGCCTCTTTGCCTACGTAATTAACAGGTTGGTGTACCTACTTAAGCTGGTAATAACACGTATGATTCATACACCTTATAATATTTCAAACATTGGCGCATTTGTGCGATGCATTGTTATGTGGATCGGGAGAGCACAACTGATATTTATACTGCCTGCTTGCGCGCGGGACGTAAAAACCTGATTAACATGGGGCGTAAAAACCTGATTAATTTAACGGCTGGCCTTTTTCCCCTTTCTTCAAAGACTGCACGCGTTTTCAAATAGGGACAAAGTCGGTTGTTGGTTGCAGATGCTCCTACAGCCACTACGGCGGTGGTACTAAGTCCGAAGATGTGTGTGTGGGCCTTTGTGCTTGGCGTTGGCGGATCATCGGATAATCGTCAAGGTCTACTTCTTCATGAACTTCTTTTTTTGATAATTGGCCTGACTATGTGTGTTCTTTTGAACCTAGCTAGCCATCGTTTGTTTTTTTGTCTTGGGCAGCCGGTACACACCACTCCACTTGCTTATAAACGTTAGATCGAACGTGCATGCATGGAGTTTTCCGATGCGGTGGTGGGGTAGAAAATTCCGGTACACACCTCGGTAGCGTCTCTTCATGCTCTGGGTGGTGGCAACGCTCAATTCCGATTCGGTGGTGGTGGAAACAATTCTGGCGAGGTCGCACAGCTAGCCCTGTTGTTTATGCACGTGGGAAAAAGTATCCGGGATGCGGAGGAAAAGAAAGGGAGAGGCGCGAGACTTCTGAACCACGATTTTGAGCTTCGCTTGCTACGCTTTCGGGGAGATCCACTATGACTCGATCTGGTGGTTTTCGAGCTAGGTGTTGCAAAAAATCGCGCGAGGTAAAAGGCGTGGATTATATAGTGGAGTTTTCTTTGGGGAGGGTCACAAATTCGAACGAGTTGGAGATTTGTTTTTTGTTTTTGTTTGGACGTTTCGTCGGACACATGCAAGGTGTGGACTCTCAGCTGGAGATAGGAGATGACAAGTCAGCCCCAGTAGGATGATGTCGGCCCGACAGGAGAGAGAGAGAGAGATCATGGTCCATCGGATTAAATGAAGATCAACATCATCATTAAACTAGATTAAGAAAATCAGAGACAGGAGCTTAATTCCGTTCTTCATCAGGTTCTACTATGAAGAACATTCAGAGGCAGAAGCTTAATTCTGTTGTTGATGGATAGTTATCAATAAGCTAAAAAAATATAGTGCTATGTCTATGCACTATATTCCATAGAGGAGCAGAGTGAGAGAGAACAGAAAACTTATCAGCAGGTCCGGTCCACACATGTCTGGGGCCTGGGCGAGACGACAAAATGGGACGCTTTTGGACAGATAAAAATCAGAATGTATTGTGTTTCAAAAGAAATTCAGTAAATAGCATAGATCGATGGTGTTTGAACCATAAAACCCACAACGCAAATTATTTATTTATAATGGCTCAGAGAACTACATCATAATTGTGTGAAAACAATATAGTTTTACAAAAGATTCCTCCTTTAAGTGGCACAAAGAGACCATTAGCTCATCAGTTCATGTCCAAAACAAATAACCACGATAGTTTCTATGCTCATCAGTTCATGTACTATCACCCATCCTAGTGAAGGCGCATAGAGATGGTACATAGAAAGGGTTTCAGCGCTAAATAGCTTCTCCAAAGTCCTGCTGTAGGCGCCTTGGGCTGCTGTACCAAGCATGGACCAAGCCGGAGCAGGTACCGGGACGAGATCGCCGGGACGACACGACACAAGAAAAATGGGCAGTGGGGAATAATACAACAAAGTGAAGGCAACATCGTTCGGCTGCCCTCTGCTGCTGTACCAAGCAAATAAGAACTGAAATGGAGTTCAGCACCAGAAAAAGGACGCGGAGGAGGTGGCGACATGAGAGAATGGGCCGGGGCAAGTCTACTCTTTCAGCGGCCCAGCAACTACACGGCGTCATGACTTGGACGGCCCACCAGCCAATCAGCATCTGCTGATGAAGAAGCTGCTAATCACGACCAGCTCATGCCAATAAGAACCCATTCTCCGTTGCACATGTTGGATTTTTGTAATTAGGTCTCAGGTAACTTTTCCTAACTATAGAGGTATCCCTTTACAAATTGCATTGAATTTTCCAATCCGACATATGCATTGGAATTTACAACTCATCACAATGTTCTTTTTTAATCAAACTCCAAACGTTGCTTATAGAAGCTACCCATCGAGCTTGTATAAATAGACACTCATGGTGGTAGCAAATCTCATCCATCACAGCACATTCACTCACTCACACAAACACTTATTTCCTTTTCCTTGATTTCCTAAGGCGGCTTAGTGAGATGGAGTACTCACCCAAGCTAGCTGCACTGCTGCTCTTAGCTCTCGCGTCTGCAATGGTCGTCACCGCCCAAACTGGGGCGGATGACATGCTCAACGCCCACAACGAACTGCGCGCCGCCGTCGGCTGGGGCCGGTGGTATGGGACCCCATAGTGGCAGCGTACGCGCTCGAGTACGCGGAGAAGCGCGCCGCCGACTGCGAGTTGGTACTCTCTCCAGGGAGCCCATACGGAGAGAACCTCTTTCGGGCCCCTGGGACCGACTGGAAATACCTGGACGCAGTGATTTATTGGGCATCAGGGAAGCAGTACTACGACCACGCCACAAACACCTGCTCTGCGCCTGACGGTCAGGAGTGTGGTGAGTACACGCAGATGGTGTGGAGGGACACGACGGCCATCGGCTGCGCCGGTTTCATCTGTAACAACGACGCTGGTGTTTTTGTCATCTGCAGCTATAGCCCGCCAGGTAACGTGGACGGGCAGACTCCATACTAGGCTATGTATATTGTATGCATTTGACTATGCATGCATCTACATAGCAGCGGCGTACGTGTTGCACACATAAATAAACAAGGGACACTCCTAGGGATTGATTGACCGAGAACTCACTTAATTCTCGGCCGACAGATGTCACCCACATACATGTGTGCGTGTGTGTGAGTCGAATCCCCCCTCTGTTTCCCTCATATACGGTTTTGGGATTGCTTGTTTTTCTATTTGTCCTGTAACTCGTGGTTGGGCTTGTATTTGTTTGTATTTGAACCTGTAATCATATTGTGATTGTGCCCCGACTTTGTTATGGATGTGTCTCTAATTTAGTAAGAATGAGAACAATACCAACACAATATCACGTCCACCTTAAGTTCAAGGAACATGGTTGTGTTGCTAGAGAACAAAACTTACGTTTTACTTATATTTTAATGATCTGATTTCAGCAATGTATTTTAGATATGCAGCACAACTTTCTTCAACGAAACAAAGAAAATTGTAGTGAAGCTAATCGAAGGTTATTTAGCAATAGTCTCCTAAATTTTTGACACGACATGCACTGATTTTTGCGCATTAACTTAGATGACATAGCAAATCTCTTCTCTTCTCTACTCTACTATATAATGGCTTGAGGTGATGGTCATGGTACGACATCAAATTGTCCATGTAGTTGGAAATAATTACCCGCTATGCCACCCGCAAGTGAAAAAAAATGGTTCGACTTTTTGTTCGTCGTCTCCCCGAGGCCCCCTCCTCCTGAACATAACTACTCTGCCCGTCAAAAAAAAAACATAACTACTCTGCGTGAGAGCTGGATCGAACCTCGATGGGAAGGAAGCGTGTACAGTGGGAGGAAGAGCTAGACGACGGCGACCCTCCAATTTCTTTCCCGTCGAGACGGCCCTTGCACCCAGGTCTGGGGATCCCAGCGATGCCTCCGGCCACCACGCCTCCATTCCCCGTCCGTGGCGCGCCGCCTACCTCCGGACCCTGCTACAAGTACGTCGTCTCCTTAAGTCCACCGACGAGTCGTAGACCTATGCCACCGCGCCGCACTGCTGCTCCCTGCCGGAGAGAGAGACAGGAAGGGGAGGGGCGCTTCCGAGGTGGACGAACGGGCCCGTGCTGCTGCTGCACTCCGCCGGAGAGAGAAAGGAAGGGAAGGGGCATGCACGTGGTGGTGCAAGGAGACGGGAGGGGAGACCGTGTGGTGGTGTCAGGAGGGGAGAGCAGCACTCGATAGAGGCAGAGGAGGGTGCGACTGCTGTGAGAAATTTAGTTACAGTCGGGGGATTGAGTGGACAATATGTGCATTTTGTTACTGAAATCTATACTTTTCTGGCTGTGACCTTGGTAAGATCGGTTCTTCTCTAGGAATATGAAAATACTACATCATAATTGCTCAAAAAAATTCGGTCTGGTTGATTGACTTCAGGTAAATTTCCGTGTAGCTTCAGTTTCTGTACATTGGCATAAAATCTTGGTAACTTCTGTTTGACGAATTTATCTGTTGAATGTTTATTTAAAATTTAAGATATACCTGACGTAGAATGTTCTTATAAATGTTATCGTCTTCCCTGTGATTTTGAGTGGTCTCTCTAAGTCTTGTCCTTCTTATTCTCAGGAGTTGTGACAGTTCAGCTGTGCGGAAAGTAAATGGCTGGGGCATGTTGGATAGAGCACCAACCTCTCCAAACATATCACGATTTGCATTTTCGTCTTTCCCCACACAATATGTATTTTCGTCTTTTTCCACACAAGACCAGGTAATCTGATTTGGAGCTCACTATTTCACATTAACTAAATTTGTAGTTTGTAGTGATTTTTCATGCCTAATCGTAAATTTTCCTGGACTACATGGACTTTTGTTCTCTATTTGCAAATTTGATTACTGGAAACTGGAAATCAATGAACTGTAGATATTAGATACTAATAACACAAATGGTCCAGCTGAACGTGTATAAGTATTCCCACAAAAATAAAATATAATCAGTACCGAAACATGTATGTTGAGGTACAATTCACAAATTATACTCAATTTTTGAGCTTTCTATTGACTGCTGCACGCAGTCAATTGAATCCCTTAGACGCTCTTGCTATTAAATTCTTGATATTTATTTCGTGATGCTTGTAGCTGCAAGGCTTTCAGATTTGGAAGAGAATAAACATACAAAGTTACTGCATTTTTGCGTTTGAAGTTCTGAAGTTATACAGTACTTACTGAAAAGCCTTGAAAACATGATACTCGTGCAATTGGGATCTGAGTAAGTCGGTATGCACGAGAGAGTGAAATTAAACTCCACATTCAGTTTAGAAATGACCTGAAAGAGTTCATCTATCATCTAACCAAGAGAATGCACGCTCATGTTCCTGGATCTTTAGTCATATGGTATTATCTATGGTGCAAGCATGAATGCTTTCACTCCTGAAGCTTATTTCATGAACAAATTGGTCTCTCTTACTTGGCTCTGCACGTACGATGCAACTAACGTGAATGGTAACCTAGGCTGGCGGGACAAGCTCAATGAATACAACAAGCCATTCTTTGATTTCTGGTATATGTCTTATTTGTCAATTATTTGGTCTCCTACAAACTAGCTGAAATGATGACATAAAAAAATTGGGATGATATCTCCAAGATTCAGCTGCAAGCCTGCAACTGTTGGCGACCGCAAGTGGCAGTGACGACCAGGACAGCGCTGTTGACAACATGCGAAATCCACGGCGGTACATTGTCTGGAGCACGAACATGAACACAAGATTCCTACCGGTGTACGTCGTCAGCTTAAGTTCCCCAGCGTCCAACAAATGCAACGTTGGTGAGTGCCCTGTCTGAAACTCCAAACTGATGCTGCAGCTGTTACGAGCGTTTTTTTATCACATGTGGTTCAGTGGGAACATGGGTTTCAGAATCATTGTGAGCGACCTCGGAGCTGAAAAATCTTTCACCGGTGTGTCTTGACATATTTCCGAATCTCGTATCCGAGATTCGGTTGTTGATGTCATCCCCCAAGATACAGACATTGCAGGGGACTTAGAATCGCTTCAAGATAAACTGCTTTTCTTTTGTTTGAGGACATAATTCTGCGGTGCCTACAATGCAGGCATATACATTTAGCATCCATCCCTTTATGTCAATACATATCTTTGCAGATTTTCCAAGAAACTTTTTAGTTATGCAAGAAACTACTAGGTAGATTAGTTCACAGTAGGCAATTACTTGGTCCATTCGTTCAATTCATATGTCCTCACATTATACTCCCTCCGTTCGCAAATGGATGTCACAAAAATGAACTATAGATAGACCATTTTTGTGACATCCTTTTCCGAACGGAGGGAGTAGTTTGTTTCGACATCTCAAATGAAGTGGAATCTTTTTTTTTTATACATGAATTTTCACGTGCACTATTATGTTTACATGTCCATTGAGTAAAAACACTCGAGTGACCGTAGCAACCCACGGGTATTCAACTAGTAATAATAAACTACTCTAATCATAGATGGCAACTCTTATGACAAGTTCAACTAAATCGAGGTGCAAGTAAAAAAAATCAAATATCCAAAAGGAGGCGGTTGCACAATTACAAGTTATGTTTCATACAACAATGAATTCGACCGCTGAATACTACAACAACTCAAATACCAAAATGACCGCGATCGTACGAGCTGTCCTAGTCATCCTTCACGCCGACCCATATCATCCTCTTCTTCCTACACAGGATTAGCGGAACCTGGAGATAACGGAAGAACAAATATTATATTCGACTTATCAACTCACAAAACACATACTCCCTCCGTACACAAAAGAATGTCTCAACTTTGTTTAAAATTGCAAGTATCTAGACATGTTTGGTGTGTAGATATATTCAAATTTGGACAAAGTTGAGACATCTTTTTATGGACGGAGGCAGTATATTACATATGTGTTCTCGTCAATAATGGCAGTGCCTTCTATCAGGAAATAGTAAAGCATCAAATCTATGCACCGACAGTTTAGAAGCTAGCAAACCATTAATTAATAATTTTCCGGGCCTAGAACTTTCCCTGCAACCCAAACATCAAATAGAGGGCGTGAAACGAAACAACTCCTAGAGATCCAAAATCTTCCGATGGCAAATGCGCGGGTCACACTGCGAGTTTGCCAGTTCAATAGGAAAAAGGAATATCTAGACGAGTTGCAACTCGTACCGGGCAAATTCCAATTTAGTAATGGGAGACCTTATCATTACGAAAAAGTAACGGAGACCTAATTACAAAAATCCAACATGTGCACGTGGTGGGAGAACACCTACTATGTGCAAAGTGCAATGTGAATTAGCTTCCTCTCCATATATGATGCATGACGTCAAACATATATATGTGGGCTACGTACGTGAGCTAGCTCTTGCAACGGTGAGCATGTATCTCTTTGGTTGGACAATCTCTAACTAGCTAGGGTAAGGCTAAACCATGGAGCCCTTAACGAGCCGGTCGGCCGACGGGAGGGCGACTCTCGGCGTTGGTGGATGGTCCCTCCGACATCTGATGACGGTTTTCGGTCTCTCCACTGGTGGAGTGTGGAGGGGTGGTGTATATGTGTACCCTAGTTCTGTTATGTGGCGGTGTATATTATTTTTTGTATGCTCGACGATTTCAAGGTAGAACTCGGAATCGCAATTTGGTGGGTGGATGATGATCGTGTGCTGAGCACTTGTGCGGATGAGGAACCGGACACGATCGAATGCCCCCAACCTTATGCCTGGGCTGGAGCACCTCACGAGGAACCCGATTAGTGCCAGGACGTGGCTCCGTCAGGGGGACGTACCGCTGTCAGCAACACGCCCGCATGTTCGTCTCGTGTGATGAAAGCATTCTCCTCGCCACCGTCATGATGGACGGCCGTGGCCGGAAGGAAAGAAGTCTCGTCGGATGGGTCGGCCGTGCGCTGTTGTCCTAGACAGGATCCACGCGACGATCGTGGCCTGGATCGCTATACTCACCTGCAGATCATACCGGAAAGTCGGGTTGGAGTAGCAGAAGATGCTAGGCCAACGGGAAAAAGGAAAAGGAGAAGATGCTAAGCTTAGAGTTATTATACTACTTCAATAGTAAAAAACAATAGGTGGACAAGTTGTACGTACTGGGCAAATCCAATACATCCAATTAGTAATCGAAGAGACCTCATCGTTTGGAAAAAGTAACCATAGACCTAGATACAGAAATCCAACATGCATCTGCAAACTAGACCACGTTGTGTGCTTACGCCTCTTTGCCTACGTAATTAACAGGTTGGTGTACCTACTTAAGCTGGTAATAACACGTATGATTCATACACACTAGTAGAAAAACCATCTTTGGTCCAGGGCCGCTCCAGCCATTGGTCCCGGTTCGGTTGGGTGCATTGGTCCCGGTTCTTGGCACGAACCGGGACCAAAGCTCCAGAGCCGGACACGTGGCCTGCCGCGGAGCTTTGGTCCCGGTTCGTGCCAAGAACCGGGACCAATACCCCTCCCCTGCCTATAAAATAACCCCCACCCCCTCTCTTCTCTCCTCTGTTTTTTTTCTGGTTGGATTGGTGGGAAGTGGGTGCTAGTTTTTTTTTCCTTTGCCACGCACAAGATGTGTTCGATGAAATGCCCGAGCCGCACTTAAGTTCACACAAGATGATATCCTCGGCCGAGGTTAGCAACTATATCCTTTTCATCTGTAATTGATACAGAAATATTGCACGTGTCGATGTACGGTGGTCATTTCACTATTCACGATGTTATTGTAATGGTATTTGATAAACTTAATTATATATATGATGCAGATGGATGCACGGATGCGATGGATGTACGGCGAACGACGCAGTTCCGAGTTTATTGCAGGCCTGCATAAATTTCTCGATGTGGCTGAGGCAAACAAAGTGAATAATTTTATGCCTTGTCCATGTGAGAAGTGTCGGAACGTCAGGGAGTACTCTGACCCGAGAACCATTCAAGACCACGTGATTCGGAAAGGTTTCATGCCCAGCTATAATTGTTGGACCAAGCACGGAGAAAGAGGGGTTACGATGGAAGACAATGAAGAAGAGGAGGATGATGACAACTATCCTATGTTCCCTGAGGAATGCGGTGATACTGTAATGGAAGACGTTGAAGAAGAAAGAGGTGAACATCGGGCATCAGATGAGCCCGCTGATGGTCTTGGTGGGGTCATTTCTGATGCAAAGCGAGAATGCGATACAGAAAAGGAGAAGCTAAAGTTGGAGGCCATGCTTGAGGATCACGAAAAGTTGCTGTACCCAAACTGCGAAGATGGCAGCACAAAGCTCGGTACCACACTGGAACTGCTGAAATGGAAGGCAGAGACTGGTTGCTGAAAATAATGAAGCCGAAGCTTCCAAAGGATAACGAATTGCCCGAGACTACATACGAAGCAAAGAAGGCTATCTGCCCTCTAGGATTAGATGTGCAGAAGATACATGCATGCATTAATGACTGCATCCTGTACCGCGGTGAGTACGAGAACATGGATAAATGCCCGGTATGCAATGCACTGCGGTACAAGATAAGACAAGATGACCCTGGTGATGTTGAGGCGATGACGAGCCCCCCCGGAAGAGGGTTCCTGCTAAGGTGATGTGGTATGCTCCTATAATACCACGGTTGAAACGTCTGTTCAGAAACAAAGAGCATGCCAGGTTGTTGCGATGGCACAAAGAAGAGCGTAAGAAAGACGGGAAGTTGAGACACCCCGCCGATGGGTCCCAGTGGAGAAAAATCGACAGAGAGTTCCCGACATTTTCAGATGACGCAAGGAACTTAAGATTTGGTCTAAGTACAGATGGCTTTAATCCTTTTGGGGAGCAGAGCTCCAGTCATAGCACTTGGCCCGTGACTCTATGTATCTACAACCTTCCTCCTTGGTTGTGCATGAAGCGGAAGTTCATTATGATGCCAGTGCTCATCCAAGGCCCGAAGCAACCCGGCAACGACATTGATGTGTACCTAAGGCCATTAGTTGATGAACTTTTGCAGTTGTGGTCCGAACCAGGTGTACGTGTGTGGGATGAGCACAAACAACAGGAATTTGACCTACGAGCGTTGCTGTTCGTAACCATCAATGATTGGCCTGCTCTTAGTAACATTTCAGGACAGTCAAACAAGGGATACAATGCATGCACGCACTGTTTAGATAAGACTGAAAGTATACATTTGGGAAACAAGAATGTGTACCTGGGGCATCGTCGATTTCTTCCGAACAGTCATGCCGTAAGAAAGCCCGGCAAGCATTTCAACGGTGAGGCAGATCGCCGGAAGAAGCCTAACCTCCCTGATGGTGATGTTATATATGACATGGTCAAGGATTTAGAAGTAATCTTTGGAAAGGGTCCTGGCAGTCTATCTGTTCCGAATGACGCTGACAACCACGTACCCATATGGAAGAAGTGCTCTATATTCTGGGAGCTACCCTATTGGAAAGTCCTAGAGGTCCGGTCTTCAATCGACGTGATGCACGTGACGAAGAATCTTTGCGTGAACCTGCTAGGCTTCCTGGGCGTGTATGGGAAGACAAAAGATACACCGGAAGCACGGGCAGACCAGCAACGTATGAAAGACCCATACAACAAGCAGACGGATAAAGGGCGTCAATACTTAAGCAGCTACGCTCTTACCAAAGCAGAGAAGGAAATCTTTTTTGAATGCCTGAGCAGTATCAAGGTCCCGGCTGGCTTCTCGTCAAATATAAAGGGAATAATAAATATGGCAAAGAAAAAATTCCAGAACCTGAAGTCTCATGATTGCCACGTGATTATGACGCAGTTGCTTCCGGTTGCATTGAGGGGGCTTCTACCGGAAAATGTTCGAGTACCCATTGTGAAGCTATGTGCATTCCTCAATGCAATATCTCAGAAGGTCATCGATCCAGTAACTCTACCAAGTTTACAGAAGGCTGTGGTCCAATGTCTTGTCAGCTTCGAGTTGGTGTTCCCCCCATCATTCTTCAATATTATGACGCATCTCCTGGTTCACCTAGTCGACGAGATTGCCATTCTCGGTCCTGTATTTCTACACAATATGTTCCCCTTCGAGAGGTTCATGGGAGTCTTGAAGAAATATGTTCATAACCGTGCTAGGCCAGAAGGAAGCATCTCAAGGGGCTATGGAACAGAAGAGGTCATTGAGTTCTGTGTTGACTTTATTCCTGACCTTAAGCCGATTGGTGTTCCTGAATCGCGGCATGAGGGGAGACTGAGTGGAAAAGGCACGCTAGGAAAGAAAGCACTGATATGTAGGGACGGGCATTCTTTAACTCAAGCACACTACACAGTTCTACAAAGTTCCACCTTCGTGGCTCCGTATATCGAGGAACACAAGAATTATGTACGCTCCAAGAACCCGGGGAAGGATGACTCCTGGATTAAAGAAAAACACATGGAGACCTTCGGCAGTTGGTTGCGATTACAGCTCATGAATGACACCACTGTCGGAGATCAGCTCTACTTGTTGGCCGCGTCACCATCTTCGACTGTATTGAATTTCCAAGGGTACGAGATAAATGGGAATACATTTTACACGATCGCCCAAGATAAAAAGAGCACCAACCAGAACAGTGGTGTCCGCTTTGATGCAACAAACGACGATGGGCAAAAGGACACATACTATGGTCGCATAGAGGAGATATGGGAACTTGACTATGGACCTACTTTTAAGGTCCCTTTGTTTCGGTGCAGTTGGGTCAACATGAATGGAGAAGGGATAAAGGTAGACCAGCTGTACGGGATGACAACAGTGGATCTCAAGAATCTTGGTTGTTACAAGAACGAACCATTCGTCCTAGCCAATGATGTGGCTCAGGTTTTCTATGTGAAGGACATGTCCTCCAGACCGAAAAAAAGAAAAAACAAGCAAACGAATACATCAGACGATGAGCCAAAGCGTCACGTAGTTCTTTCAGGGAAAAGAAACATCGTGGGAGTCGAGGACAAGACAGACATGTCAGCAGATTATGATAAGTTTGATGAAATTCCGCCCTTCACAGTGAGAACTGACCCAAGCATCCCGTTAAATAATGAAGATGCTCCATGGTTACGGCTGAAGCGATGTAAATCAATGTAATGTATTAAACCTTTATGTGATGTGTAGTAATGTATTAAACCTTTATGTGGTGAAAACCATAATACACGAAATGGGAGTTTCCATCTAGAAGAAATGGGTTATATCACATGTGAGTTTTCTTTTTTGTTTTCTGTTAATTAATTGCATGACGACCGGTGAAACACGCGTGGTAGGTGGTTGTCGGCTCCCACACCTCCCGTGGGAACCTCTCAAACCTCAGCTTCGACCGTCCAAACACAGTTCCCCCTGCATACAGCCCGACGGTGGCTCGTGAGTTTGAGCGCCACTTCGATCCAAGCAGCGGTAAGACGTCTCTGATGATCTACAACCGTCCGGCAAGACGTCTCTGATGATCTGCAACCGTTTGGAACGGTCGCAGGTCATCAGAGACGTCTTGCCACTGGTTGCCCAAAGATGCCTCTCCGAGTGACGCTGGAATGTTTTGTGTTTGAGCGCCACTTCGATCCAAGCAGCGGCAAGACGTCTCTGATGATCTACAACCGTCCGGCAACACATCTCTGATGATCTGCAACCGTTTGGAACGGTCGCAGGTCATCAGAGACGTCTTGCCGCTGGTTGCCCAAAGATGCCTCTCCGAGTGACGCTGGAATGTTTTGTGTGAGTGAGTAACCTGTCTGAGGAGGGCGGCTATATATAGGGTACGTGTGCTTCTTTAGTCCCGGTTGGTAACACCAACCGGGTCATGTGGCTCACGAAGTGGTCGTGATACTGCTGATCCAACAGCTCACAATCCCTCAAAAGAAACACACCCCTGATCCAACGTCTCACAAGCGCTTGAAAGAAACACACGATCCGTGTGCTTCTTTAGTCCCGGTTGGTAACACCAACCGGGTCATGTGGCTCACGAAGTGGTCGTGATACTGCTGATCCAACAGCTCACAATCCCTCAAAAGAAACACACCCCTGATCCAACGGCTCACAAGCACTTGAAAGAAACACACGATCCGTGTGCTTCTTTAGTCCCGGTTGGTAACACCAACCGGGACTAAAGACGGGCTTTGCGGTCACGACACGTGTCCTCCCCCAGCGCTTCCCTGGGCACGTGTCCTCCCCCAGCGCTGCCCTGGAGGTCTTTATATATTGTCGCCGACGGGGTAAACCCTAATCCACCATTCCTAGCCACGAACGCATCGTCTCCACGAGATGGATCCGCCACGCCCGCCGCAGCGCCTTCTGGACGAGGTCGAGCGTGCTCGGCAGAGCGCGCTTGGGCGCAACCGCGGGAGTCTATCCCGCCGTATGCCCACGAGCCCGACGTGGAGAGGAATGCCCAGCTACCGGCCTCCTGCTCCACCAGGTGCCGCCGCACCTCCACCTGGCGCCGCTGCACCTCCACCAGGCGCCGCCGCTCCTCCCGCGGAGGAGGAGGAGGACGACGACTTCGACTGGAGCGACGACGGGGAAGAAGGTTGTGGGTTGCAGATACAGGAGGCCATGGAAGCCTCCTTCCAGTCTGTCCGCGACTACCCTGTCCAGCGAGCCAAGACTTCCTACCAGCTCAAGGCGAAGGAGGCTTCCGATCTGGATTGGGCGCTGAAAGACTCATCCTCCATGGATCTTGCCCTCCGCCGCAAACGTGCGCGCGAGAACCGGGCGGCCGCCCACGGGGCTGGCTCCTCCCGCCGTTCCCCCTAATCCTACGGCCTTCGAGCCAGCAAGTCCGTTTATGTAGAATAATGTTGGTGATGTTGGATCAGGGGTGTGTTTCTTTCAAGCGCTTGTGAGACGTTGTATCATGTGTAATAATGTATTAAACCTTTTATGTAATGCATTAAGATAAATGAATTAATAATTTTTATCTGCTTTCTTCTGCATTTTACAACACCAAACATTCATCTTACAAATATAGGTTTACTGAAATTGTTCTGCATTTACTTCTGCTTACGGATTATTTGTCGAATTTCGACTTACGGATTTAAAGATATGAATTTATCCATATTAAATTGAAAATGACAATAATAATGTAAAATTGATTTTGGATTATTTATACAAATTCAAACACTTTTCACGTTGAAAGTTTTGTCAATTCAAAATATGCAATAAAGTTAATATATTTTTAATTGAAAATGGCAAAATGGTTAATAGTTTGTATAGTTAGAATAATTATTTCAGAAAACAGAAAATGGTTTTGGATTATTTATTCAAATTTAAACACTTTTCATGTTGAAAGTCTTTTCAGATTCAAAA
Organism: Poa pratensis; assembly: GCA_947311845.1. Classification (NCBI taxonomy): domain Eukaryota; kingdom Viridiplantae; phylum Streptophyta; class Magnoliopsida; order Poales; family Poaceae; genus Poa; species Poa pratensis. The sequence continues at coordinate 33,038,073 of CAMZMU010000104.1, forward strand.
CCATTTGAAATTCATATTCAAACACCTAAATAAGAAAAAAAAGGCGGGAACAACATTTCAGAACTGAAAAGTTCGAAATAATTTTGAAAAAGGACTCTTTGGTCCCGGTTTCTGGCAAGAACCGGGACCAAAGAGTCCATGAACGCGCCACTGGATCTGGCATTAAATGACCCACTCTTTGGTCCCGGTTGCTGGCAAGAACCGGGACCAAAGGGTCATTGGTCCCGGTTCTTGCCAGCAACCGGGACCAAAGAGTCCTAGTATAACTTCCCGCGCCCTCTCTTCTTCCCCATTCAGGCAAAATCGACTAAGGACCGGAGAAGGCGCGACCGCACGCGAAGCCGGCGAAGCCCTGCTCGTTTTTCCGGTGGCCCTGCTCCGCCGCGGCCCCTGCCGTCGCGCGCCCCTGCTCCGGCGGCCCTCCCATCGCGCGCCCCTGCCCTCCGCCGCGCCCCCCGCGCTGTCGCGCCTCTCCCGTCGCCGGCGGCCTGCTCCTGGCCTCCGCCGCGCCCGCCCCTTCCCTCTCCACGGCCAGGTGATCGCCGCGGCGCCCACGCCCTCCCTCTCGTGCTCAACACCGAGCCGTAGCACCATTGCTGACGTCAGCATGACATCAGCGGTTTATTATTTTAGGAGTACAAATTTTGTAGCAAATTTGCTAAACACACAGAATTTTTAGATAGTTGTTTAAAATTGTTTGTGTTGTTTACAATTTGACAGAATTTTTTAGATAGAATTTGGTAGTGTTGTTTAAAATTGTTGAATTTTAGATAGTTGTTTAAAATTGTTGAATTTTAGATAGTTGAATTTTAGATAGTTGTTTAAAATTTTAGATAGAAAATATTTTAAATTTTAGATAGACTTAATTTTAGATAGAATTTTTAGATAGAATTTTAGATAGAATTTGATAAAATTGTGTATAAGAATTTAGCTACTCTTTTAGTTAGTTTTAGCAATTTTGAAACTTAGCAATTTTGTTTGTTTATCAGAAAAATATGAATAATATATCAAAATGCCAGAAAATGATTTACACTTGTAAAATCAATATCTTTTAATCTGTTTATCAGAAAAATATGAATAATATATCAAAATGGACAGAAAAATAAATGCTAGCTATTTATGTCAAAATACAAACATTTTGGAACATTTCAATTTGGTGAATATTTGGAAATAACTTCAATGCATTTCCTTTAGTTATGGAGCTAATTTAAATAAGTGTTTATATTTGAAATTTGACTTCTATTAACATCTAAAATATGTTTTAGAGCTCCATGTTAATGCATTAAATTGGTCATGCATGATTGAACAATGTTAAATTAGAAGAACTAAAATACCTTCTTATATTAAATATGGAATTTGTGGAAATGATTTTATTAGTCATTGCAATTCCTTTTAAATTGACCTACATGACCTAGGATGTATCTTGACATATGGAACAAGTTACCCAACTAATGTTTTGTGCATTGTTCTTAATTTGCAGAAACTATGGAACGAGACGAAGATCAGGAAAATATCCTCCAGGATATAATCCGCGGGCCGGAAGATATTGTCGATGTCACCACGGAGTTTTTGAACAACTCCGGTGAGGGAGATGAGTCTCTCAACCGAAGAGACGGCTCCGGTGAGGTAGAACCCGACGGCCGGGGTGAGGGAGAAGTCAGCGAGGGAGAAGCCGACGAGGGAGAAGCCGAAGGCTCCGGTGGAACATTAAATGTTGCAAACTCCGGCGAGGTGCATATACATATATTAATGAAGCCGAAGATTGTATTAATTAAGCCTCTGCTGTCTATATACATATATTAACGCTCTTTCTTCTTTTAGCCCTCCGGATCGAGCAAATCTTCTGTAAGGACAAAACGAGGCCCAGCCAAAAAGTTGGGCGACCAAGAAAGGTACACGATCGAAAGAGTCGCTGAAGACGGCACACCGACTGCTCCCCCTGGTGTTAAAAATAAAATGGTAAAGCAATGCGGAGTTCTTGTTAGGGACTTCATCCCGATCACCGTTCGAGAATGGCATCGGCCAAGGGAGAAAGGACAGCTATATGTCAGCGATGAGGGCAAAGAAAGACTTTGGAGAAAGCTCATGGTTAATTTCACCCTGCCGGCTCCAGAGGTGGATTCAGATGAGGAGGATCCAGATGAGGCAGAAAAGATTGCCCGGAAAATCATGGAGCAAAAAGTCAAGGACTGGGCACTTAAGAAGATGGCCGAGCTATTCAAGAACTGGAAGAAAAGATTGAACAAACTGTTTGTCAAGAAAAATAAGACTCCAGACTTCGATAAAGGGTATGAGAAGATAAAGGACTACTGGGAAGAATTTGTGGCGTACAAGAAATCAGAGGAAGCTCTGGAAAAGTCTGCAAAAAATGCGCCAAATGCTGCTCTAAAGATGTACCACCATACTATGGGGCCTGGTGGCTACGCTGGTAGCATGCCTAAGTGGGAAAAACTTGAGGCGGACCTGCTGGCTAATGGGATCACTCCAGAGCCACTCAAGTGGATCGAACGAGCAAGAAATTGGTTTTACGGGCATGGGGGCACGTTGGACGCAGAAGGGAAGTGCATATATAACAGAAGACACAAAGATAATCCCCTACTACCCATCCAAGAAATTAGAAATGCAGTAAAGGATGTTGAAGAGGGACGGTTCATTCCCGATAGAGAGGATGACAAGCTCACACGCGCCCTTGGGAATAAGGAACACGACGGACGGTTACGAGGCGTACCTGGCTCCAAGCCCAAGACAATTGCGATTCCCGAGCACAGGAAGAAATTTCCTGATAGAAGCCATCAGAGGAGAAAGGAAAGGGAGGCAATGGAAGCACGCGCTGCTGCAGACCGGCTGCTTAATATAGAAGAAGAATTAAAGCGGCAGAAGGAACAAATTGCCGTGCTTAGCCAGCAAGGTACTAGCGGCCAATCTCAACGGCACATGGTAGAAGCTGCATGCGATGGTACCGGTGGCCCATCGAATCGGAAAAGCAGCGTGGCTTCCACGGAGCTCCAGGATGGTAATGATGATGTAGTGGCTCCACTTCGTCGCTACCCAGTGGATGATATCACGGAGAGCACACCTTGTGAGATGCATGTGAAAGTTTTTAACTTAACCGTGAAGGTGGCGGTCGGCTATGTCGTACCAATTGGATCTAATCCAACTTACCATTTCTCTCCGGTTCCAAATGGCTACGCTGTTGTCGCGGTGGATGAAGTGATGAAAGATTATGAGGAGCTGAAGCTGCAACACCCTGCAGGTGAAGATGGGGAGGTGCTTGAACTTGGAGAAGCCAAGAAAGCGACCATTCTATGGCCAAAGGAATTCATCGTGCTTCCGAACTGGCAGCCAAGGCCATCGACTCCTCACCAGTCTCCAGCGCAACAGTCCTCTTCACCGCCTCAGCATTCTCCAGCGCAACAGTCCTCTTCACCGCCTCACCAGTCTCCAACGCAGCCGTCTCCGCCGCCGCGTCAGCCGTTTCCGCCCACCGCTCGTACTATGAGGGGTAAGCGATCACCGAAACGTAAAAGGTCGCCCCTCCCAACAGTACCTCATAAGAATCTTCCCATTAGACCTTATGACAGGACTGTAGCGGAAAACGCCGCGGAGGTGGCTGCCTACAATAAGGCTTTTTTTGCACCAAAAAAGCCCGAGCAGAAGCCGGTATACGATGAAAAATCCAAAAAGTGGAGAAAGTCCTTCCTTGAGCAGCCATCCCAGATATCGATGAATCTGCCATCTGACTATGGTCGTGAACTTACTAAGCTAGCACGTGCCCAGTCTGAGCAGAACAAGGGAAGAAGTGCAAAAAGCGGGAAACAAATTGCCCAGCTCGGACAGCAGAAAAATCAATCGGTCCCCCCGCTCATAGTGTGTTCCGATGTCGACAAGGACTTCAGAGTCGCTATGGATAAAGACCTGGAATTATTGGACCCCAGAGCCATAGCTGCTGCTAAAGAACTTGGTGTCACTGTATCTCAGGCCAAGGAACAGGCTACCGCCTTGGGTATGAGCCTTGGTCAACTTTTAGGCTATGAACATGCGCCAATGTTAGAGATGGCACGGAAATATGTCCAAGGGGAGCCTATGGTCTTTCGCATACCTGGTACCTGGTGCACACATCAAAGAAGGACGCGAAAGAGTGGTTTCCGCTGGACGTTAGAGTGGAGCATTTCTTCAAACGTTACACTATACAGGTTCAACTGACTGAACTGTTCCAGTTATTCCAAAAGCGCGCCCTCGACAAATCTATCCTCTCTTGCTATTGTCTGTAAGTGATTTATTTTCGTAATTAAGTCTCTAGCTCAGCTCGTTCATTGCATGTATTATATTATCCTGCCTATATATATATCCTTTTGTACGCTATTATGCAGAATGAAGATGCTGGAATGCAAAAGATCTAAAGTTTTTGAGGTTGGGTTTGTTGACCCATATATCGTGAATTCACATACGTTAGTCAATCACCCCAAAGACGTGGAGCATGACCTGACCACCTTTTTAACCATGCAACATTTCTGTACGGAAATACTATTTCCTTACAACTTCAGGTGAGTGTTTCTGTCTTGTACATATTTTTATTTGGCTTTCTCGATGTTAAGTGTAATTGATGAGCTATGCATGTCTGCTTTATGTAAACGTCCGCAGGTTCCACTGGATTCTGCTAAGCATTCAACCTGACAAGTCCACAGTTGAAGTCCACGACTCATTAAGTTGGGACCAAGCGTTGTGGTCCGACATGAAAGAAATGCTCAACAAGTAATTTCAATCATTATCGCATTATATCGCCCTCTTTCGTTCGTTCCCTGATGTCAAGTAATTAATAACTCCTTTGTTCATTTTCTTTGCCAAAGCAGGTGTTGGACAATTTTCAAACAGAAGGTAGAAGGTCCATTCAAAGATGAGCTAACTTATAAAACGGTGGAAAGTCCGCAGCAGCCACCGGGAGTAATTTATGTGGATTCTACGTTTGCGAGTTCATTCGCGAGTTGACCACTGAGCGGAGAACAACTGCTTTCAGCAAAATGCGGGAGAAGATCGACCCAGAACTGCGCGTAGGAGCAATTCAAGAGGAATTGGCGGGATTTCTGCTTAGGGAGGTCATCGATGAAAGGGGAGAACATTATGCTTCGGACGATGAACTACATATGCCTTGATGGCTTGATCTATCTCCATGTAATTAAATAGTTGTATTCTCGCAAGAGATCGAATATTAATTATATATGCATCAACATGTACTGTGTATATAGTAGAGCGTATAATATGCGTACGGAAACGATGGAGAGCACGTCGGCGATGCGAAGAAGGGGAGATGACGGAGGCACCGGCGAGAGGGAGAGGGGGCACCGGCGAGAGGGAGAGGAGGCACCGGCGAGAAGGAGAGGGGGCACCGGCGAGAGGGGCACCGGCGAGAAGGAGAGGGGCACCGGCGAGAGGGGGCACCGGCGAGAGGGAGAGGGGGCACCGGCGAGAGGGAGACCCTAAACCCTAAATACCAAAAAAAAAAAAAAACACTCATTGGTCCCGGTTCGTAACAAGAACCGGGTCCAATGAGTCTCTCCCCACGCCCAGCCAGAACTGGCCACGTGGCCACCCATTGGTCCCGGTTCGTGGCCCAACCGGAACTAGCATTAGTCCCGATTGGCCAGTCCCGGTTGGGCAACCGGGACTGATGGCCCAACCGAACCGGGACCATAGGCCCATTTTCTACCAGTGACACCTTATAATATTTCAAACATTGGCGCATTTGTGCGATGCATTGTTACGTGGATCGGGAGAGCACAACTGATATTTATACTGCGTGCTTGCGCGCGGGACGTAAAAACCTGATTAACCTGCGGCGTAAAAACCTGATTAATTTAACGGCTGGCCTTTTTCCCCTTCTTCAAAGGCTGCACGCGTTTTCAAATAGGGACAAAGTGGGTTGTCGGTTGGAGATGCTCCTACAGCCACTACGGCGGTGGTACTAAGTCTGAAGATGTGTGTGTGGGCCTTTGTGCTTGGCGTTGGCGGATCATCGGGATAATCGTCAAGGTCTACTTCTTCATGAACTTCTTTTTTTGATAATTGGCCTGACTATGTGTGTCTCTTTTGAACCTAGCTAGCCATCGTTTGTTTTTTTGTCTTGGGCAGCCGGTACACACCACTCCACTTGCTTATAAACGTTAGATCGAACGTGCATGCATGGAGTTTTTCGATGCGGTGGTGGTGGAGAAAATTCCGGTACACACCTCGGTAGCATCTCTTCATGCTCTGGGTGGTGGCAACGCTCAATTCCGATTCGGTGGTGGTGGAAACAATTCTGGCGAGGTCGCACAGCTAGCCCTGTTGTTTATGCACGTGGGAAAAAGTATCCGGGGATGCGGAGGAAAAGAAAGGGAGAGGCGCGAGACTTCTGAACCACGATTTTGAGCTTCGCTTGCTACGCTTTCGGGAGATCCACTATGACTCGATCTGGTGGTTTTCGAGCTAGGTGTTGCAAAAAATCGCGCGAGGTAAAAGGCGTGGATTATATAGTGGAGTTTTCTTTGGGGAGGGTCACAAATTCGAACGAGTTGGAGATTTGTTTTTTGTTTTTGTTCGGACTTTTGGTCGGACACATGCAAGGTGTGGACTCTCAGCTGGAGATAGGAGATGACAAGTCGGCCCCAGTAGGATCATGTCGGCCCGACAGGAGAGAGAGAGAGAGAGAGAGAGAGAGAGATCATGGTCCATCGGATTAAATGAAGATCAACATCATCATTAAACTAGATTAAGAAAATCAGAGACAGGAGCTTAATTCCGTTCTTCATCAGGTTCTACTATGAAGAACATTCAGAGGCAAAAGCTTAATTCTGTTGTTGACGGATAGTTATCAATAAGCTAAAAAAAAATATAGTGCTATGTCTATGCACTATATTCCATAGAGGAGTAGAGTGAGAGAGAACAGAAAACTTATCAGCAGGTCCGGTCCACATATGTCTGGGGCTGGGGCGAGACGACAAAATGGGACGCCTTTGGACAGATAAAAATTCAGAATGTATTGTGTTTCAAAAGAAATTTAGTAAATAGCATAGATCGATGGTGTTTGAACCATAAAACTCACAACCCAAATTATTTATTTATAATGGCTCAGAGAACTACATCATAATTGTGTGAAAACAATATAGTTTTACAAAAGATTCCTCCTTTAAGTGGCACAAAGAGACCATTAGCTCATCAGTTCATGTCCAAAACAAATAACCACGATAGTTTCTATGCTCATCAGTTCATGTACTATCACCCATCCTAGTGAAGGCGCATAGAGATGGTACATAGAAAGGGTTTCAGCGCTAAATAGCTTCTCCAAAGTCCTGCTGTAGGGCGCCTTGGGCTGCTGTACCAAGCGTGGACCAAGCCGGAGCAGGTACCGGGACGAGATCGCCGGGACGACACGACACAAGAAAAATGGGCAGTGGGGAATAATACAACAAAGTGAAGGCAACATCGTTCGGCTGCCCTCTGCTGCTGTACCAAGCAAATAAGAACTGAAATGGAGTTCAGCACCAGAAAAAGGACGCGGAGGAGGTGGCGACATGAGAGAATGGGCCGGGGCAAGTCTACTCTTTCAGCGGCCCAGCAACTACACGGCGTCATGACTTGGACGGCCCACCAGCCAATCAGCATCTGCTGATGAAGAAGCTGCTAATCACGACCAGCTCATGCCAATAAGAACCCAATCTCCGTTGCACATGTTGGATTTTTGTAATTAGGTCTCAGGTTACTTTTCCTAACTATAGAGGTATCCCTTTACAAATTGCATTGAATTTTCCAATCCGACATATGCATTGGAATTTACAACTCATCACAATGTTCTTTTTTAATCAAACTCCAAACGTTGCTTATAGAAGCTACCCATCGAGCTTGTATAAATAGACACTCATGGTGGTAGCAAATCTCATCCATCACAGCACATTCACTCACTCACACAAACACTTATTTCCTTTTCCTTGATTTCCTAAGGCGGCTTAGTGAGATGGAGTACTCACCCAAGCTAGCTGCACTGCTGCTCTTAGCTCTCGCGTCTGCAATGGTCGTCACTGCCCAAACTGGGGCGGATGACATGCTCAACGCCCACAACGAACTGCGCGCCGCCGTCGGCGTGGGGCCGGTGGTATGGGACCCCATAGTGGCAGCGTACGCGGTCGAGTACGCGGAGAAGCGCGCCGCCGACTGCGAGTTGGTACTCTCACCAGGGAGCCCATACGGAGAGAACCTCTTTCGGGCCCCTGGGACCGACTGGAAATACTTGGACGCAGTGATTTATTGGGCGTCAGGGAAGCAGTACTACGACCACGCCACAAACACCTGCTCCGCGCCTGACGGTCAGGAGTGTGGTGAGTACACACAGATGGTGTGGAGGGACACGACGGCCATCGGTTGCGCCGGTTTCATCTGTAACAACGACGCTGGTGTTTTTGTCATCTGCAGCTATAGCCCGCCAGGTAACGTGGACGGGCAGACTCCATACTAGGCTATGTATATTGTATGCATTTGACTATGCATGCATCTACATAGCAGCGGCGTGTTGCACACATAAATAAACAAGGGACACTCCTAGGGATTGATTGACCGAGAACTCACTTAATTCTCGGCCGACAGATGTCACCCACATACATGTGTGCGTGTGTGCGAGTCGAATCCCCCCTCTGTTTCCCTCATATACGGTTTTGGGATTGCTTGTTTTTCTTTTGTCCTGTAACTCGTGGTTGGGCTTGTATTTGTTTGTATTTGAACCTGTAATCATATTGTGATTGTGCCCCGACTTTGTTATGGATGTGTCTCTAATTTAGTAAGAATGAGAACAATACCAACACAATATCACGTCCACCTTAAGTTCAAGGAACATGGTTGTGTTGCTAGAGAACAAAACTTACGTTTTACTTATATTTTGAATGATCTGATTTCAGCAATGTATTTTAGATATGCAGCACAACTTTCTTCAACGAAACAAAGAAAATTGTAGTGAAGCTAATCGAAGGTTATTTAGCAATAGTCTCCTAAATTTTTGACACGACATGCACTGATTTTTGCGCATTAACTTAGATGACATAGCAAATCTCTTCACTTCTCTACTCTACTATATAATGGCTTGAGGTGATGGTCATGGTACGACATCAAATTGTCCATGTAGTTGGAAATAATTACCCGCTATGCCACCCGCAAGTGAAAAAAAATGGTTCGACTTTTTTGTTCGTCGTCTCCCCGAGGCCCCCTCCTCCTGAACATAACTACTCTGCCCGTAAAAAAAAACATAACTACTCTGCGTGAGAGCTGGATCGAGACCTCGATGGGAAGGAAGCGTGTACAGTGGGAGGAAGAGCTAGATGACGGCGACCCTCCAATTTCTTTCCCGTCGAGACGGCCCATGCACCCAGGTCTGGGGATCCCAGCGATGCCTCCGGCCACCACGCCTCCATTCCCCGTCCGTGGCGTGCCGCCTACCTCCGGACCATGCTACAAGTACGTCGTCTCCTTAAGTCCACCGACGAGTCGTAGACCTATGCCACCGCGCCGCACTGCTGCTCCCTGCCGGACGAACGGGCCCGTGCTGCTGCTGCACTCCGCCGGAGAGAGAAAGGAAGGGAAGGGGCATGCACGTGGTGGTGCAAGGAGACGGGAGGGGAGACCGTGTGGTGGTGTCAGGAGGGGAGAGCAGCACTCGATAGAGGCAGAGGAGGGTGCGACTGCTGTGAGAAATTTAGTTACAGTCGGGGGATTGAGTGGACAATATGTGCATTTTGTTAATGAAATCTATACTTTTCTGGCTGTGACCTTGGTAAGATCGGTTCTTCTCCAGGAATATGAAAATACTACATAATAATTGCTCAAAAAAATTCGGTCTGGTTGATTGACTTCAGGTAAATTTCCGTGTAGCTTCAGTTTCTGTACATTGGCATAAAATCTTGGTAACTTCTGTTTGACGAATTTTTCTGTTGAATGTTTATTTAAAATTTAAGATATACCTGACGTAGAATGTTCTTATAAATGTTATCGTCTTCCCTGTGATTTTGAGTGGTCTCTCTAAGTCTTGTCCTTCTTATTCTCAGGAGTTGTGACAGTTCAGCTGTGCGGAAAGTAAATGGCTGGGGCATGTTGGATAGAGCACCAACCTCTCCAAACATATCACGATTTGCATTTTCGTCTTTCCCCACACAATATGTATTTTTGTCTTTTTCCACACAAGACCAGATAATCTGATTTGGAGCTCACTATTTCACATTAACTAAATTTGTAGTTTGTAGTGATTTTTCATGCCTAATCGTAAATTTTCCTGGACTACATGGACTTTTGATCTCTATTTGCAAATTTGATTACTGGAAACTGGAAATCAATGAACTGTAGATATTAGATACTAATAACACAAATGGTCCAGCTGAACGTGTATAAGTATTCCCACAAAAATAAAATATAATCAGTACCGAAACATGTATGTTGAGGTACAATTCACAAATTATACTCAATTTTTGAGCTTTCTATTGACTGCTGCACGCAGTCAATTGAATCCCTTAGACGCTCTTGCTATTAAATTCTTGATATTTATTTCGTGATGCTTGTAGCTGCAAGGCTTTCAGATTTGGAAGAGAATAAACATACAAAGTTACTGCATTTTTGCGTTTGAAGTTCTGAAGTTATACAGTACTTACTGAAAAGAATTGAAAACATGATACTCGTGCAATTGGGATCTGAGTAAGTCGGTATGCACGAGAGAGTGAAATTAAACTCCACATTCAGTTTAGAAATAACCTGAAAGAGTTCATCTATCATCTAACCAAGAGAATGCACGCTCATGTTCCTGGATCTTTAGTCATATGGTATTATCTACGGTGCAAGCATGAATGCTTTCACTCCTGAAGCTTATTTCATGAACAAATTGGTCTCTCTTACTTGGCTCTGCACGTACGATGCAATTAACGTGAATGGTAACCTAGGCTGGCGGGACAAGCTCAATGAATACAACAAGCCATTCTTTGATTTCTGGTATATGTCTTATTTGTCAATTATTTGGTCTCCTACAAACTAGCTGAAATGATGACATAAAAAAATTGGGATGATATCTCCAAGATTCAGCTGCAAGCCTGCAACTGTTGGCAACCGCAAGTGGCAGTGACGACCAGGACAGCGCTGTTGACAACATGCGAAATCCACGGCGGTACATTGTCTGGAGCACGAACATGAACACAAGATTCCTACCGGAGTACGTCGTCAGCTTAAGTTCCCCAGCGTCCAACAAATGCAACGTTGGTGAGTGCCCTGTCTGAAACTCCAAACTGATGCTGCAGTTGTTACGAGCGTTTTTTTATCACATGTGGTTCAGTGGGAACATGGGTTTCAGAATCATTGTTAGCGACCTCGGAGCTGAAAAATCTTTCACCGGTGTGTCTTGACATATTTCCGAATCTCGTATCCGAGATTCGGTTGTTGATGTCATCCCCCAAGATACAGACATTGCAGGGGACTTAGAATCGCTTCAAGATAAACTGCTTTTCTTTTGTTTGAGGACATAATTCTGCGGTGCCTACAATGCAGGCATATACATTTAGCATCCATCCCTTTATGTCAATACATATCTTTGCAGATTTTCCAAGAAACTTTGTAGTTATGCAAGAAACTACTAGGTAGATTAGTTCACAGTAGGCAATTACTTGGTCCATTCGTTCAATTCATATGTCCTCACATTATAGTTTATTTCGACATCTCAAATGAAGTGGAATCTTTTTTTTTAATACCTGAATTTTCACGTGCACTATTATGTTTACATGTCCATTGAGTAAAAACACTCGAGTGACCGTAGCAACGCACGGGTTTTCAACTAGTAATAATAAACTACTCTAATCATAGATGGCAACTCTTATGACAAGTTCAACTAAATCGAGGTGCAAGTAAAAAAAATCAAATATCCAAAAGGAGGAGGTTGCACAATTACAAGTTATGTTTGATACAACAATGAATTCGACCGCTGAATACTACAACAACTCAAATACCAGAATGACCGCGATCGTACGAGCTGTCCTAGTCATCCTTCACGCCGACCCATATCATCCTCTTCTTCCTACACAGGACTAGCGGAACCTGGAGATAACGGAAGAACAAATATTATGTAACAGCCCAAAGCCGAGAAGCTAAAAACCTGTTTAAAATTCTTTTGCTTCATTCATGCATCATAGCATCATGGCATCCATTGTTAAGCTGCTAAACAACTTAAAACAAATGAGGACAAGGGCACAACTAAATTCAATCCTTGCAAATTCAATGGTGTTTGCTTCCGGCAAACGCAAATACCAAAGTAAATCCATTTCTGTCAAGAAAGTTCATCCGGTATCAGACCCGGAAATTTCCGGAATCCATACCGGATGACCCAGAAAGGTAAAATCATCGTCTTCATCCTGTAGCGACCGAGCTCCTCGCTCCAGCCGCACCAGCTCGACGCCGGGGCCCCCTCTGCCCTCTCCCCTGCAAGGAAGAGAAGCACCATGCGTGCCCCACCTGCTCCTCACTCCATCCCCGACCTTATCCTTCCCCGTTCCTCTCCTTTTCTCCTCCCCCACGAGCTCGAACCCTAGCCGCCATGGCCGAGCTCGTTGCCGCCGTTTGAAGCGCCCTCGAGCGAATCGAAGACCGCAGGAAGGTCCGCCGTGTCCTCCTCTTCGTCCCTGCCGAAGGAATCGAGCCAGGGCTGCTCGCATTGTCACCGCCGTGCTCGTCTTCTCCAACTCCGGCCGCCAGACGTCGACCACGATTCCGTCCATCCCCGCCCACCTCCGACCTCACCAATCGCTCCTACGAGCTCAGGGTGAGTTTGCGGCCCAAATGGTCATCTCCATCCACCCCTTTTTCCTCGCGTTTGTCGAAATTGCCGTAGCCGTATCACTTCCTGTCGAACTGGAAAACCCGGTGTCAAACCCGGAATTTTCCGGAATCTATTCCGGATTAGTGAAATAGCTAGTGGACTCGATCGTTCTCGCCCGGAATACACCCGGTTTTCACCCGGAAATATTTCCGGATCATTTTCTTCCGGTGCCAAGCCCGGAATGCTCCGGACCTGAAACCGGATTGCACCCGGTACCAGACCCGGAACTATCCGGAACTGAAACCGGATACTCCAGTTTTAACCTGTTTCAACTGAAATGCAAACCAATCCTCCTATTTCTCTTAGTACTGGTTGTAAGGTGGTTTAATCACCCAAACACTGCATCTTAACATGATCATGCCATTCACATGCAAGTTAACAATAGGATCATCTATTCCAATTAACAAGTAAAGATGAATCCTGATTTAACTCCACGGTATGTTCGAAGTGTGCCCCTCCAAGCATCCGAACTCCGTTTAATTGGAATAGGTGAATCATCCTCATCCCGGGATTTAAAATGGCATGCCATCATGTGTTTGCGCATTGCATTTGTTAGTCATATGTGTGGTGATTGATTGTTCTCTCCCGATGCTTGTTTCTCGTTAGATCAAGCAACCGGGGTTACTCCACAATACCCCGAAGAGCCGTTCTACCAGCACGTTGAGCAAGGCAAGCGTAATCCCCCCTCTGAGCATATCTCATCCTATTTTCCGCAAATATTTTCTCCACTATAATATTGCATGCGGTTCCAAATGTCAATTTTATTGGATTAGAGTATCCTATAGTTGCATTAAGATTCCGATGCCAATACCTGTTTTCCCTCCTATTTATCCATAGGTTTGTATTGTTGGCCTGAGATACTTACTATGCTATGTTGATGCTTAGCCATGCTTAGTTAATTGCATAGCTATACGATGGATGATTCATGTGGGAAACAGGTGATGAAATGAGGATGATGGTGGAGAATTGTGGTGATGGATAATAAAATGCTTAAAGGTGGGGATGAGAGGCCACATGGGATGTGGTGGGTTGTCTCGTTCTCGCCGCCTAAGTGCGAGTTCTCGCCTACGAGCCAAGTTGAGCGTGCAACCATGCGTGGGCATATGGAACCTCGTCGACTGACTAACTTGTGGCGGACTAGCCGAGGGTCCTCTAGTTTGGCTTTCCATTTGCGCGTGCGTTGAGATGGTGACCAAGACTGAGATGAGGATGGTTGTGTCAGGAAAATAAGTGGCCGCGGGACAGGGTGCGAGAAGGTACCTCTTGTCCTACCGCCACTGATGATCCTGGGTTAGTCTTAAGCGAGGTAAAGGTCGTAGCCGCTCCCACCCAGCCGGCTTTCCCCGGAAGAGAGCTAAGAGCAAGGCAATGGGCCGGACGGTATGCTTAGATAAGAAGCTGGGAGGTCCCTCGGGAACCTGGCGACTTTCACATTGTACACCCCTGCAGGGATAAATCTTTTCGAAAAGCCGTGTCCGCGGTTATGGACGACTTGGTGACGGATTCAGAGATCATAGAATAACTTTAACGGAATGATTAAAAACTGGGTACTAGAGGTACCACTCACAAATGCAAGGTGAGCTTCCTCGAGGGTGATTCGGGGAGGTGCCTTTGATGAACAGGTGCAATGGTTGATGGTGAGAAATGTGATTCAAGAGAAAAGAGTTACTCCTTACCTCTTTTAAAAGTATTCTGATTAGACGATGCCTTTGAGTTATGTTTTCCATAAATAAAATCAGCTTTATGCAAAACAGCCATATAACTTTGAAAGCCTCATCGAGCTAATGCTCTATATATAATCTTGCGAGTTCGTCGGACTCAACGTCGTTTGTTTTGTTTCAGAGGAGGACTTCACCGATCTCGAAGGTGGGTTCTTTGTGGACGTCGACGAGTAGTCTGGGGTTCCCAGGTGGCAGCTTGGGACATCCTGGAACAGCTGGCGCTGTGAAGTTTTTTTGTAGGCCTCTTAGGCCATATTTGGATCTTGTTGTTTAGAACAACTTTTTTTTGCTTCCGCTTGTTGTAATGTTGGGTCTGTGACCTCTGGTTGTCATTTGCTATCTTTCTCTATTATAAGAGTTGAACTATATGCTTTGTGTCGTAGAGTCTGTGATGTGCCAGTTGTTCCACAAGTCTTGATCTCTCTATTATGCTTTGATAGTGTGTCTGGTGGTATCGGATAACCGGGGACACAGTATCACTGTATAGCAGTCAGGTCGGGGCGCCACAAGTTGGTATCAGAGCAGTACTGCCTGTAGGAAACCCGTTCTACTGGTCGATGTTGAGTCTAGTGTTTGTGAAAATATTTTAACCTAAAAATGAGTTGTGAAAACCATCGTAGGATTCTTTTTACTCCTTATCTGGTTACCCTCTAATCTCGGAGCAATCTTACCTCGATTTGAATTAAAGGTTTTACTTCTCATCTGTTACTGCAAAATTAGGAGTAAAACGGGGTTGGGTTCGATCTCTAGTGTTATGTGTCACGTTGCTCCCGCTGCGCTGCAAACTAAAATCTGTTACCCAACGAAGGAGCAAGTGTTTAGCCTCAATCTTGTTGGATTTTAGCCCAAGGTCTTGAACCGAAGGTCCCGGATTGTGCTGTGATTCTGGCCTGATGAATTGTGTGGGTTGTTACCCATGTGATCGTTATGCTATTTATGATTCTCGGCGCATGAAGCTGACCTTTAACCCAAGTCCTTGATGTGGTCTGTGTGGTAAATGGTTGAACCATAATTTCCCACACCTCTGCTGACTATGTAACTTTAACTCTGCCATAACTGGAGAATTCTGTCTTGGAATCATCTGGGTTATGATCCGATTTCCCTTAGCGAATCTCCCCCTCTATGTCATGACTCTGCTGCATCTCCCCTTTTTGGGGCATGGTTATCACAATTGAGTAATAACCGGTGCATCCTCAACATCTTAGGATTCTCCTGAGCATGTTTCTTACTCTGATCTACTTTCCAACCTTGTCTGTCAGTGGACAGTAAAGTTTTATCGTGCGTTGGTATGTTCCGATGCAAGTTACTCTTGTGGTCCGTCAAGACTTTACCTTCGTCTTGTTAGGAGAAACAAACTCCAGTACCTTGTCCATTTCTCGGGCTAGGTCAAAGTTGTGTATCCCACAGAATAAGAGGTTTAGTAGTCTCTGCTTCTGTTCCATCTTCGAATAGCACGATACCTTGGTATAAGAGTGTGCAATTGTGCTAAGTATCATGATCCTTTGATGAAGTGATGCTTTTACACTTTGTTACTCTCCGATCTCCGATTGACTTGTTACTCCAGAAGGATAAGACGTGAGTAATGAAGTGGTTATAGGATGTTCTCAGCAGTTCTTACTGTGCGGAAATCCAGGGATATTCATTGCCCTCCTTAGCATGATTGGTTAGCAAATCAATAAGCTGAGTTTGACAGTGCTACCAAGTCAGTTGGGTCTGATGCACTCCCTCGGTCAAAGAGCTAGGTTCGTGCCGAAGCTCCCAAGACCACCTCGTTGTGCCTGGAAAGGCATGATCCTCTCTCGAACTCAAGATCCACCGGTATGTCGTGATATCCTATATGTGGATCGTGATATTCTGAAGGTCTTTCCAGAAGTATCGCCAGGTTTTTACCTGACCGTGATGTTGAGCTTATGAGTAAGCTGGTTCTCTGAACAACTCCCTTCTCCAAGAAAATCGCTCTGGATGTCCTGAATTATTTGGTTGAGCTTAAACAACTTGGAGAGTTAAAAGACAAAAGCTCTATCCGATATAGTTCCTTCTCAAAGGGATGTCTAGTTTGAAGTGTCAAAGAAAGGTGGTATCTCCTTTGTGGATATGCTAACCTCTAAATCTTTTGATTTGAATTGGGCTATCGTCAAATCAAACTCAGACCTACCTACCCGAATGTGTTAGTCTGACCAATACTTATGCCTCGTTCTGGTGAAATATGAGTCTACCGTCTTGGGGTATTTGAATAAGTCTGTTGTTGAGCCCATCAACTACCTTCTTGTTCTCCCCATATTTGAGGAGATTCATATTGGATATTGGGCGTTAGCGTTGGAAACTTGTTGGAACTAACTTTGTGTCGTCACAAGGTATGTGTTCTGGAGTTAGAAGTGACTTTCCCTGATTCACGTGCAATTGCAGAAAGATGTCGCCGTGGATCTGAGTGAATTGTCTGTTTTCCTCGAAATCCTCTCAAGTCAATCATGCATATGCAGAGGATTCGTGGAATGGTATGTTGTTACCTCCATTCCTTGAGAATTTCATCTATGCATCCAAGCCACCGATTGAATTGTTCCAGAAAGGGGGGAAGTCTGAGAACTTCCTCGTCTTCTATGGTGTTTCCCATCAAGAACTCAATCGTGTCTCGCTACAAGATATTCCATTGGGGCAGCTGTCTCCTGACAAGTTGCTAATCCGCGAGTTCCGCAACCTCGTCCCTCCTTTGGAGTTTGACATTGTAGTCCAACTCTTGGGGTCCTAGCAATTGTAATCCGTTGGTATGCATTGCAAAGCTTCCTATTCCTACCGGTGCTGAGTCTGAAGCATCTCTACACTTCCTAGACTTGACTCTCAATCAGAACGATAGTTGGTGATCCTCAAGAAGCTTGTTCCCGACGTCTAGAAAATCAAGAAGTGTTCCCGATACTAACGTTTACGGAGTTTCTAGAGTTCTCTCGAACTAGCTTTTCGATCCTTCTCCCATGATCTGAAATGCTCCTCCGTGAGGTAAGTTCTACTCAAGCTGTCTAGTACAAGTTATCCCTTCATCTGTTGGAAGCTTGTTTCGACACTCTCCCTCAGAAATTTAAGGCCTTGTGCAAAGTTCATATTCTGAATCTTTGAGAAACAGTTGTCTGCCAACCGGAAACTTCTAATCAATCCTCCGTCACCAGCATGTGTCTCCTAACTGTCAATTCAAGGGATGCTGGAAATCACATCCTAAGTTCTACTAGGAGGTACTTGGTCGTGGTGTATTCACCAAGATCCATCCTTCCGGTGAGGTTTCCTTCGTTCCTATGGTGTACGTTGATAGTGACCTCGAAGTGAAGCAGATGAAGATCTTCATGATGCCCTCAATCAACCTCTTCAAGAAAGAAGCCGTCTGAAGCGAGAAGATCGTGTAGTACCGTTGCAACCCTTTTCCCCCTTTCCTACTCTAAGAATCTTGGGACGAGATTCCTGTAAGGAGGGTAGATTTGTAACAGCCCAAAGCTGAGAAGCTAAAAACCTGTTTAAAATTTTCGCTTTTGCTTCATTCATGCATCATAGCATCATGGCATCCATTGTTAAGCTGCTAAACAACTTAAAACAAATGAGGACAAGGGCACAACTAAATTCAATCCTTGCAAATTCAATGGTGTTTGCTTCCGGCAAACGCAAATACCAAAGTAAATCCCTTTCTGTCAAGAAATTTCATCCGGTATCAGACCCAGAAATTTCCGGAATCCATACCGGATGACCCAGAACGGTAAAATCATCGTCTTCATCCTGTAGCGACCGAGCTCCTCGCTCCAGCCGCACTAGCTCGACGCCGGGGCCCCCTCTGCCCTCTCCCCTTCAAGGAAGAGAAGCACCATGCGTGCCCCACCTGCTCCTCACTCCATCCCCGACCTTATCCTTCCCCGTTCCTCTCCTTTTCTCCTCCCCCACGAGCTCGAACCCTAGCCGCCATGGCCGAGCTCGTTGCCGCCGTTTGAAGCGCCCTCGAGCGAATCGAAGACCGCAGGAAGGTCCGCCGTGTCCTCCTCTCCGTCCCTGCCGAAGGAATCGAGCCGGGGCTGCTCGCATTGTCGCCGCCGTGCTCGTCTTCTCCAACTCCGGCCGCCGGACGTCGACCACGATTCCGTCCATCCCCGCCCACCTCCGACCTCACCAATCGCTCCTACGAGCTCAGGGTGAGTTTGCGGCCCAAATGGTCATCTCCATCCACCCCTTTTTCCTCGCGTTCGTCGAAATCGCCGTAGCCATATCACTTCCTGTCGAACTGGAAAACCCGGTGTCAAACCCGGAATTTTCCGGAATCTATACCGGATTAGTGAAATAGCTACTGGACTCGATCGTTCTCGCCCGGAATACACCGGTTTTCACCCGGAAATATTTCCGGATCATTTTCTTCCGGTGCCAAACCCGGAATGCTCCGGACCTGAAACTGGATTGCACCCGGTACCAGACCCGGAACTATCCGGAACTGAAACCGGATACTCCAGTTTTAACCTGTTTCAACTGAAATGCAAACCAATCCTCCTATTTCTCTTAGTACTGGTTGTAAGGTGGTTTAATCACCCAAACACTGCATCTTAACATGATCATGCCATTCACATGCAAGTTAACAATAGGATCATCTATTCCAATTAACAAGTAAAGATGAATCCTGATTTAACTCCACGGTATGTTCGAAGTGTGCCCCTCCAAGCATCCGAACTCCGTTTAATTGGAATAGGTGAATCATCCTCATCCCGGGGATTTAAAATGGCATGCCATCATGTGTTTGCGCATTGCATTTGTTAGTCATATGTGTGGTGATTGATTGTTCTCTCCCGATGTTTGTTTCTCGTTAGATCAAGCAACCGGGGTTACTCCACAATACCCCGAAGAGCCGTTCTACCAGCACGTTGAGCAAGGCAAGCGTAATCCCCCCTCTGAGCATATCTTATCCTATTTTCCGCAAATATTTTCTCCACTATAATATTGCATGCGGTTCCAAATGTCAATTTTATTGGATTAGAGTATCCTATAGTCGCATTAAGATTCCGATGCCAATACCTGTTTTCCCTCCTATTTATCCATAGGTTTGTATTGTTGGCCTGAGATACTTACTATGCTATGTTGATGCTTAGCCATGCTTAGTTAATTGCATAGCTATACGATGGATGATTCATGTGGGAAACAGGTGATGATATGAGGATGATGGTGGAGAATTGTGGTGATGGATAATAAAATACTTAAAGGTGGGGATGAGAGGCCACATGGGATGTGGTGGGTTGTCTCGTTCTCGCCGCCTAAGTGCGAGTTCTCGCCTACGAGCCAAGTTGAGCGTGCAACCATGCGTGGGCATATGGAACCTCGTCGACTGACTAACTTGTGGCGGACTAGCCGAGGGTCCTCTAGTTTGGCTTTCCATTTGCGCGTGCGTTGAGATGGTGGCCAAGACTGAGATGAGGATGGTTGTGTCAGGAAAATAAGTGGCCACGGGACAGGGTGCGAGAAGGTACCTCTTGTCCTACCGCCACTGATGATCCTGGGTTAGTCTTAAGCGAGGTAAAGGTCGTAGCCGCTCCCACCCAGCCGGCTTTCCCCGGAAGAGAGCTAAGAGCTAGGCAATGGGCCGGACGGTACGCTTGGATAAGAAGCTGGGAGGTCCCTCGGGAACCTGGCGACTTTCACATTGTACACCCCTGCAGGGATAAATCTTTTCGAAAAGCCATGTCCGCGTTGCAACTCGTACCGGGCAAATTCCAATTTAGTAATGGGAGACCTTATCATTACGAAAAAGTAACGGAGACCTAATTACAAAAATCCAACATGTGCACGTGGTGGGAGAACACCTACTATGTGCAAAGTGCACTGTGAATTAGCTTCCTCTCCATATATGATGCATGACGTCAAACATATATATGTGGGCTACGTACGTGAGCTAGCTCTTGCAACGGTGAGCATGTATCTCTTCGTTTGGACAATCTCTAACTAGCTAGGGTAAGGCTAAACCATGGAGCCGTTAGCGAGCCGGTCGGCCGACGGGAGGGCGACTATCGGCGTTGGTGGATGGTCCCTCCGACATCTGATGACGGTTTTCGGTCTCTCCACTGGTGGAGTGTGGAGGGGTGGTGTATATGTGTACCCTAGTTCTGTTATGTGGCGGTGTATACATGGTAATTCCCTCCCGGGTCACCTCCCTCTAGGCGGCTCCGGAGGCGACCGCCCCCAAACCCTAGCAGCCACCCACCATCCCAGCCCCCTGCCGCCGCTGCTGCCGGCCCTGGCGGCGGTGTCGGCGCCCATCCCGTCCTTGACGGTGGGCAGAAGAGGTGTCTCGCGGCGACGGCTCACGGAGGCGGTGAGGCGCAGGCGGCGGGCACGGTGTGGCGCGGTGGTCCGGCCGGCGCCTGAGTTCACTTGGCGGCGCGGCGGCGTCGAGGCGGTGGGGCGCTGCCGGTGCCTCTCCTCCGTCTTGGCGGAAGGGATCGGGCGTTCTGATCTTGGTCCCAGATCCAATCTGGACTGCGGGATCCAACTCGGGCCGGCGATCTAGCGGTGGCTTTGGCCACGCCGATTAGCTGTGCGTTGGTTGACTTCCTCCGTTGCTGCCGTTTCTGCTGGGAGTGGCCTTGCGGCGTCGGGGCTTGCGAGACTGAAGAATAATGGCGGTGGTCCTTGGTTCTTATTCGCAGCGAGATGAAGATCTACCGGATGTTGGTCCCCATCGATCTGGCTGGACGGTCGTGTTTCGGAAGGCTCCGCCGGCGAACTCCACTGGGTAACTCATGCCTGGGGATTGCTGGATCGGATGGTATTCGATCGTGCACACCCGTGTTTTTTCTCTGACCGTTTGGTTTCAGAGGGAGCGCTTCGAAGCTCTGCTGGCTGTTAATATCATGGAGCACGCTTTCTCGTTCCATGGTGCTGGCGGAGAATGACATGAAAGGCGAGATCTGAGGACTGGCAATGGTGGTTCGAATCTTTCTGGCGATGAGGAACTGGCTTGGTGTTTCATGACTTGGAGCAGCGGCATGTAAGTGGGGCGACAACATACGTGAAGTACAAAGTCCTACCTTTCAAGGTGAAAATCCAAGGTCTGTCCTTAATTGGTTGTGCCTGACAGTGGTCTTGTTGGAAACATTGTTTTGAGAGTGAGGACTATCTTCAGGGTGAAAACCCAAGGTCTGGCCTTAATTGGTTGTGCCTGGCACTGTTCTTCTTGAAGGCGTTGCTTTTAAAGAATTAGACATCAGGTGTTGTTTTGGTGGTGGTTGTGCAGCTGCCGCAAGGACTGTAACTCCGTAGCGGCACTTTTCTTTTTATTTCTTCTTCTTATTGTCTTTTGGCTATGTGCATCCGTAATGGCTCTGGTTATTGCGTTGTTGCAGAGGCTGGGTGTAATTTGTATCTCCGCGATGTTAATATACACTCTTTATCTAAAAAAATGTGGCGGTGTATATTATTTTTTGTATGCTCGACGATTTCAAGGTAGAACTCGGAATCACAATTGGTGGGTGGATGATGATGGTGTGCTGACCACTTGTGCGTACGAGGAACCGGACATGATCGTATGCCCCCATCCCCTTATGCTTGGGCTGGAGCACCTCACGAGGAACCCGATTAGTGCTAGGACGTGGCTCCGTCGGGGGGGGGGGTGGGGCGTGCCGCTGCCAGGAACACGCTCGCATGTCCGTCTCGTGTGATGAAAGCATTCCCCTCACCACTGTCACCCTGGACGGCCGTGGCCGGACACTAGTAGAGACAGGGCCTTTCGTCCAACCCCTTTTGTCCCGGCCCACTTACAAACCGCGACAAAAGGCCAGGCCACGTCGCCCGAAATAGCCTAGGCGCCCCTCCCCCCTTTTGTCCCGGCCCGTGAGAACCCTTTTGTCCCGGTTTGAGATACAAACCGGGACTAAAGGGGTCCACGGCCCGCAGCGGCCAGGTCCCCCCCCCCCTTTAGTCCCGGTTTGTATCTCAAACCGGGACAAAAGGGCTGGCACCCCTATATATATGGCAGCACCCTCTCTACTCACTCTTTGTTTTTTTCCTGGTGGAAGTGGTGTGGGCTAGTGCTATTTTTTTTCTCCTTCATATGCACTAAAGGTGTTCGATGAAATGCCTGTTAGAGTGATGCCATTTGAGTTCACACAATACAAACATGATATGAGGTGCCCGAGCCACACTTAAGCTTTCACCTCTTTATTTCCACTTGTCCTAAAAGGTTAGCAACTATTTTCTAGTCGGTCACCGTGCGGTACTAATTTTAGCATCGTCATTGCGTTTGATATATAGTTTTATGATGCAGATGAGCCATCCATGGATGTACGGTGACCGACGCACAGCCGCTTACAGAGGGGTTATGATGCCCGGCTATAGTGTTTGGACCAAACACGGAGAAAGAGGGGTTATGATGGAAGACGGCGATGAAGTAGAGAACGATGATGACAACTACCGATCTATGTTCCCTGAA
Organism: Poa pratensis; assembly: GCA_947311845.1. Lineage (NCBI taxonomy): Eukaryota > Viridiplantae > Streptophyta > Magnoliopsida > Poales > Poaceae > Poa > Poa pratensis. The sequence goes on from CAMZMU010000104.1 coordinate 33,061,090, forward strand.
TATGCTGATACCGCAATGGAAGACAATGAAAAAGAAGGTCAGGGCGAAGAACGGGCACCAGATGAGCCCGTTGATGATCTTGGTCAGGTCATTTCTGATGCAAGGCGAGACTGCGACACAGAAAAGGAGAGGTTGCAGATGTTACAGGACCACAACAAATTGTTGTACCCAACTTGTGAAGATGGCCAGAAGAGGCTGGGTAGCACACTGGAATTGCTGAAGTGGAAGGCAGAGACCGGTGTGACTGACTCGTCATTTGAAAAGTTGCTGGTACTAATGAAGAAGATGCTTCCAAGAAAGAACGAATTGCCCGCCAGCACGTACGAAGCAAAGAAGCTTGTCTGCCCTCTAGGATTAGACGTGCAGAAGATACATGCATGTCCTAATGACTGCATCCTCTACCGCGGTGAGAAGTACGAGAATATGGATAAATGCCCGGTATGCACTGCATTGCGGTATAAGATCAGAAAAGATGACCCTGGTGATATTGAGGGCGAGCCACCCAGGAAGAGGGTTCCTGCCAAGGTGATGTGGTATGCTCCTATAATACCACGGTTGAAACGTCTGTTCAGAAACAAAGAGCATGCCAAGTTGTTGCGATGCCACATGGAAGACCATAAGAAAGACGACAAGTTGAGGCACCCCGCTAATGGTCGGCAGTGGAGAAAAATCGAGAGAGAGTTCGGGGACTTTGCAAGTGACGCAAGGAACTTATGGTTTGGTATAAGTACAGATGCCATGAATCCTTTTGGGGAGCAGAGCTGCAGCCACAGCACCTGGCCTGTGACTCTATGTATCTACAACCTTCCTCCTTGGTTGTGCATGAAGCGGAAGTTCATTATAATGCCAGTGCTCATCCAAGGGCCGAAGCAACCCAGCAACGACATTGATGTGTACCTAAGGCCATTAGTCGATGAACTTTTGCAGTTGTGGGCCAAACCAGGTGTAAGTGTGTGGGATGAGCACAAACAGGAGACATTTGACCTACGAGCGTTGCTTTTCGTAACCATCAACGATTGGCCTGCTCTTAGTAACATTTCAGGATAGACGAACAAGGGATACAATGCATGCACGCACTGTTTGGATCAGACAGAAAGTATATATCTGGACAAATGTAGGAAGAATGTGTACCCGTACAATCGTCGTTTTATTCCGCACAAGCATCCCTTAAGGCAAAAAGGCAAGCATTTCAATGGCAAGGCAGAAACCCGGATGAAGCCTGTCACCCGTACTGGTGCTGAAGTATTTGGTATGGTCAAGGATTTAAAAGTAATCTTTGGAAAGGGTCCTGGCAGCCAACCTGTTCCGAACGGCGCTGATAAGCGCGCACCCATGTGGAAGAAGAAATCTATATTTTGGGAGCTACCCTATTGGGAAGTCCATGAGGTCCGCTCCGCAATCGACGTGATGCACCTGACGAAGAATCTTTGCGTGAATATTCTAGGCTTCCTAGGCTTGTATGGGAAGTCAAAAGATACACCAGAAACACGGGAGGACCAGGAACGTCATAAAGGACGAGACGGCATGCATCCAGGGCAGTTTCAAGGGCCTGCCAGCTACGCTCTTACCAAGGAAGAGAAGGAAATCTTTTTTGAAGTCCTTTTCAGTATCAAGGTCCCGTCTGGCTTCTCGTCGAATATAAAGGGAATAGTAAATATGAAAGAGAAAAAATTCCAAAACCTAAAGTCTCATGACTGCTACGTGCTTATGACGCAATTGCTTCCGGTTGCATTGAGGGGAATTCTAGCGGAAAATGTTCGACTGGCCATTGTGAAGGTATGTGCATTCCTCAATGCAATTTCTCAGAAGGTAATCGATCGAGAAAGTCTATCATGGTTACAAATTGATGTGGTCCAATGTCTGGTCAGCTTCGAGTTGTTGTTCCCGCCATCCTTCTTCAATATTATGACGCAACTCCTAGTTCACCTAGTCGAAGAGATTAGAATTCTCGGTCCTGTGTTTCTACACAATATGTTCCCCTTCGAGAGGTTCATGGGAGTCTTAAAGAAATATGTTCGTAACCATGCTAGGCCAGAAGGAAGCATCTCCAAGGGCTATGGAACAGAGGAGGTCATTGAGTTTTGTGTTGACTTTCTTCCTGACCTTAAGCCGATTGGTGTTCCTGAATCTCGGTATGAGGGGAGGCTGACTGGAAAAGGCTCCTTGGTGGCACCGTATGGAACACTAGGAAGGAAAGCAATGGTATGTAGGAACGGGCATTCTTTCACTGAAGCACACTACACAGTTCTACACAATTCCACCGTGGTGGCTCCGTATATCGAGAGACACAAGAATATTCTACGCTTCGAAAACCGTGACGAGGAACACGAGAAGACTTTTGGCAGTTGGTTGCAGACACATCTCATGAATAACACCATTGTTGGAGATCAGCTGTACTTGTTGGCCAGGTCACCATCTTCGACTATATGTACTTTTCAAGGGTACGAGATAAATGGGAATACATTTTACACAAAGGCCCAAAATAAAAAGAGCACCAACCAAAACAGTGGTGTCCGCTTTGATGCAACAGACGACAATGGTCAGAAGGACACATATTATGGGTACATAGAGGAGATATGGGAACTTGACTATGGACCTACTTTTAAGGTCCCTTTATTTCGGTGCAAATGGGTCGCAGCTAGCGGGGTAAAGGTAGACCCGCAGTACGGAATGACAACAGTGGATCTCAAGAATCTTGGGTACCACACCGAACCATTCGTCCTAGCCAATGATGTGGCTCAAGTTTTCTATGTGAAGGACATCTCTACCAAACCGAAAAAAAGAAAAGATAAGCAAAAGAATACATCGTCCGATGAGCCAAAGCGCCACATAGTTCTTTCAGGGAAAAGAAACATCGTGGGAGTGGATGACAAGACAGACATGTCAGAAGATTATAATAAGTTTCATGAAATTCCGCCCTTCACAGTGAAAACTGACCCAAGCATCCTGTTAAATGATGAAGATTCCCCATGGCTACGGCTCAGAAGAAAACAGAAACAATAGATAGGGATGTTGGTGATGTGTAATAATGTATTAAACCTTTTATGTAATGCATTCTATGGAATGTATTAAACCTTTATGTAAGGAGCATGTGTAAGAAGCTTCAATCAGCTGTATACCAAAATCTTTAGCATTTCCAAGTGATAGAACAAATGCACCGTCGGACGTATGCAGGGAAACCGAATGCTTCGTATACCAAAATGAACTACAATGAGTAGACACTGAGTGCTGAACATGTCCGGGAGGGGGGCTATATATAGGGTCCGTGTGCTTCTTTAGTCTCGGTTGGTAACACCAACCGGATCATGTGGCTCACGAAGTGGTCGTGATAGTGCTGATCCAACAGCTCACAATCCCTCAAAAGAAACACACCCTTGATCCAACGTCTCACAAGCGCTTGAAAGAAACACACGATCCGTGTGCTTCTTTAGTCCCGGTTGGTAACACCAACCGGGACTAAAGTCGGGCTTTGCGGTCACGACTCGTGTCAGCCACGTGTCCTCCCCCAGCGCTGCCCTAGCCACGTGTCCTCCCCTAGCGCTGCCCTGGAGGTCTTTATATATTGTCGCCGACGGGGTAAACCCTAATCCACCATTCCTAGCCACGAACGCATCGTCTCCACGAGATGGATCCGCCACGCCCGCCGTAGCTCCTTCTGGACGAGGTCGAGCATGCTCGGCAGAGCGCGCTTGGGCGCTACAGCGGGAGCCTATCCCGCCATATGCCCACGAGCCCGGCGTGGAGAGGAATGCCCTGCTACCGGCCTATTGCTCCGGTGCCGGAGGAGGTGCGGAGGACGTACGAGCGCGTGTGGTCCGACGTCCCTGACCCCGACGAGGATGCGTATGCTGCAGGGGTGGCGTGGGGATCCGCGGCCGTACCTCCACCAGTCGCCGCCGCCCCTCCCGAGGAGGAGGATGACGACGACGACGACTTCGACTGGAGCGACCATGGGGAAGAGCGCGGCGGGCCGCAGATGCAGGAGGCCCTTGAAGCCTCCTTCCAGTCCGTCCACGACGACCGTGTACAGCGAGCCAGAACTGCCTGCCAGCTCAAGGCGAAGGAGGCTTCCGAGCTGGATTGGGCGCTGAAAGACTCATCCTCCATGGATCTTGCCCGCGCGCGAGAACCGGGCGGCCGCGAACGGGGCTGGCTCCTCCCGCCGTTCCTCCTAATCCTACGGCCTCCGAGCCAGCAAGTCCGTTTATGTGGAATAATGTTGGTGATGTGTAATAATGTATTAAACCTTTTATGTAATGCTGGGATCCCGACTACCGCCGACTTGGGACGCCTTCTTTATCAATCCCGAGCTTCAACGAGGCCGGCCGTCGGCTGTGGTGGGGTGGCCGGACTCTCCAGAGCGTCATGAACTACATCACGGCCGGCGATAACCCCCGACTGCGCTACCCTCACTTCCAGTCCAGGCGAGCGCCGTCCGACGACAACGACGATGACGGCAGCGACTACGACGACTACGAGGTCGAGTATTATAGGCCTAGGCAGGAGTATGACTAAACTGAGCCACATCATTGGTTAGGACAAATGGTTCGTCTATGTACCCAAGATTGTTGTCATTCCCTACTGCTGGTCTAGCTACGACGACGATCGTGTGAAATGTATTCTTTATCTCTGCATTTCCAACTAACGATCTTTAGCATCTGAATAAGTAATCTGAATATGAACTGACTATCATTTCACAGTTGTTGATTCATAAGGGAGAGGTAGTATTGCAATTCACTGTGGCAAGTTAGAATAATTATTTTATAAAACAGAAAATGGTTTTGAATTAATTATTCAAATTCAAACACTTTTCATGTTGAAAGTTTAGTGAGATTCAAAAATATGCAAAAGATAAAAGTTAATGCATTTTTTAATTCAAAATGGCAAAATGGTTAATAGTTTGTAGAGTTAGAATAATTATTTTATAAAATAGAAAATGGATTTGGAATACTTATTCAAATTCAAGCACTTTTCATGTTAAAAGTTTTCTCAAATTCATAAGTATGCAAAAACGGTTTCATTCAAATGTTCAAATATTTAAAATTGTGCTAGATTTAAAAAAAAAGTAAAAACGGTACGCTATTTGGCTCAGCCCGTGCAATTTTTTGGCCTTTTGTCCGGCCCATCTCACCAGCCGGGACTAAAGCCCGTGCTGTGCGCGGGAACGCGAAAAGCCCTCACCACCCCTTTAGTCGCGGCCCGTGGCTCAAACCGTGACTAAAGACCCCCTTTAGTCCCGGCTTGAGCCACGGGCCGTGATACGTCTCCAACGTATCCATAATTTCTGATGTTCCATGCCTATATTATACCAATTGCTACATGTTTTATATACACTTCATATCACTTTTATGCATTTTCTAGAACTAACCTATTAACAAGATGCCGAAGTGCCAGTTCCCTGTTTTCTGCTGTTTTTTATTCCAGAAAACTACTTCTGCGAATATTCTTGGAATTGCACGAAACAAAAGGCCAAGTCCCTATTTTTCCAACAGGTACACGGAGTCCGAAGGAGAGACGAAGGGGAGCCACGAGGTGGCCAAACCACCTGGCGGCGCGGCCCCCCTTCTGCCGCGCCAGCTGGTGAGGAGGCCCACCTCGGGCTCCACCGACGTTGCCCCTTCGCCTATTTATTCCCCCCGAGGTGTAAACCCTAAAGAACCAAGTCATTTTTCCAGAAGAGTTCCGCAGCGCCGCCGCCATCGACGACAAGTTTCGGGGGACAGAATCTCTGTTCCGGCACGCCGCCGGGACGGAGAATTGCCCCCGGAGTCATCTCCATCGACACCACCGCCATCTTCATCGCCGCTGCTGACTCCCATGATGAGGAAGGAGTAGTTCTCCCCGAGGCTGAGGGCTCTACCGGTAGCTATGTGGTTCATCTCTCTCTCACATGGTGTGATCTTTATGTGATCATGTGTATTGCTAGTATCGCTGAATACATTAATAATGTTTATGCTACTCAAATGATTTTGTCTAGTTTCTGGAGTCATTGTGACAACACGGTATCAAGGTGACAGTGTGGGTACTTGAGACTCTATGAATAATTTAGACATTTATCATGGCTTATTTTTGGGAATTCTGGTGTTTGTTTACTCAGACTTTGAGGTGTGCTCTTGCAGCCCTACGCATAGTACTCTTGCTTCATCAAGAAGGAGAATAATCCCGAGTAGTATTTACTTGTGTTCAGTTGTGCTAATCTAGTTGAATATGTAGATGCTACTCTTTATCTATTATGCACTCTAGAGGTTACTTTAATATGAACTCCGGTACTCTCTACGGTGTAAAGGTGACAGTGGGTGCACCGTGTGTGACTCCTTTATGACGTTGTGGCGCTTGTTTACTCCGGCTTGAGGTGTGCTTTTGCAGCCCTACACAATGAATGGTGTTTGTTATCCAACAAGAGAGTGTTTAAGAGTAGCTTTTACTTATTCAGTTATGAGATCATTGTTGAGAGTGTCCACTAGTGAAAGTATGATCCCTAGGCCTTGTTTCTAAGCATTGAAACACCGTTTACAACAAGTTCTGCTACATGTTTGCTTGCTGCCATCTTTATTTCAGATTGCAGTTACTACTTATAATCATCCCTATGACTTGTATTTCACTATCTATTCGCCGAACTAGTGCACCTATACATCTGACAAGTGTATTGGGTGTGTTGGGGACACAAGAGATTTCTTGTATCTTAATTGCAGGGTTGCTTGAGAGGAATATCTTTGACCTCTACCTCCCTGAGTTCGATGAATCTTGGGTGATTCACTTAAGTGAAACTTGCTGCTGTTCTACAAACCTCTGCTCTTGGAGGCCCAACACTGTCTACAAGAATAGAAGCACACGTAGACATCAAGCTATTTTCTGACGCCGTTGCCGGGGAGGTAAGGTAAAAGGTATTCACATCCTCTGGCTACTAAGCTATTTTCTAGTACTGTTGCTAGTGTGTGAGTGCTCGAAGTTATTTCCTTTAGATTCTGCAATTATTTCTTTTTGTTTCTTGTTTTTATTTTCACTAGTTAGGCTTAATGGAAAACAACAAAAAAATTAGAGATCTTTATGAACTTTATATTGAATTAGGACATGATGCTTTTGAAGAGAAAATTAAAAAACCTATGGAGGCTTGTTTGCATGATGGTACCAATGGTATTACTATAAATTCTTTGAACACCATTATTGCTAATGCTATGGAAAAGTCTAAACTTGGGGAAGCTAGTTGTGATGAATATGATATTTTTAGTCCCCCAAAATTTAAGGAGGAAATTTGCTTTGATGATACTTTGCCTCCAATCTTATATTTACTAATTGGAGGCACAGTAGGAGCTCTCACGTTAATCCTCACGTCTAAACTATAATCCACCGTCAGATTAAAGATAGACAGCCGAGATATCTCCTTTTCACCGTAACAGTTTTCTAAAGAAAACGGACGGTACCCCTAATAAGCAGCAGGTCGCGGGTTCGTTCCCCACATTTTCCAATTGTTTTATCTTTTCCTGTTAAAAATCAGATCGTATGAACCTCTCGACGGGATGACTGCTCCTCCTCGGCTCCTCTTCAGATCTTCTGCGATATGCCGCTGCCAACGTCCCATCTATCCACGACCTGGCCAGCCCTCCACCAATTAGATGGAACCACTACCGCGAACACCTGCTGTAGCAATCGAGTCTGAATTCTTACGACAGCAAAGACGGATCCAAGCACGTAGGCCTGTTGTAGACAAGATTCTTTTGCAGCTGCTGACACCGATGACCTCTTGCCGGAGAAACGTTTGGTAGAAGTTATTTTCAACAAGCCCTGGCATAGTGGCATCGTCGTGCAAGGATCCATGGTCGCGTCAACCTTGATCAGAATAAGGCAGCAGCAAACGTACTTCCTCTGTTTTGTTTTTTCCCTTATGGTTAATTATCTGATGAGCGATTAGAACTTCTCCCGGCAGGCCGGCCGATATCGATTGCAGCCGATGCAGCCTGACAAGCTGTTCTGAAAAAAACACTCAGAACGTCCTAACCAGTTGTACAACTTTTTCTCTTTTTTCAGGTAACAAACGCAATGATTTGCAGGAGAAAAGTCCGGTTTGATTTAGGTTTGCTAGCTGCATCTGATTTCCATCAGATTTAGTTTTTCTTCCCTGAATTATTAAGAGTACTCGATCAGTGAACAACTTTTTATACCATCCTGGATGTCAGGTTTTGATTCATTGTAGAGGCTCTAGGTTTTGAAGTATTTGATTTGGGACTTCTGTATATATGACTTCACCAAATACAGTTTATGCATGTAGCAGATAAGTTTAATGCTTACTTATTCTTTTCTGTGCAATTATGGACTGTCGTTCTAATAAAATATACTAGCTAGATTCAGATGTTTTCAAATTTTATACTCCCTCCGTTCCGAAATATAAGTCGCTGGGAGGATTTTCCGACAGCACTCAAATCGACCAAATGACCTGTCTGCCCATGCTTATTCGCTAATATTACAAGCAATGCCACCCCGAAGTGAAAACGCTTCGCGAGAGCAGAAAAGAAAATTTGAATTCCAGATCGGGATCGCTCGCTGGCTGGCCCAGCGCCTGGAGCTGGGATCGCCGCTCCAGAGCTCCTCCGCCGTACTCCTCCGCCGTACTCGCCCCAGAGCTACAGAGCCCTAGGTCGTAGCTGGTGCTCCAGCTTGCCTCCGCCGTAGATCCTCGCGCCCAGGTCATCAGCACACGAAGCATCTCGCCCAGGATCTGCAGGCCATCTGCTTCTCCTCGCCAGCAGCTGGAGCAGCACCGCCCAGGATCTGCCGGTGTCCCAGGCGCCCAGTTCATCGCCAACACCCGGCAGGCACCCGGCAGTTCGTCGGCAGCACCCGGCAGTTCGTCGGCAGCACCCGGCAGGCACGGCCAGTTCATCGGCAGCACCCGGCAGGCACCTCGCCCAGGTTCTGCAGGTGCAGGTGCCCAATTCGTCGCCAAGCTGCTTCTCCTCTCCTTCCCTGCAAAGATTCAAAGCAGCAAGGATTCAAAGCAGTAAGGATTCAAGGCAGCAAGTAATCGGAGGAGCAGCAAGTAATCGGAGGATTCAAAGCAGCAGGTTGCCAAGTCCTAACGACAATTGGGAACATCCAGAACAGAGAAGCATCCACAGCAAAGAGTACCTGAACATATAGTAGGGCAGCAGTATGGTGATCCCAGACCTAAACATGACTCCACCTTTAGAAGAAGATGCTATAGAGGAACCTGTAGAAGATGCAAATGTAGAGGAACCTGTAGAAGATGCAAATGTAGAGCAACATGTACAAGATGCAGGTATTTTTAACTAATGCAAGCAAAGTTACAATTACTGAACCTATATCATGCATCATGCATGTACTCCACCATAATGCAATGCAAACAACTTAGTACTCCAGGAAACAACATGACTACTCTAAAAATGGTACTAGGAGTACAGCATGCAAGAAGAAGAAAATATCATGACTACTCTAAAAAGGAGCAAGCAAGCAAGTTATTTACTGCTGCTAGCACTTGTTAACAGAGAGAGGAAGCATTGCACAAGGATAATTTTCATGCCAATGGAGTATTTCAAATATGTACTTCTGCTGTTGCAGAGAAAATGGTACTAAGTTGTTTCCTGGAGTACTAAACATTCATGAAACTTACAGGCTTACCGGAAGGAGGACATGTTGATGAAGAAGGTGATATAAACATGGAAGATGAGGGCATGGCTCACGGTGAAGTTGCAGGCGGTGAGCACAAGTTCTGCTTGTAATCATACCAACATTTTAATCAAGCATTTTATAAACCTGCATGAAAACAAATCTGTAGTTTATAAACCTGATGAATAGCACAGGAATAGCACAAGTTCTGCTTGTAATCATAGCATCCAGCAACCAAGTTTTAATGTGTTTTTGGTTTTATTTCTTATTGCAGGTGCACAGCAAACAAAGAAGAAAAGGAAAGTACTCAGTGACACTGAGAAATATGCTGCTTATGTAGCTATGCATGCAGTGTGTATGAGCAGAGGAGGAAAATTTGAGGACGATGACAAGAAGAACCTAGCAAATTATTTTGGGGTCCATGTTCGAACCATACAGAGGATTTGGCAGCGGGCTATGAAGCAGATTGCCGAAGGTTTGCCAGTGGACGTTTCAAACAACAAAAAGGGCAGGTGTGGCAGGAAGCCAATAGAAATTGATCTATCAAGAATCCCCACTATCCCATTAAACAAGAGGTCAACCATTAGATCCCTGGCTTGGCAGCTTGGTTGCAATCCTACGACATTGTACAGAAAATTTGAGATGAATCTAATCCGAAGACACTCAAATGCCCTAAAACCTGCACTGACAGAGAAGCATAAGAAAACAGGGCGCAGTTTTGCCTAGGCATGATTGATGAGGATACAATTGGTACTGCAGACCCACTTTTCATCGACATGTACAATTTTGTGCATGTTGACGAAAAATGGTTCAATATGACCAAAATTAACCAGACCTACTACTTGCTGCCTGATGAACCAGATCCTATAAGGCCACTACCTAGCAGTTGCATAGGAAAAGTCATGTTTCTCACCGCGGTTGCTCGACCCAGGTATGACAGTGAGGGCAACATGACATTTGATGGGAAGATAGGCATGTGGCCATTCGTGCAAGAGATACCGGCGCAAAGAAGAAATGAAAATAGGGAGAGAGGGACCTTGGAGACGAAAAACTTGAGAGTAACAAGGAAAGTGATGAGAGAGTATTTTATTGAGAAGCTTTTGCCTGCAATAGAGGCTGTTTGGCCTCAAGAAGATGTGGGGCAGACCATTTTTATCCAGCAGGATAATGCGAAGCCGCATATTTTGCCCGACGACCCAGCATTCGCAGAAGCTGTGGCCAATACAGGACTGAAAATTAAGCTGATGCAGCAGCCAGCAAATAGTCCAGACTTGAATGTCCTAGATCTAGGCTTTTTTAGATCAATACAGTCTCTAACTAATTGCCTCAGCACTAAAACTCTCAAGGAGTTTATTAAAGGTGTTCAGGAAGAATTTGCAGCATATGAATCATCAAAGCTTAACAGAATCTTCCTAAGTTTAATGTCTGTCATGGCTGAGATCATGAACAACGCCGGAGGAAATGAGTTCAAGCAAACTCATGCCAACAAGGATAGGTTTGAAAGGTTGGGTCAGCTACCCAAAAGGCTGCGTTGCCCTCCTGAGGTTATTGCATATGCTCTTAACTTTCTAGGCCAAGGTGCTGCCTAGTCATGTCTGTATGTTGTTGCCTAAACAAGTCTGTATGTTGTTGCCTAAACAAGTCTGTATGTTATTGTCTAAACAAGTCTGTAAGTTATTGCCTAAACAAGTCTGTATGTTATTGCCTAAAAAAGTCTGTAAGTTAATGTTTGTGTGTAGGAGTAGTACTGTTTGTGTGTTTATAATGTTTGTGTTGGAGTGCAAGCAGTGCAAGCTTGTTCAGTACAGCAGCTTATGATCTGTGCAAGCACTTCACTACTGCTGCAAGCAATACAGATAAGAGTACAAGAAGTGCAAGTGTATTTCAGATTTTCAGTTAATACTTGGAGCAGATAAGAGTACAAGAAAAAGTAATGGAGCACCACTGATACTCCTAATGGAGCAGTACATATACTCCAAGCAAAGCAAGACTTGCTAGCAGCAGTAAGAGTACGGCAAATACTGCAATTGACAAATGAAAAAGCTACTGCTGCTGCAAGCAAACACTACTGCTGCTAGCACATGCTACTACTCCAAGTTCAGTTAACACTTGTTAAAATCATTTAAACACTGCAAATGAATTTTACTCCAAGTTCAGTTAAATTCAGTTAACACTTGTCAATTTCAGTTAACACTTGTTATCAAATTTCAGTTTATCATTCGCCATGGAGTACATGAGCAACTAGCTCCAGCAGCAAGCAAATCATTCAGTACCTAATCAAGCAGGACAGCTATCCCAGGTCCCTCGTGCGCGAGCACCTCCAGGCGTGCATCCTTTCTCGCGCGCGAGGACCTCCAGGCGTCTTCGCTGCTCGATCTCGCCCAGGATCTCGCGATCCTCGCCATCAGGATCTCGCCCAGCTGCTCCCTCGTCTGTTCTTCCTCGTCCAGCTGCTCCCTAGCTTCTTTGTCCCTGCCCCACCCTCGGACTGAGCAGTAGCACGCCCCACTTGGTACTCCTCCTACTGCTACTGCAAGCAAAAACAAATTACGGTAATTCACTGCAAGCAAGCATTCAGCCACTTGCTGCATGTACTCAGTCACTGCAAGTAGTGGGGGTAGCAAGACAATGGAAGCAAAACATGCTTCAGGAAGCCAATGGAAGCAAGATTACAAGTAATACTTGCAACCAAAACTCACAGATACTCCTTGGTCCAGTTTATACTCAAAAACCACTAAATAAGCAAGCAAGCAACAGTCCAAGAATTAATATTGACAGAGAATTAACATCAGGCAAATAAGCAAGCTTGGAGTGTTGCTTAATTTTAATTACTCCAGGAGCACAAAATTCATGAATGACTCCTTAATAGTGCAAGCAAGCAAGGAGTTCAGTGCATATTCAAGCAAAAATTACAAGCTTTGCATTTGTTAAAGGAAGTGTATTAATTTTATTCAATTACTCTTACTGCTAGTTCTTCCTACAGCTAAGATTGCACAAGCAAGCCCAAACAATACTCCTACTGCTAGTTCTTCCTACTCCACCAGAAGCAAAGAAATAAACAAGCACAGAAAGGCTCGAGGTAGCCAGGTCCAATTCGAGTATGCATTTTTTAAGAGAGAAACACAACACCTGTTGTTGGAGTACTCGTAGAGACGCCCACGGTTGGAGAAGACGATGAGCGCCACCTCGGCGTCGCAGAGCACAGAGAGCTTGTACGCTTTCTTCAGGAGGCCTTCTCCAAGGCGGACGGCCTGGGCACGTCGGAGGGGCCTCGCCGGCGGGAGAAAGTGGACGGACAGCTTCCCCCTTGACCTGCAGCTGCTTCGGGACAGCGCCCGCATGGCGCACGGCAGCGTCTGCATCTTGGACGGCTCCATGGGGCTCCCTAGGTCGATATCCTCCGACGAAGACACGGAGAGCGGCGACGACAGCGCCGGCGACACCTTGCCCAACGGATCGAGCACCTCCTCCGACCGATCGAGCAGCGCCGCCTACGGATCGAGCAGCGCCGCCCACGGATCGAGCACCGCCGCGGTAAAATTGTCACCTTTGACCAAGACCTAATCCCGCTCGGGCTAGGGATGCTAGGGTTAGGGGTGCGAATCAGGGTGGTGAGGAGCAACCGAGCAAGGCTGCGGTGAGGAATATGCCGGCGAGAGGGAGAGGGCGGCGACGGGAGGAGAGGCCGGCGACGGGAACGGGGGAGAGCGGCGACGGAGAGTGGTGGTGGTCGTGGTCGGGAGAGAGGAAAGTGGTCGTGGTCTGCGCGCACGGTGAGGAAAGTTGGGGTATTTTCGGAAAGATGGAAATATTCGTAGCGCAACGAAATTTGTACACGAATCGGTCAGCGACTTATATTACGGAACGGAGGGAGTATTATATAAAATGAAATATGCTGTTTGGTGGGTCAGTGTTGAAGAGCATGACGATTGCAGGGATATTAGATTTAGATGAAGGTAATGGTGATGCAGCACGTCCGTCGTTGCAGAGCATATACCGTGGTTATTTAATTAAGGAGTTGTTTTCGTTTGCCAATAGATTTAATAGGTTCCGCATTTACAAACACTTGATTTACTTTTATCCTACAATTTCATGTGGATGCGATTTTTTCTTGATTTTTCCTTTAGTGCATGTGGTTATTCTTAGTACAACACACACCTCTCTCTTGAAATTAAGGGGTCGTTGTAATAGTTTCTATAGTCTATTTTTTTACATCCAAATGAACTGGACGATGGATTGCCAACGTCATGTCTGCAGTTACTAGAGTGAATGATTCATTCTCATTCATGGAGTAAAAATGCAACTGACTTACTACGATAGAAACCCGATGCTTGCACAGTCTTCTTTAGATCAATCGGCAGGAACGCTCCCCTTAATTTTATTTCAAAGAGAGGGATAATTGTAGGCGGGATCATATCTCATAGGAGTTTCGTAGCCTTAACTAGAGTCTGTTATTTATGTACGTAATAAAACTATGGGTAATATCTGTTACACAAAAATACAGAAGTACTGCCTCAAAATTTGTTGAACTTATCCAACATAATATTATACGACAATGTTTCTCTTTTTTCCATCCCCTTTGTCAAAAAATTCACCAAGCGATACGATTTTACTTTTATGTTTGTGCCATAATAGTTTCGCTTACTTTCGATACGATTGAAAACTTCCTACAAGATTGGAAAGCTTAGAAAAATTGTACTGCACTTAGTTGTTGTATAATTACTATTTTCTTCATCCAAGCGAAGGTATGAGTTAGTTCTCACTTTCACATAACATTCTTATTATTTCATGATCTGCATTTAGATGTTTGTAAATTATTTGCACTTAGAATGCCCGCTAAACCAGGGATTAACTTAAGGTGAAATTGCTTACCCTGTGTGGGGAGTAATATACGTGATCATTTATACATTTTCCCAGATTTCCTATTTAAAAATTTAACTATCATTTACGGTAAAAAAAACCTTAATAATTTGATGTGTTCCATAATAGTTATGAAAAACGAGATTCAAGTGTCCCGTGCGGATGCACGGGTTGACGACTAGTATATGATAATTATAATCATTGTGATCTTTTCAGTCCACCTACTATTGAGGATATAGTTTATGTTGATTATGATATGCCTCCTATATATGATGTTTACAATGATGAATATGATATTTTCAGTCCATCTACTATTGAGGATAAAATTCATTATGATTATTCTATGCCTCCAATTTTTGATGATTGCAATGATGGATGTGATATTTTTACTCTCACTATTACTAATGATAATGTTCATGCTTATGTGGAGAGTGATGATACTATTATGCATATGGATCATGATAAGAATGCTCTATGTGATAGCTATATTGTTGAGTTTATTCATGATGCCGCTGAAAATTATTTTGAGAGAGGAAAGTATGGTTATAGAAATCTTCATGTTACTAAATTTCTTCTCTTTATGATGAATGTTTTGAGCTTTCTCTTGATTTGCTTTTATTTGCTGGGTACTTTAAGACCTACTGGTCCTTATGAGAGAGGGAGACACGATTTCATATATCACAATAATATTAAGTCTTCTCTCTTTATGTTGAAATTTTTGAAGTTACACTATTAAGTCTTCTCTCTTTATGTTGAAATTTTTGAAGTTACACTTGTTTTGCATTTCTATGCTAGTCACTTTGTTCTTCATTGACTTGTTTTCTTACAAGGTTCCTATGCATAGAAAGAGTGTTATATATTCTTCTTGATGCTCTTTTTATGTTTCAACTCTCATCTATATGTGAGCATCATAAAAATCACTATGCCTAGCTAAAAGGATTTAAAGAAAAGCGCTTATGGGAGACAACCCATTATTTTATTTCTGTAATTTTTCTTTTATTTTTGAATCAAGGTGCTTGTTACTTCTGTAGCAACACCTTTGTATCTTTATTTTATTGCATTGTTGTGCCAAGTAAAGTCTTTAATTGAAAGTTGATGCTAGATTTGGATTTCTGCGCAGAGATAGATTTTTAGCTGTCACGAATTTGAGCTCTTCTCCCAGAAAAATCGAAAATTCTGAAAAAAATCACGCATCTTCCTCAGATATGTACGCAACTTTCATTAAACTGGACCTGTTCCATCTGAGCAACTTAAGTGCCTCGAAAAAATTCGTCATTCCAGACTGTTCTGTTTTTGACAGATTCTGCCTTTTGTTTTGCATTCTCTCTTTTACTATGTTGAGTGGATTTCTTTGCTCCACAAAGCATCAGTGGCTGTAGCTAATGTCCAGAAGGCTTTAATAATGATTGTGTCATCACAGAATATGAGAATTTTTGATTATGCACTAACCCTCTAATGAGAACTATTTCGAGTTTGGTGTGAAGGAAGTTTTCAAGGATCAAGAGAGAAGGATGATATATATGATCAAGAAGAGTGAAAAGCCTAAGCTTGGGGATGCCCCGTGGTTCATCCCTGCATATTTCAAGAAGACTCAAGCGTCTAAGCTTGGGGATGCCCAAGGCATCCCCTTCTTCATCAACAACTTATCAGGTCATCTCTAGTGAAACTATATTTTAATTCTTTCACATCTTATGCGCTTTACTTGGAGCGTCTGTGTGCTTTTATTTTTTTGTTTTTGTTTGAATAAATTCGGATCCTAGCAATCCTTGTGTGGGAGAGAGACACGCTCCGCTTTTTCATGTGAATACTCATGTTCTTCACTTATATTTGTTGAGTATTCTTAACTAGCTACTGCAGTGCTTTTAGCTCCTGTTTTTCATGCATCTCTTCGAGCTGTTAGCACTTGTTTCTAAATACTCTCTTGCTGCATTATATTATCATTTGGAGAGTTTATGTTTAAATAAATTGATTGGTGTTTGTTTGGAAGAAAGAAAATGCTACATGTGGTAGTTGGTATTGGAAAAGATATGTTCACTCATGCTACTAGTACATGTACTAGTTGATGGCTGTTTTGTCTTGTTTCGTTTTGACACTTTTCAATTGTTTTGAGCTCTCAAGTAGATCATGTTTAAGCTCTTGCATCATGTAGTTAAAGCCTAGTAGTGGAGAACTACCGTAGAGCTTGTTGAGACTTGGGTTGCATATTTGTTTTCTCTAAGGTCTAGATATTTTCTGGTAAAATGTTTGAGCAACAAGGAAGACAGTGTAGAGTTTTATAATACTTGCAATATGTTTTTATTTAAGTCTTGCTGTACCGGTTTATACTTGTGTTTGCTTCAAACAACCTTGCTAGCCTAAACTCTGTACTGAGAGGGAATGCTTCTCGTGCATCCAAACCTTGAGCCAAAACCCATGCCATTTGTGTCCACCATACCTACCTACTATGTGGTATTTCCTGCCATTCCAAGTAAATACTTCATGTGCTACCTTTAAACTATTCAAAACTTTATTACTCCTTATTTGTGTCAATGTTTTATAGCTCATGAGGAAGTATGTGGTGTTTTATCTTTCAATCTTGTCATTTACTTCTGACAGACTTTCACCAATGGACTAGTGGCATATACACCGCTTATCCAATAATTTGCAAAAAGAGCTGGCAACGGGGTGCCCAGCCCCAATTAATTACAACTTTCATTAATAATTCTCTTCACATGTTTTGCCCTGATTTATCAGTAAGCAACTTAAATTGCAAATAGACACTCCTCCATGGTATGTGATTGTTGGAAGGCACCCGAGGATTCGGTTAGCCATGGCTTGTGTAAGCAAAGGTTGGGAGGAGTGTCAACTATAAAGAAACTAAAATACATGTGTAAACAAAAGAGAAGAGGGATGATCTACCTTGCTGGTAGAGATAACGTCCTTCATGGGAGCCGCTCTTGAAAGTCTGGTTGACAAGGGGGTTAGAGTGCCCACTACCATTCGTTGACAACAACAAACACCTCTCAAATACTTATTTTGTGCTCTCTATATGCTTTCGAAAACTTAAAAAGCTCTAGCACATGATTTAATCCCTGCTTCCCTCTGCGAAGGGCCTATCTTTTACTTTATGTTGAGTCAGTTTACCTACTCCTTTCTATCTTAGAAGCAAACACTAGTGTCAACTTTGTGTGCATTGATTCTTACATGTTTACTTATTGCACTTGTTATATTGCTTTATGTTGACAACTATCCATGAGATATACATGTTACAAGTTGAAAGCAATTGCTGAAACTTAATCATCCTTTGTGTTGCTTCAATGCCTTTTACTTTGAATCTATTGCTTTATGAGTTACCTCTTATGCAAAACTTTTTGATGCTTGTCTTGAAAGTACTATTCATGAAAAGTTTTTGCTTATATGATTCATTGTTTACTCTTTATCTATCTGTTAGCAAACTATAGACCATTGTTTTGAGTCACTTCATTCATGACATGAGCCTAGCAATATTATGATCAAGATTGTGTGAAAGCATGTCTCCTCAGAAATTATTTGTTGTTATCGTTTTACCTACTCGAGGACGAGTAGAACTAAGCTTGGGGATGCTTGATACGTCTCCAACGTATCCATAATTTCTGATGTTCCATGCTTATATTATACCAATTGCTACATGTTTTATATACACTTCATATCACTTTTATGCATTTTCTGGGACTAACCTATTAACAAGATGCCGAAGTGCCAGTTCCCTGTTTTCTGCTGTTTTTTTTCCAGAAAACTACTTCTGCGAATATTCTCGGAATTGCACGAAACAAAAGGCCAAGTCCCTATTTTTCCAACACGTACACGGAGTCCGAAGGAGAGACGAAGGGAGCCACGAGGTGGCCAAACCACCTGGCGGCGCGGCCCCCCTTCTGCCGCGCCAGCTGGTGAGGGGCCCCTCGGGCTCCACCGACGTTGCCCCTTCGCCTATTTATTCCCCCCGAGGCGTAAACCCTAAAAACCAAGTCATTTCCAGAAGAGTTCCGCAGCGCCGCCGCCATCGACGACAAGTTTCGGGGGACAGAATCTCTGTTCCGGCACGCCGCCGGGACGGGGAATTGCCCCCGGAGTCATCTCCATCAACACCACCGCCATCTTCATCGCCGCTGCTGACTCCCATGATGAGGAGGGAGTAGTTCTCCCCGAGGCTGAGGGCTCTACCGGTAGCTATGTGGTTCATCTCTCTCTCCATGGTGTGATCTTTATGTGATCATGTGTATTGCTAGTATCGCTGAATACATTAATAATGTTTATGCTACTCAAGTGATTTTGTCTAGTTTCTGGAGTCATTGTGACAACACGGTATCAAGGTGACAGTGTGGGTACTTGTGTGACTCTATGAATAATTTAGACATTTATCATGGCTTATTCTTGGGAATTGTGGTGTTTGTTTACTCAGACTTTGAGGTGTGCTCTTGCAGCCCTACGCATAGTACTCTTGCTTCATCAAGAAGGAGAATAATCCCGAGTAGTATTTACTTGTGTTCAGTTGTGCTAATCTAGTTGAATATGTAGATGTTACTCTTTATCTATTATGCACTCTAGAGGTTACTTTAATATGAACTCCGGTACTCTCCACGGTGTAAAGGTGACAGTGTGTGCACCGTGTGTGACTCCTTTATGACGTTGTGGCGCTTGTTTACTCCGGCTTGAGGTGTGCTTTTGTAGCCCTACACAATGAATGGTGTTTGTTATCCAACAAGAGAGTGTTTAAGAGTAGCTTTTACTTATTCAGTTATGAGATCATTGTTGAGAGTGTCCACTAGTGAAAGTATGATCCCTAGGCCTTGTTTCTAAGCATTGAAACACCGTTTACAACAAGTTCTGCTACATGTTTGCTTGCTGCCATCTTTATTTCAGATTGCAGTTACTACTTATAATCATCCCTATCAGTTGTATTTCACTATCTCTTCGCCGAACTAGTGCACCTATACATCTGACAAGTGTATTGGGTGTGTTGGGGACACAAGAGACTTCTTGTATCTTAATTGCAGGGTTGCTTGAGAGGAATATCTTTGACCTCTACCTCCCTGAGTTCGATAAACCTTGGGTGATTCACTTAAGGGAAACTTGCTGCTGTTCTACAAACCTCTGCTCTTGGAGGCCCAAGACTGTCTACAAGAATAGAAGCACACGTAGACATCAGGCCGCGACTAAAGGTCCCTCCACTACTTAAGCGGTTCCCAATCTGGGACTTAGCCATTTTCATCGAAGACGAAGGGCAGAAGCAGAGGAGACGCCGTCAGGCTGCCAAATCCACCGCGCCCTCGACGTCCGCCGGCCTCCACGCGCCGCCCGAGCCCGCCGGCGCCGCTCTCCTATGCCGCCGCGCCCGTGCTCGCGCTCGCGCTCGCCCGACGCCGGATCGAGGTCAGCCCCTCTCCGACGCCGACGCCGTGCTCAGCGCCGCCGCCCCCTCTTCTGGTGAGACTCTGAGCACTCCGGTGCCCTCCATCTCCTCCCTCTTCTTCTTGTTCGCCTTCCCCGAGCGCCACCTGCATCGCCGCCGTGGTAGATTGTCGCCGGAGCATCTCCGGTGGTCAAAACCAAGCGGTGCCGCCACCAATCTCCGGGAGATTCTTGTCGGAGCATCTCCGGGAGATTTTGTAGAATTTTATCTTCAATTTCCCTGCTTATTGAAGTATATTTTGATAATTTGATGATTATTGATGTTGATGAATTGATGATTATTGATTTGTATAATTTGAAGTATATTGTTTGTATAACTTTTGTCTAGCAAGCTACAATGGAAACAAATATAAATTCTTGTGACTTATTTGTCCCTTAACCAAATATCTAGCAACATTTCGAAATATTTGTAATAGTTTTTGTGGTATATAGTTTTAATGCATTATCAAAAAAATGATTGGAAAACTATAGTGGTATGCATTTTGAAGTATGATTGGAAAACTATAGTGGTATACATTTTGAAGTAATATAAAATATCTTGAACTCATTTTCAAAATGGAATAAGTTATGAAAACCATTTTATGTTTTAAAGTATGATAATTCATTTAAATAAATTCTAGACTAAGTAATTTTTAGTAATTGATTTGTAGTAATTTTTAGTAATTGATTTGTAGTGGATATATTGTGACTTAATAGATTTGTAGTAATTTTTAAATTACAAAGTATTGATGATAACAATTGAGTAAAAAAATAGAATATTGCAAAGTATTGATGATAACAATTGAGCAAATATTGTAGGGTATTTTTAGTTGCATAGAATATTGCTATGTTCAAAAATAGAGTAAAAAAAATAGAGTACAAGTTTTTTGCATTTTTAGTTGCATAGAATATTGCTATGTTCAAAAATAGAGTACATGTTTTTTTGCATTTTTAGTTGCATAGAATATTGCTATGTTCAAAAATAGAGTACAATTTTAGTTGCATAGAATATTGCATTTTTAGTTGTGTATTTTAGTGCAAATATTGCTATGTTCAAATATTGATAGAGATAGAGATAATATTATGCATTTTGAAATAATATTGTGTGCATTTTGCAGAAACTATGGATCCACCTAGTCCAACCTGCAGAGACCTAATACAGGAAGAAATTCTCGAGAATATAATCCACGACGCCCCAGATGCTGATCCAGCCGAATCTCCGTCGTCGTATCTGAACCCCTCCGGGGATGGAATGGAGGTCGACCGAAGTGAGGATGAAGTCGATGGCTCCGATGATGGAGAAGGCGATAGCTCCGATGATGGAGAAGCCGGTGGACCCTTAACGAAGTCCGGCGAGGTAGATATGAAGTTCGGCGATCAGTAGATGCATTACTTGAGTTGTATATATATAAATTGACGAATGTTTCTTCTCTTAGGCCTCCACATCGAGCAAATCTACCAAACGAGGCCCGACCAAAAAGTTGGCCCCATCTACGCATTATATTTGAGGTCATATCCCCTACGGGCGAACCGAAGGAACCAAGAAGGCTGCCGATGTATTTAGAAAACAATGCGGAGTTCTGGTTAGGGATCACGTCCCGATCACCGTTCGAGACTGGAATAAGCGCAAAGAGGCGAACGATAGTGAGTATGTCGCCGAAAGGTACAAAGAGGGTCTTTGGAATAACCTCATGGCACATTTCACCCTGCCAGAATTTGAGGATCCTGCCGACACTGCAAAATTGAGGAAGAAAGTCATGAAGTGGACTCTTACGAAGATGGCCGAGCTATTCCGGGTGTGGAAGAAAATATTATGGCAAGAATATCTGAAGAAAAAGACTGCTCCAGTATTTGAAGGCTATCTAGCGAAGCAGGCGAATCACTGGAACGCATTTAAGGAGTACAAGGAGTCACAAGATGCCAAGGCGATGTCAGTAAGGAACAAGAAAAATGCTGACAAGAAAAAATATCACCATAAATTGGGGCCAGGGGGCTACGAGACTGCCATGCCAAAGTGGATAAAAAAGAGCAAGAGCTGCTTGCTAAAGGATCCAACCAGAATGGATGTGCGACGAATGGGAATTGAGGGCAAGAAATTGGTTCCTTGCGCATGGGGGTTCATACGACGAAACAACAGGGGACCTTATTTGCAGTGACGGGATTAGGATACCCAGGGAAAATTGGCTTAAAATGGTGAAAGAAATTAAAGAGGGGAAGTTAAAGTTCCGTCCCGATAGAGAGAAAGACTTGCTGACACTGGTCCTCGGGAATGACGAAAAAGGAGGACGAACACGAGGCTTTGGCCCTTCCGTCCCGTGGTGGCTTGGGTTTGCCAAAGACGTAGAAACTTACAGAAGCCGAGCGAGAGCAAAGCAGCGACAGCAGGAGGAGGAGGGAGACAAGTTCAACCAGTTGCTTGCCAGAATTACCCACCAGCAGCAGCAGATTGACGAACTTAGAGGAGTAGTGCGCCCGCAAGATCCTGTACTCGATATTACCGCCGGTCCATCTCAGCGGAAAAGCAGCGTGGGTGACTCGGAGGTCCCGGCTGACGATGCACGGCGGATGATAGATGGCGGTCCCGGCTACCCCGTGGATGGAATCAAGGATTCAATATCTTGTGAGCTCCATCAGAAATTGAAGAACATATCCATGAAGGTGGCGGTCGGATATGCTTTACCTTGTCCACCTGACGCACGCTGGCAAGACCGTGAGATTCCAGCTGGCTATGCTAAAGTCGTGGTGGATGAAATCGTATCGGGGTCTCATGCTATGGAGCTTGACATCCCTGGACCTGAGATGAGAGGACACTCGGAGAAGTTGTGGGTGATATCATTCTATGGGACAAGAACTACATCAAGTTTCCAGGCTCGACGCCAAGGACAACACCGCCTCCGAGTCGTCGCAGGTCACCTACACCTCCATCACCTCCAAGAAGCACACCCCATGACTACGACCACCACAGCGCGAGTCCATCTCGATCTCCGCCGCCGGACTTGGGTCGGCCGTCTTCGCCGCCGCCTTTGCCCGCTAAGGACAATAAGCGGAAGCGTGCTCCGTCGATGAGTACTAACCGACGCAGCAGCCCAAAACGACAAATGTCGCCCCTCCCAAGAGTACCTCATAAGAATCTTCCCATCAGAGCTTACGATCTTACTGACGAGCAAACCGCAGCGATCGCAATGGCCAAAAAGATGCGCATTTTGCAAAGATGAAACCCAAGCCCGCCCCGGTATACACCGAGAAGCAAAAAGCGTGGGCACGTGATTTTCTGAACACAAAATCGCAATATGAGTTGCACCATAAGCCAGATGACTATTACGCACACTTCGGAAGGAAGTGGAGAAGAGCAAATCAAGTAAAAGTGCAAGCGGGAGCAAATCAGGTAAAAGTGCAAGCGGGAACAGAAGGGACGTTCCCCAGCTCGGAGAAAAGGCCAAACAATCGATCCCATCCCTCAAGGTGTTATCCGAAAACGTTCCCCAGGTGCTGCAGCAGGATATGGAAGAAGCTGCGAAGTTGGCGGCCGCTATGGGTGTGATTGTTGCTGAATTGCTAGGTTCCCAAGACGACAAGTTACCCATGGCTGATGTTGTCCCTACATATGTCCCAGGGAAGCCTTTGGTCAGCAAAGAGAAGTTGGAACAACTGCCAACACATATGCGGAATTTGCATGACTGGTACTTGAGTGTGGTAGGGGGGCAGAACAATGATCGTGGAGAAAGTCCCACATGACAACTTCTTCCGACCCGAAGAGGTCCATGTTGACTTTTCAGAAATCTTCCAGTTATACAATTTCGACGCCCTCGACAAAATCTCATGAGTTGCTATTGTCTGTAAGTTGTTGAATTCATTGTCTACATATAAGTTGTTCAGTTTTTCAGTTGTTCAGTTCATTGCATGTAATTATCCTCATTATATCCTTTTGTACTCTATTATGCAGAATGAAGATCCGGGAATGTAAAAGAAAGATCTATAGTGTTGGGTTCATTGACCCAGATAAAGTAAATATATATTCGCTAACGACGAAACCCGACGAGACGGCGGATAACCTTCTAAGGTTTCTAACGGAGCAACATTTCTGTGACCACATACTGTTTCCTTACAACTTCCAGTGAGGGTCTTACTCTGTTGTACACATTCACTTTTGCTTACTCGATGTTAAGTGTAATTGATGAGTTACTGACGTATATATAAACGTGTGCAGGTTCCACTGGATTCTGCTAGACATTCAAGTTGATAAGGGAATAGTTGAAGTCATGGACCCATTAAAGAGACACCTGGAAGAGTTCCGCGACATGCAGGACATGCTCCAGAGGTAATTTTCGCGCTATATCGGTCTCTTTCGTTGATTTCATGAGATATCAGGTAATGAATAACTCATTCATTAATTCATTTTCTTTGCCGGGCAGGGTTTGGAACCTGTTCAGGAGTGTGGTGACGGGTTCCTTTAGTGAGAAGCTGACGTTTACTCCGGTCACGGTAAGTAGTACGAGATATGTCCGCGAATCTCTTTAATTCTAGTTTCAATACAATTATGATGCTAGATTATTATTTTGATTGAATTTTTCTCGTAAAGTGCGCGAGGCAGCCACCGGGGACGAATCTATGTGGATACTACGTTTGCGAGTTCATTCGCACGTTTACCACTGAGCACAATGATTATAGACTCTACGTAAGCAATACATTCACAACATTATTTTATTACCGTCACTTTTTGTTATCATGATTGATGTTCATATTGATCTCCTTTTCTTATATAGTTCGAGAGAATGCGGGATCGGCTCCTACCAGAGCAATGCCTACTAGGAATTGCAGGAACGGGGGATTTTTTATAAAGAGATGGTAGACGACGCCGGAGAATTTAGTGTGAATAGGCGCTACTGATGATCCCCGGCCGTGTAATCGAATAGACGGGCTCTAGTCCCGGTAATTGTGATCTCCATGTAACTATCAAAATTGTATATATTTGTATGCTCGATCGTAAGACAAGTTATCTTATATATATGCACGAACGTGTACGGTATGTGGTAGCGTAGAAATATCGCTAAAAGAAAACAATTATCTTTGTATGCTCGAAGAAAGAAAATAAAAGAAAAAAATAAACCCTAAACCCTAAAGAAATAAATAAAAGAAAACAAAATTACCCCTTTAGTCGCGGCCCGTTATACGAGCCGGGACTAAAGGGGTTGCCCCCAGCGCGCCCGCAGGCGGCCACGTGGAGGGCCTTTGGTCCCGGCTGGTAATAGGCCCGGGACTAAAGGTTTGCCCTTTAGTCCCGCTTGTCCTGTCCCGGTTCGCGAACCGGGACTAAATCCCCTCACGGGCCGGGACAGAAAGCCCTGTCTCCACTAGTGGGAAGGAAAGAAGTCTCACCGGGTGGGTCGGCCGTGCGCCGCTGTCCCAGCCGACATCCACACGACGATCGTGGCATGTATCGCTATACTCACCAGTAGATCAAATCGGAGACTAGGTAAGGGAAAAAGGAAAAGGTGAAGATATAAAGCTTCGGGTTATTATACTTCTTCAATAGGAAAAAATAATTAATATGTGGACAAGTTGTACGTACTGGGCAAATTCCAATATATTGGTTTTTTGAAAATTCTACTTGGGCAAATTCCAATATATTGTACATGTGCCCCACTGAAAAAAATCAATCCACTTAGTAATAGGAGAGACCTCATCGTTCGAAAAATGTAATCAGAGACCTAATTACAAAAATCCAACATTCATGTGTAAACTGCGGAAAAAAAAAATGCGCTTATATCTCCATATATTGCACGATCAAGATGAGTCCGTCCTAGTCATTTCAACTAGACGACGTTGTGTGCTTACGCGTCTTTGCCTACGTAATTAACAGGTTGGTGTAATGCATTGTTATTTTTATATAACACGTATGATTCATACACCTTATAATATGTCAAACATTGACGCACTGGTGCAATGCATTGTTATTTTTATCAGGAGAGCACAACTGATATTTATGCGGCGTGCTTACGCGCGGGACGTAAAAACCCGTAATTACGCGCGGGATTAACCCGGCCGCACTAGTAGAAAAAGGACTTTTGGTCCGGAGTACTGTTTTGCCATTAGCCCCGGTTCAGGCAAAAACCGGGACCAGTGCCTGGCACTGGTCCCGGTTCGAGCTGCCAGGGCCCCGTGGGGCAATGGTCCCGGTTCGGTTGGGGGCATTGGTCCCGGTTCATGCCAAGAACCGGGACCAAAGCTCCAGAGCCGGACCACGTGGCATGCCGCGGAGCTTTGGTCCCGGTTCGTGCCAAGAACCGGGACCAATACCCCTCCCCTGCCTATATATTGTTGCCCCCACCCCCCTCTCTCCTCTGTTTTTTTTTCCTGGATTGGTGGGAAGTGGGGGTGCTAGTTTTTTTTCTCTTTGCCACGCACAAGATGTGTTCGATGAAATGCCCGACCCGCACCGAGGTTAGCAACTTTATCCTTTTCGTCTGTAATTGATACAGAAATATTGCACGTGTCGATGTACGGTGGTCATTTCACTATTCAAGATGTTATTGTAATGGTATTTGATAAACTTAATTATATATATGATGCAGATGGATGCACGGATGCGATGGATGTACGGCGAACGACGCAGTTCCGAGTTTATTGCAGGCCTGCATAAATTTCTCGATGTGGCTGAGGCAAACAAAGTGAATAATTTTATGCCTTGTCCATGTGAGAAGTGTCGGAACGTCAGGGAGTACTCTGACCCGAGAACCATTCAAGACCACGTGATTCGGAAAGGTTTCATGCCCAGCTATAATTGTTGGACCAAGCACGGAGAAAGAGGGGTTACGATGGAAGACAATGAAGAAGAGGAGGATGATGACAACTATCCTATGTTCCCAGAGGAATGCGGTGATACTGTTATGGAAGACGTTGAAGAAGAAAGAGGTGAACATCGGGCATCAGATGAGCCCGCTGATGGTCTTGGTGGGGTCATTTCTGATGCAAAGCGAGAATGCGATACAGAAAAGGAGAAGCTAAAGTTGGAGGCCATGCTTGAGGATCACAAAAAGTTGCTGTACCCAAACTGCGAAGATGGCAGCACAAAGCTCGGTACCACACTGGAACTGCTGAAATGGAAGGCAGAGACTGGTTGTTCTGACAAGGGATTTGAGAAGTTACTGAAAATAATGAAGCCGAAGCTTCCAAAGGATAACGAATTGCCCGAGACTACATACGAAGCAAAGAAGGCTATCTGCCCTCTAGGATTAGATGTGCAGAAGATACATGCATGCATTAATGACTGCATCCTGTACCGCGGTGAGTACGAGAACATGGATAAATGCCCGGTATGCAATGCACTGCGGTACAAGATAAGACAAGATGACCCTGGTGATGTTGAGGGCGATGACGAGCCCCCCCGGAAGAGGGTTCCTGCTAAGGTGATGTGGTATGCTCCTATAATACCACGGTTGAAACGTCTGTTCAGAAACAAAGAGCATGCCAGGTTGTTGCGATGGCACAAAGAAGAGCGTAAGAAAGACGGGAAGTTGAGACACCCCGCCGATGGGTCCCAGTGGAGAAAAATCGACAGAGAGTTCCCGACATTTTCAGATGACGCAAGGAACTTAAGATTTGGTCTAAGTACAGATGGCTTTAATCCTTTTGGGGAGCAGAGCTCCAGTCATAGCACTTGGCCCGTGACTCTATGTATCTACAACCTTCCTCCTTGGTTGTGCATGAAGCGGAAGTTCATTATGATGCCAGTGCTCATCCAAGGCCCGAAGCAACCCGGCAACGACATTGATGTGTACCTACGGCCATTAGTTGATGAACTTTTGCAGTTGTGGTCCGAACCAGGTGTACGTGTGTGGGATGAGCACAAACAACAGGAATTTGACCTACGAGCGTTGCTGTTCGTAACCATCAATGATTGGCCTGCTCTTAGTAACATTTCAGGACAGTCAAACAAGGGATACAATGCATGCACGCACTGTTTAGATAAGACTGAAAGTATACATTTGGGAAACAAGAATGTGTACCTGGGGCATCGTCGATTTCTTCCGAACGGTCATGCCGTAAGAAAGCCCGGCAAGCATTTCAACGGTGAGGCAGATTGCCGGAAGAAGCCTAACCTCCCTGATGGTGATGTTATATATGACATGGTCAAGGATTTAGAAGTAATCTTTGGAAAGGGTCCTGGCAGTCTATCTGTTCCGAATGACGCTGACAACCACGTACCCATATGGAAGAAGTGCTCTATATTCTGGGAGCTACCCTATTGGAAAGTCCTAGAGGTCCGGTCTTCAATCGACGTGATGCACGTGACGAAGAATCTTTGCGTGAACCTGCTAGGCTTCCTGGGCGTGTATGGGAAGACAAAAGATACACCGGAAGCACGGGCAGACCAGCAACGTATGAAAGACCCATACAACAAGCAGACGGATAAAGGGCGTAAATACTTAAGCAGATACGCTCTTACCAAAGCAGAGAAGGAAATCTTTTTTGAATGCCTGAGCAGTATCAAGGTCCCGGCTGGCTTCTCGTCAAATATAAAGGGAATAATAAATATGGCAAAGAAAAAATTCCAGAACCTGAAGTCTCATGATTGCCACGTGATTATGACGCAGTTGCTTCCGGTTGCATTGAGGGGGCTTCTTCCGGAAAATGTTCGAGTACCCATTGTGAAGCTATGTGCATTCCTCAATGCAATATCTCAGAAGGTCATCGATCCAGTAACTCTACCAAGTTTACAGAAGGCTGTGGTCCAATGTCTTGTCAGCTTCGAGTTGGTGTTCCCCCCATCATTCTTCAATATTATGACGCATCTCCTGGTTCACCTACGCGACGAGATTGCCATTCTCGGTCCTGTATTTCTACACAATATGTTCCCCTTCGAGAGGTTCATGGGAGTCTTGAAGAAATATGTTCATAACCGTGCTAGGCCAGAAGGAAGCATCTCAAGGGGCTATGGAACAGAAGAGGTCATTGAGTTCTGTGTTGACTTTATTCCTGACCTTAAGCCGATTGGTGTTCCTGAATCGCGGCATGAGGGGAGACTGAGTGGAAAAGGCACGCTAGGAAAGAAAGCACTGATATGTAGGGACGGGCATTCTTTAACTCAAGCACACTACACAGTTCTACAAAGTTCCACCTTCGTGGCTCCGTATATCGAGGAACACAAGAATTATGTACGCTCCAAGAACCCGGGGAAGGATGACTCCTGGATTAAAGAAAAACACATGGAGACCTTCGGCAGTTGGTTGCGATTACAGCTCATGAATGACACCACTGTCGGAGAACAGCTCTACTTGTTGGCCGCGTCACCATCTTCGACTGTATTGAATTTCCAAGGGTACGAGATAAATGGGAATACATTTTACACGATCGCCCAAGATAAAAAGAGCACCAACCAGAACAGTGGTGTCCGCTTTGATGCAACAAACGACGATGGGCAAAAGGACACATACTATGGTCGCATAGAGGAGATATGGGAACTTGACTATGGACCTACTTTTAAGGTCCCTTTGTTTCGGTGCAGTTGGGTCAACATGAATGGAGAAGGGATAAAGGTAGACCAGCTGTACGGGATGACAACAGTGGATCTCAAGAATCTTGGTTGTTACAAGAACGAACCATTCGTCCTAGCCAATGATGTGGCTCAGGTTTTCTATGTGAAGGACATGTCCTCCAGACCGAAAAAAAGAAAAAACAAGCAAACGAATACATCAGACGATGAGCCAAAGCGTCACGTAGTTCTTTCAGGGAAAAGAAACATCGTGGGAGTCGAGGACAAGACAGACATGTCAGCAGATTATGATAAGTTTGATGAAATTCCGCCCTTCACAGTGAGAACTGACCCAAGCATCCCGTTAAATAATGAAGATGCTCCATGGTTACGGCTGAAGCGATCATAGGCTAGGGACATACGCGAAGAAGGGTTCATGGCTTTTATGTAAATCAATGTAATGTATTAAACCTTTATGTGATGTGTAGTAATGTATTAAACCTTTATGTGGTGAAACACGCGTGGTAGGTGGTTGTCGGCTCCCACACCTCCCGTGGGAACCTCTCAAACCTCAGCTTCGACCGTCCAAACACAGTTCCCCCTGCATACAGCCCGACGGTGGCTCGTGAGTTTGAGCGCCACTTCGATCCAAGCAGCGGTAAGACGTCTCTGATGATCTACAACCGTCCGGCAAGACGTCTCTGATGATCTGCAACCGTTTGGAACGGTCGCAGGTCATCAGAGACGTCTTGCCACTGGTTGCCCAAAGATGCCTCTCCGAGTGACGCTGGAATGTTTTGTGTTTGAGCACCACTTCGATCCAAGCAGCGGCAAGACGTCTCTGATGATCTACAACCGTCCGGCAACACATCTCTGATGATCTGCAACCGTTTGGAACGGTCGCAGGTCATCAGAGACGTCTTGCCGCTGGTTGCCCAAAGATGCCTCTCCGAGTGACGCTGGAATGTTTTGTGTGAGTGAGTAACTTGTCTGAGGAGGGCGGTTATATATAGGGTACGTGTGCTTCTTTAGTCCCGGTTGGTAACACCAACCGGGTCATGTGGCTCACGAAGTGGTCGTGATACTGCTGATCCAACAGCTCACAATCCCTCAAAAGAAACACACCCCTGATCCAACGTCTCACAAGCGCTTGAAAGAAACACACGATCCGTGTGCTTCTTTAGTCCCGGTTGGTAACACCAACCGGGTCATGTGGCTCACGAAGTGGTCGTGATACTGCTGATCCAACAGCTCACAATCCCTCAAAAGAAACACACCCGGCCCTGATCCAACGGCTCACAAGCGATTGAAAGAAACACACGATCTGTGTGCTTCTTTAGTCCCGGTTGGTAACACCAACCGGGACTAAAGACGGGCTTTGCGGTCACGACACGTGTCCTCCCCCAGCGCTTTCCTGGGCACCTGTCCTCCCCCAGCGCTGCCCTGGAGGTCTTTATATATTGTCGCCGACGGGGTAAACCCTAATCCACCATTCCTAGCCACGAACGCATCGTCTCCACGAGATGGATCCGCCACGCCCGCCGCAGCGCCTTCTGGACGAGGTCGAGCGTGCTCGGCAGAGCGCGCTTGGGCGCAACCGCGGGAGTCTATCCCGCCGTATGCCCACGAGCCCGGCGTGGAGAGGAATGCCCAGCTACCGGCCTCCTGCTCCACCAGGTGCCGCCGCACCTCCACCTGGCGCCGCTGCACCTCCACCAGGCGCCGCCGCTCCTCCCGCGGAGGAGGAGGAGGACGACGACTTCGACTGGAGCGACGACGGGGAAGAAGGTTGTGGGTTGCAGATACAGGAGGCCATGGAAGCCTCCTTCCAGTCTGTCCGCGACTACCCTGTCCAGCGAGCCAAGACTTCCTACCAGCTCAAGGCGAAGGAGGCTTCCGATCTGGATTGGGCGCTGAAAGACTCATCCTCCATGGATCTTGCCCTCCGCCGCAAACGTGCGCGCGAGAACCGGGCGGCCGCCCACGGGGCTGGCTCCTCCCGCCGTTCCCCCTAATCCTACGGCCTTCGAGCCAGCAAGTCCGTTTATGTAGAATAATGTTCGTGATGTTGGATCAGGGGTGTGTTTCTTTCAAGCGCTTGTGAGACGTTGTATCATGTGTAATAATGTATTAAACCTTTTATGTAATGCATTAAGATAAATGAATTAATAATTTTTATCTGCTTTCTTCTGCATTTTACAACACCAAACATTCATCTTACAAATATAGGTTTTCTGAAATTGTTCTGCATTTACTTCTGCTTGCCATGGGATTTTACAACACCAAAAATAGAATTAACTGAATTAATAATTATTATTACTTAATCATAAATCTTACTTAATCAATTTTTATCGATTTATACGTATTATTAGTCGAGTTTCGACTTACGGATTTAATCATGTTGAATTAATAATTATTATTACTTAATCATAAATCTTACTTAATCAATTTTTATCGATTTATACGTATTATTAGTCGAGTTTCGACTTACGGATTTAATCATGTTGAAAGTTTTGTCAATTCAAAATATGCAATAAAGTTAATGCATTTTTAATTGAAAATGGCAAAATGGTTAATAGTTTGTATAGTTAGAATAATTATTTTAGAAAACAGAAAATGGTTTTGGATTATTTATTCAAATTTAAAAACTTTTCATGTTGAAAGTCTTTTCAGATTCAAAACCATTTGAAATTCATATCCAAACACCTAAATAAGAAAAAAAAAGGCGGGAACAAAATTTCAGAACTGAAAAGTTCGAAATAATTTTGAAAAAGGACTCTTTGGTCCCGGTTTCTACCAAGAACCGGGACCAATGAGTCCGTGGATCCCGCGGCATTAACTGCCCACTCTTTGGTCCCGGTTGGTGGAAAGAACCGGGACCAAAGGGTCATTGGTCCCGGTTCTTGCCAGCAACCGGGACCAATGAGTCCTAGTATAACTGCTCGCGCCCTCTCTTCTTCCCCATTCAGGCAAAATCGACTAAGGACCGGAAGGCGCGACGCAGAGCGAAACGACGCCGGCAGGCTGCCCGACCTCCACGCCGCGCCCCACGCCGCGCCCCGCCGCCGCCGTCGACGTCCGCCGCGCCCTGGACGGCCGCGCCACCTCCTCCACACGCGCCACCTCTCCTCCACGGCCGCGCCCCCCGCTCGCGCCCTCCACGGCCGCCCCCACGCCGTCGACGCTGCCCCCGACGCCGCGCCGCCCCAACACCGTCGACGCCTCTCGCGCCCCCGACGCCGGCCGCACGCCCACACCCCTGCCCTGCCCTGACGCCGCCTCGCCGTCCCTGCCGATCGATCCCCGGCCGCCGTCGCCGCTACGTACGTACTGTACACGTCCAAATGTTGGCAAAATTCGTCCAAATGTTGGCAAGATTTTTTTTTTGTACAATGTATATTTGTTGTTCACCAAAATGTTAGCCAATTTACAGTTTTAGTGTGATGTATATTTGTTGTTCACCAAAATGTTAGCCAATTTACAGTTTTTTTTGTACAATATATATATTAGATTAAAATTGTAGGTTACAATTTTAGTGTGATGTATATAGTGAATTACTTGCTGCATTCTACTAGGTTAGAAGTAATTAGATTAAAATTGTAGCAATTGTGATGTATATAGAAATTGTTAGGTTAGAAGTAATATATTAGATTAAAATTGTAGGTTACAATTTTAGTGTGATGTATATAGTGAATTACTTGCTGCATTAGGGAAAACATTTAGGATTTTTTGTGATGTAAAATTGTGTTAGGAATTGTTAGTACTGTGTTAGGAGTTTACGGGTTTACGATACGAGTTTACGAGTTTACGGGTTTACGATACGAGTTAACGAGTTTACGGGTTTACGATACGAGTTAACGAGTTTACGGGTTTACGATACGAGTTAACGAGTTTACGGGTTTACGATACGAGTTTACGAGTTTACGGGTTTACGATACGAGTTTACGGGTTTACGATACGAGTTTACGATACGAGTTTACGGGTTTACGATACGAGTTTACGGGTTTACGATACGAGTTTACGAGTTTACGGGTTTACGATACGGCAGCATATGAAGTTTCTAATTTGTTCTTGCAAATGAGATGATATTGTAGATGTATCTTGACATATGGAACAAGTTACCCAACTAAAGTTTTGTGCATTGTTCTTAATTTGCAGAAACTATGGAACGAGACGAAGATCAGGAAAATATCCTCCAGGATATAATCCGCGGGCCGGAAGATATTGTCGATGTCACCACGGAGTTTTTGAACAACTCCGGTGAGGGAGATGAGTCTCTCAACCGAAGAGACGGCTCCGGTGAGGTAGAACCCGACGGCCGGGGTGAGGGAGAAGTCAGCGAGGGAGAAGCCGACGAGGGAGAAGCCGAAGGCTCCGGTGGAACATTAAATGTTGCAAACTCCGGCGAGGTGCATATACATATATTAATGAAGCCGAAGATTGTATTAATTTAGCCTCTGATGTCTATATACATATATTAACGCTCTTTCTTCTTTTAGCCCTCCGGATCGAGCAAATCTTCTGTAAGGACAAAACGAGGCCCAGCCAAAAAGTTGGGCGACCAAGAAAGGTACACGATCGAAAGAGTCGCCGAAGACGGCACACCGACTGCTCCCCCTGGTGTTAAAAATAAAATGGTAAAGCAATGCGGAGTTCTTGTTAGGGACTTCATCCCGATCACCGTTCGAGAATGGCATCGGCCAAGGGAGAAAGGACAGCTATATGTCAGCGATGAGGGCAAAGAAAGACTTTGGAGAAAGCTCATGGTTAATTTCACCCTGCCGGCGCCAGAGGTGGATTCAGATGAGGAGGATCCAGATGAGGCAGAAAAGATAGCCCGGAAAATCATGGAGCAAAAAGTCAAGGACTGGGCACTTAGGAAGATGGCCGAGCTATTCAAGAACTGGAAGAAAAGATTGAACAAACTGTTTGTCAAGAAAAATAAGACTCCAGACTTCGATAAAGGGTATGAGAAGATAAAGGACTACTGGGAAGAATTTGTGGCGTACAAGAAATCAGAGGAAGCTCTGGAAAAGTCTGCAAAAAATGCGGCAAATGCTGCTCTAAAGATGTACCACCATACTATGGGGCCTGGTGGCTACGCTGGTAGCATGCCTAAGTGGGAGAAACTTGAGGCGGACCTGCTGGCTAATGGGATCACTCCAGAGCCACTCAAGTGGATCGAACGGGCAAGAAATTGGTTTTACGGGCATGGGGGCACGTTGGACGCAGAAGGGAAGTGCATATATAACAGAAGACACAAAGATAATCCCCTACTACCCATCCAAGAAATTAGAAAAGCAGTAAAGGATGTTGAAGAGGGACGGTTCATTCCCGATAGAGAGGATGACGAGCTCACACGCGCCCTTGGGAATAAGGAACACGACGGACGGTTACGAGGCGTACCTGGCTCCAAGCCCAAGACAATTGCGATTCCCGAGCACAGGAAGAAATTTCCTGATAGAAGCCATCAGAGGAGAAAGGAAAAGGAGGCAATGGAAGCACGCGCTGCTGCAGACCGGCTGCGTAATATAGAAGAAGAATTAAAGCTGCAGAAGGAACAAATTGCCGTGCTTAGCCAGCAAGGTACTAGCGGCCAATCTCAACGGCACATGGTAGAAGCTGCATGCGATGGTACCGGTGTCCCATCGAATCGGAAAAGCAGCGTGGCTTCCACGGAGCTCCAGGATGGTAATGATGATGCAGTGGCTCCACTTCGTCGCTACCCAGTGGATGATATCATGGAGAGCACACCTTGTGAGATGCATGTGAAAGTTTTTAACTTAACCTTTAAGGTGGCGGTCGGCTATGTCGTACCAATTGGACCTAATCCAACTTACCATTTCTCTCCGGTTCCAAATGGCTACGCTGTTGTCGCGGTGGATGAAGTGATGAAAGATTATGAGGAGCTGAAGCTGCAACACCCTGCAGGTGAAGATGGGGAGGTGCTTGAACTTGGAGAAGCCAAGAAAGCGACCATTCTATGGCCAAAGGAATTCATCGTGCTTCCGAACTGGCAGCCAAGGCCATCGACTCCTCACCAGTCTCCAGCGCAACAGTCCTCTTCACCGCCTCACCAGTCTCCAGCGCAACAGTCCTCTTCACCGCCTCACCAGTCTCCAGCGCAGCCGTCTCCGCCGCCGCGTCAGCCGTCTCCGCCGCCGCGTCAGCCGTTTCCGCCCACCGCTCGTACTATGAGGGGTAAGCGATCACCGAAACGTAAAAGGTCGCCCCTCCCAACAGTACCTCATAAGAATCTTCCCATTAGACCTTATGACAGGACTGTAGCGGAAAACGCCGCGGAGGTGGCTGCCTACAATAAGGCTTTTTTTGCACCAAAAAAGCCCGAGCAGAAGCCGGTATATGATGCAAAAACCAAAAAGTGGAGAAAGTCCTTCCTTGAGCAGCCATCCCAGATATCGATGAATCTGCCATCTGACTATGGTCGTGAACTTACTAAGCTAGCACGTGCCCAGTCTGAGCAGAACAAGGGAAGAAGTGCAAAAAGCGGGAAACAAATTGCCCAGCTCGGACAGCAGAAAAATCAATCGGTCCCCCCGCTCATAGTGTGTTCCGATGCCGACAAGGACTTCAGAGACGCTATGGATAAGGACCTGGAATTATTGGACCCCAGAGCCATGGCTGCTGCTAAAGAACTTGGTGTCACTGTATCGCAGGCCAAGGAACAGGCTACCGCCTTGGGTATGAGCCTTGGTCAACTTTTAGGCTATGAATCTGCGCCAATGTTAGAGATGGCACGGAAATATGTCCAAGGGGAGCCTATGGTCAGTAATGAGGAGCTCGCGCGTCTATCAACACATATGCGAAATTTGCATAACTGGTACATGGTGCACACATCAAAGAAGGACGCGAAAGATTGGTTTCCGGTGGACGTTAGAGTGGAGCATTTCTTCAAACGTTACGTTATACAGGTTCAACTGACTGAACTGTTCCAGTTATTCCAAAAGCGCGCCCTCGACAAATCTATCCTCTCTTGCTATTGTCTGTAAGTGATTTATTTTCGTAATTAAGTCTCTAGCTCAGCTCGTTCATTGCCTGTATTATATTATCCTGACTATATATATATCCTTTTGTACGCTATTATGCAGAATGAAGATGATGGAATGCAAAAGAACTAAAGTTTTTGAGGTCGGGTTCGTTGACCCGTATATCGTGAATTCATATACCTTAGTCAATCACCCCAAAGACGTGGAGCATGACCTGACCACCTTTTTAACCATGCAACATTTCTGTACGGAAATACTATTTCCTTACAACTTCAAGTGAGTGTTTTTGTCTTGTACATATTTTTATTTGGCTTTCTCGATGTTAAGTGTAATTAATGAGCTATGCATGTCTGCTTTATGTAAACGTCCGCAGGTTCCACTGGATTCTGCTAAGCATTCAACCTGACAAGTCCACAGTTGAAGTCCACGACTCATTAAGTTGGGACCAAGACATGTGGTCCGACATGAAAGAAATGCTCAACAAGTAATTTCAATCATTATCGCATTATATCGCCCTCTTTCGTTCGTTCCCTTATGTCAAGTAATTAATAACTCCTTTGTTCATTTTCTTTGCCAAAGCAGGTGTTGGACACATTTCAAACAGAAGGTACAAGGTCCATTCAAAGATGAGCTAACTTATAAATCGGTGACATGTCCGCAGCAGCCACCGGGGAGTAATTTATGTGGATTCTACGTTTGCGAGTTCATTCGCGAGTTGACCACTGAGCGGAGAACAACTAATTTGAGCGACCTGCGGGAGACGCTCGAACCAAAACTGCGCGTAGGAGCAATTCAAGAGGAATTGGCGGGATTTCTGCTTAGGGAGGCCATCGATGAAAAGGGAGAACATTATGCTTCGGACGATGAACTAAATATGCCTTGATGGCTTGATCTATCTCCATGTAATTAAATAGTTGTATTCTCGCAAGAGATCGAATATTAATTATATATGCATCAACGTGTACTGTGTATATAGTAGAGCGTATAATATGCGTACGGAAACGATGGAGAGCTCGTCGGCGATGCGAAGAAGGGGGAGACGACGGAGGCACCGGCGAGAGGGAGAGGGGGCACCGGCGATAGCGAGAGGGGGCACCGGCGAGAAGGAGAGGGGGCACCGGCGAGAGGGGGCACCGGCGATAGGGGGCACCGGCGAGAGGGAGAGGGGGCACCGGCGAGATCGAATCCTAAACCCTAAATACCAAAAAAAAAAAAGCACTCATTGGTCCCGGTTCGTAATACGAACCGGGACCAATGAGTCTCCCCCCACGAGCAGCCAGACCAGGCCACGTGGACAACCATTGGTCCCGGTTCGTGGCCCAACCGGGACCAGCATTGGTCCCGATTGGCCAGTCCCGGTTGGGCAACCGGGACTGAAGGCCCAACCGAACCGGGACCATAGGCCCATTTTCTACTAGTGCCGGGTTGTAAAAACCTAATTAAACGACTGGGCTTTTTCCCCTTTCTTCGGAGACTGTATGCGTTTTCAAATATAGACAAAGTGGGATGTCAGTTGGAGATGCACCTACAGCCACTACCGCGGTGGTACAAGGTCCGAAGATGTGTGTGTGGTCCTGTGTGCTTGACGCTGGCGGAATTGGCTCGTCGGGATAATCGTCAATGTCTACTTCTTTATGAATTTTTTTTTTTAAAACACAGTACAGACGCAGACACTCACAAACACGCACGTACAGACACCCCTATGAACGCACGCACGCAAACCCTATCTCTATGAGCACCCCCGAGAGACTGGTCCGGCAGATCTTGAGGTTGACGAAGTCACCACGGGCGCCTCGCTGTTGACGGGCACGTCACCTACCACTGAAAGCATAGCGCCGGTTAAATCCAGAAAAATACGAGCACCCATGCCAAATCTGGGACTTGAACCTAGGTGGGCCGGTTCCACTACAAGGAACCAAACCAGCTGAGCTAGGCTCAGCTCGCTTTATGAACTTCTTTTATAGATAATAAAGGGCGTATTTTATTAAACTTATAGGTTTTACATCAAGAGGATACAAACGCTAGAGCCCATACACAGCCTCTACATAAGTGGCATGCACAAAACCGACAGAAGGTAGCAGAAAGATAGGCAATAGAACCTGATTTAGTTGTCCACCGTGATCTTGTCCATCGCCACAAGTTTGTGCATTGATGTCATCCTCTCCGTCCAGCACTCATCCTCCTTCCACCCTCGGGGGAACGAAACCTGCCGCTTGATAATCATAATTCATACCCAAATTCATACCCACGTGTTTGGGTAGGGTAAGGGTTAAAAAACGATTACCCATTCTATTTTGGGCATGGGGCGGGCAATATCCAACATATCCCTACATAACTAGCTGATCGATCTGCACGTATCTACGCAGCTAGTTTCATGTAGCTAGTTGATCGGTCTGACCGCACCTGTATAAGTAGTACTCCGATCGATCGATCCGACAACGTTTGTAGCTAGCTACCTACATGAATCGATTACGTGTATAGCTAACTGATGGGTCCGATCGTAGCAAATACCCAATGGATATGGGTAAAAAGTATTTTAATGGGTAATGGGGAAAACGGGGAGGGTAAAGAACGGGCGAGTTGTTTTGTGGATATGGGGTGGGAAAAGAACGGGTTTGCCCATACCCTCCCCAACGGCAGGTTTAGCGGGAACACCCGAGCGTGGCGTTTTGGAGGCCGAGCTATATGTAGCTCGGTTTCCAAAAAACTGAATCCACACTTTTCTGTTTCAAAAAAATCTAGAAAAAAAATCCTATATGTAGATAAATCGAGATCTACCACTACGTAAAGTTCAAATCAAAATTCGTAAGATTCTAGGCTACACTAAAATGACAAATCTGGTAAAAATTCGAATTTTTAGGCTGTGTACTGTTTCGGAGCTAGATCTGCGAATTTGTCTTTTTCCCCATCCCAAACTACAACGAATCATTCACTAAAAATTTGCACAGCTGTAGATCTCAAAATTATCTACACGTAGCAATTTTTTGAAACAGAAAAATGCAGATTCAATTTTTTGGTTTGACGAGGGTGCAGAGTCTTTGGCAATTGGCCTGACCATGTATGTCTCTTTTGAACTAGCTAGCGATCGTTTGTTTTTTTGTCTTGAGCAGCCGATACACACCACTCCACTTGCTTATAAACCTCGGTAGCGTCTCTTCATGCTCTGGGTGGTGGCAACGCTCAATTCCGATGCAGTGGTGGTGGAAACAATTCTGGCGAGGTCGCACAGCTAGACCTGTTGTTTATGCACGTGGGAAAAGGTATCCGGGGATGCAGAGAAAAGAAAGGGAGGGGCGCGAGACTTCTGAACCGCAATTTTGAGCTTCGCTTGGTGCGTTTTCTGGTGGTTTTTGAGCTAGGTGTTGTGAAAATCGCACTAGGTAAAAGGTGTCGATTATATAGGGGAATTTTCTTTGGGGAGGGTCAAAAATTCGAACGAACCAGAATTTTTTGTTTTGTTTTTGTTCGGACGTTTCGTCGGACACGTGCAAGGTGTGGACTCTCGGCTGGAAATAGGAGATGACAAGTCGGCCCCAGTAGGATGATGTCGGCCCCGACAGGAGAGAGAGAGAGATCATGGTCCATCAGATTATATGAAGATCAACATCATCATTAAACTAGAATAAAAAATCAGAGGCAGGAGCTTAATTCCATTCTTCATCGGGTTCTACTCTAAAGAACACTCAGAGGCAGAAGCTTAATTCTGATGGTTATGGATAGTTATCATTAAGCTAAACAAAAAATAGTGCTATATCTATGCACTGTATTCCATAGAGGAGCAGAGCGAGAGCTAAACAAAACTTATATCAGTCCCATTACGATATAGAAGCACACCAATGTGCCTCCATGGTTGCGGTGTGTTTATTCCCCCAAATGATGCTCAACACTCGAGTATATAGAGGGTTTCAGCGCCGGATATTCAAACCGGGTGGTGGGTCTAGATGCACCCATTAGGTAATTTATTTTTGGTTTTTTTTCAGAATGTCAAAAATTTCACAAAAAAATCCGGATATACGTTACAGCGTGATGCGTTAGCACAAAATTGGCATGGTGAAAAAACTTTTTTAGCAAGCTGAAAAAAAAAAGACAAAATTCCGACAGTATATGTACATTTCCGTATGTCCGAATTTGTCTTTTTTGCACAGGTTGCAAAATTTTTTTTTTCTTCGCGTAACTTTTTGTGCTGACAAAATTTTTATTTTGAATTTTTTGACATTTGGAAAAATGTTTTTTGGTAATGGGTGCATCTGCACCCACTACCAAATCTCCGCGTCCGTTTCAGCGCTAACTATCTTCTCCAAAGTAAAGCCAATATATCCTGCGCGCTGTAGTGCGCCTTGGGCTGCCGGAGCAGGTAAGCTATGTCACGAATTTAAGAACTGGCCGGGGCCAGTCTACTCTTTCAGCGGCCCAACAAGCACACGGCGTCATGACTAGGACGGCCCACGACCCAATCCACATCTGCGTGGGAAGAAGCTGCTAATCACGACCAGCTCGTGCAAACAAAAACCCATTCTCCATCGTTGTAATTAGGTCTCGGTTACTTTTTCCTAACTATGAGGTCTCCCTTTACAAATTGCACTGAATTTTCCAATCCGACATATGCATTGGAATTTACAACTCATCACAATGTTCCTTTTTAATCAAACTCCAAACGTTGCTTATATATAGAAGCTACCCATCGAGCTTGTATAAATAGACAACTAACGGTGGCATCAAATCTCATCCATCACAGCACATTCACTCACTCACATAAACACTTATTTCCTTTCCTTGATTTCCAAAGGCGGCTTAGCGAGATGGAGTACTCACCCAAGCTAGCTGCACTGCTGCTCTTAACTCTCGCGTCTGCAATGGTCGTCACCGCCCAAACTGGGGCGGATGACATGCTCAACGCCCACAACGAAATCCGCCGCCGTCGGTGTGGGGCCGGTGGTATGGGACCCCATAGTGGCAGCGTACGCGCTCGAGTATGCGGAGAAGCGCGCCGCCGACTGCGAGTTGGTACTCTCTCCAGGGAGCCCATACGGAGAGAACCTCTTTCGGGCCCTGGGACCGACTGGAAATACCTGGACGCAGTGATTTATTGGGCATCAGGGAAGCAGTACTACGACCACGCCACAAACACCTGCTCTGCGCCTGACGGTCAGGAGTGTGGTGAGTACACGCAGATGGTGTGGAGGGATACGACGGCCATCGGCTGCGCCGGTTTCATCTGTAACAACGACGCTGGTGTTTTTGTCATCTGCAGCTATAGCCCGCTAGGTAACGTGGACGGGCAGACTCCATACTAGGCTATGTATATTGTATGCATTTGACTATGCATGCATCTACATAGCAGCGGCGTGTTGCACACATAAATAAACAAGGGACACTCCTAGGGATTGATTGACCGAGAACTCACTTAATTCTGGGCCGACAGATGTCACCCACATACATGTGTGCGTGTGTGTGAGTCGAATCCCCCCTCTGTTTCCCTCATATACGGTTTGGGATTGCTTGTTTTTCTATTTGTCCTGTAACTCGTGGTTGGGCTTGTATTTGTTTGTATTTGAACATGTAATTATATTGTGATTGTGCCCCGACTTTGTTATGGATGTGTCTCTAATTTAGTAAGAATGAGAACAATACCAACACAATATCACGTCCACCTTAAGTTCAAGGAACATGGTTGTGTTGCTAGAGAACAAAACTTACGTTTTACTTATATTTTGAATGATCTGATTTCAGCAATGTATTTTAGATATGCAGCACAACTTTCTTCAACGAAACAAAGAAAATTGTAGTGAAGCTAATCGAAGGTTATTTAGCAATAGTCTCCTAAAATTTTGACACGGCAAGCACTGATTTTTGCGCATTAACTTAGATGACATAGCAAATCTCTTCTCTTCTCTACTCTACTATATAATGGCTTGAGGTGATGGTCATGGTACGACATCAAATTGTCCATGTAGTTGGAAATAATTACCCGCTATGCCACCCGCAAGTGAAAAAAAATGGTTCGACTTTTTTGTTCGTCGTCTCCCCGAGGCCTCCTCCTCCTGAACATAACTACTCTGCCCGTAAAAAAAAAACATAACTACACTGCGTGAGAGCTGGATCGAGACCTCGATGGGAAGGAAGCGTGTACAGTGGGAGGAAGAGCTAGACGACGGCGACCCTCCAATTTCTTTCCCGTCGAGACGGCCCTTGCACCCAGGTCTGGGGATCCCTGCGATACCTCCGGCCACCACGCCTCCATTCCCCTGTCTGTGGCGCGCCGCCTACCTCCGGACCCTGCTACAAGTACGTCGTCTCCTTAAGTCCACCGACGAGTCATAGACCTATGCCACCGCGCCGCACTGCTGCTCCCTGCGGAGAGAGAGACAGGAAGGGGAGGGGCGCTTCCGAGGTGGACGAACGGGCCCGTGCTGCTGCCGCACTCCGCCGGAGAGAGAAAGGAAGGGAAGGGGCATGCACGTGGTGGTGCAAGGATACGGGAGGGGAGACCGTGTGGTGGTGTCAGGAGGGGAGAGCAGCACTCGATAGAGGCAGAGGAGGGTGCGACTGCTGTGAGAAATTTAGTTACAGTCGGGGGATTGAGTGGACAATATGTGCATTTTGTTACTGAAATCTATACTTTTCTGGCTGTGACCTTGGTAACATCGGTTCTTCTCCAGGAATATGAAAATACTACATCATAATTGCTCAAAAAAATTCGGTCTGGTTGATTGACTTCAGGTAAATTTCCGTGTAGCTTCAGTTTCTGTACATTGGCATAAAATCTTGGTAACTTCTGTTTGACGAATTTATCTGTTGAATGTTTATTTAAAATTTAAGATATACCTGACGTAGAATGTTCTTATAAATGTTATCGTCTTCCCTGTGATTTTGAGTGGTCTCTCTAAGTCTTGTCCTTCTTATTCTCAGGAGTTGTGACAGCTCAGCTGTGCGGAAAGTAAATGGCTGGGGCATGTTGGATAGAGCACCAACCTCTCCAAACATATCACGATTTGCATTTTCGTCTTTCCCCACACAATATGTATTTTCGTCTTTTTCCACACAAGACCAGGTAATCTGATTTGGAGCTCACTATTTCACATTAACTAAATTTGTAGTTTGTAGTGATTTTTCATGCCTAATCGTAAATTTTCCTGGACTACATGGACTTTTGTTCTCTATTTGCAAATTTGATTACTGGAAACTGGAAATGAATGAACTGTAGATATTAGATACTAATAACACAAATGGTCCAGCTGAACGTGTATAAGTATTCCCACAAAAATAAAATATAATCAGTACCGAAACATGTATGTTGAGGTACAATTCACAAATTATACTCAATTTTTGAGCTTTCTATTGACTGCTGCACGCAGTCAATTGAATCCCTTAGACGCTCTTGCTATTAAATTCTTGATATTTATTTCGTGATGCTTGTAGCTGCAAGGCTTTCAGATTTGGAAGAGAATAAACATACAAGTTACTGCATTTTTGCGTTTGAAGTTCTGAAGTTATACAGTACTTACTGAAAAGCCTTGAAAACATGATACTCGTGCAATTGGGATCTGAGTAAGTCGGTATGCACGAGAGAGTGAAATTAAACTCCAAATTCAGTTTAGAAATAACCTGAAAGAGTTCATCTATCATCTAACCAAGAGAATGCACGCTCATGTTCCTGGATCTTTAGTCATATGGTATTTTCTACGGTGCAAGCATGAATGCTTTCACTCCTGAAGCATATTTCATGAACAAATTGGT
This sequence comes from Poa pratensis, assembly GCA_947311845.1. Classification (NCBI taxonomy): domain Eukaryota; kingdom Viridiplantae; phylum Streptophyta; class Magnoliopsida; order Poales; family Poaceae; genus Poa; species Poa pratensis. Next base: position 33,105,193 of record CAMZMU010000104.1, read on the forward strand.
CTCTCTTACTTGGCTCTGCACGTACGATGCAATTAACGTGAATGGTAACCTAGGCTGGCGGGACAAGCTCAATGAATACAACAAGCCATTCTTTGATTTCTGGTATATGTCTTATTTGTCAATTATTTGGTCTCCTACAAACTAACTGAATGATGACATAAAAAAATTGGGATGATATCTCCAAGATTCAGCTGCAAGCCTGCAACTGTTGGCGACCGCAAGTGGCAGTGACGACCAGGACAGCGCTGTTGACAACATGCGAAATCCACGGCGGTACATTGTCTGGAGCACAAACATGAACACAAGATTCCTACCGGAGTACGTCGTCAGCTTAAGTTCCCCAGCGTCCAACAAATGCAACGTTGGTGAGTGCCCTGTCTGAAACTCCAAACTGATGCTGCAGTTGTTACGAGCGTTTTTTTTATCACATGTGGTTCAGTGGGAACATGGGTTTCAGAATCATTGTGAGCGACCTCGGAGCTGAAAAATCTTTCACCGGTGTGTCTTTACATATTTCCGAATCTTGTATCCGAGATTCGGTGGTTGATGTCATCCCCAAGATACAGACATTGTAGGGGACTTAGAATCGCTTCAAGATAAACTGCTTTTCTTTTGTTTGAGGACATAATTCTGCGGTGCCTATAATGCAGGCATATACATTTAGCATCCATCCCTTTATGTCAATACATATCTTTGCTGATTTTCCAAGAAACTTTTTAGTTATGCAAGAAACTACTAGGTAGATTAGTTCACAGTAGGCAATTACTTGGTCCATTCGCTCAATTCATATGTCCTCGTATTATAGTTTGTTTCGACATCTCAAATGAAGTGGAATCTTTTTTTAATACGTGAATTTTCACGTGCACTATTATGTTTACATGTCCATTGAGTAAAAACACTTGAGTGACCGTAGCAACGCACGGGTATTCAACTAGTAATAATAAACTACTCTAATCATAGATGGCAACTCTTATGACAAGTTCAACTAAATCGAGGTGCAAGAAAAAAAAATCAAATATCCAAAAGGAGGCAATTGCACAATTACAAGTTATGTTTCATACAGCAATGAATTCGACCGCTGAGTACTACAACAACTCAAATACCAGAATGACCGCTATCGTACGAGCTGTCCTAGTCATCCATCACGCCGACCCATATCATCCTCTTCTTCCTACACATGACTAGCGGAACCTGGAGATAACGGAAGAACAAATATTATGTTCGACTTATCAACTCACAAAACACATACTCCCTCCGTACACAAAAGGATGTCTCAACTTTGTTTAAATTGCATGTATCTAGACATGTTTGATGTGTAGATACATGCAAATTTGGACAAAGTTGAGACATCTTTTTATGGACGGAGGGAGTATATTACATATGTGTTCTCGTCAATAATGGCAGTGCCTTCTATTAGGAAATAGTAAAGCATCAAATCTATGCACCGACAGTTTAGAAGCTAGCAAACCATTAATTAATAATTTTCCCGGCCTAGAACTTTCCCTGCAACCCAAACATCAAATAGACGGTGTGAAACGAAACAACTCCTAGAGATCCAAACTCTTCCGACGGCAAATGCGCGGGTCACACTGCCAGTTTGCCAGTTCAATAGGAAAAAGGAATATCTAGACGAGTTGCAACTCGTACCGGGCAAATTCCAATTTAGTAATGGGAGACCTTATCATTACGAAAAAGTAACGGAGACCTAATTACAAAAATCCAACATGTGCACGTGGTGGGAGAACACCAACTATGTGCAAAGTGCACTGTGAATTAGCTTCCTCTCCATATATGATGCATGACGTCAAACATATATATGTGGGCTACGTTCGTGAGCTAGCTCTTGCAACGGTGAGCATGTATCTCTTCGTTTGGAGAATCTCTAACTAGCTAGGGTAAGGCTAAACCATGGAGCCGTTAGCGAGCCGGTCGGCCGACGGGAGGGCGTTGGTGGATGATCCCTCCGACATCTGATGACGGTTTTCGGTCTCTCCACTGGTGGAGTGTGGAGGGGTGGTGTATATGTGTACCCTAAGCATTCCCCTCGCCACTATCACCCTGGACGGCCGTGGCCGGAAGGAAAGAAGTCTCACCGGGTGGGTCGGCCGTGCGCCGCTGTCCCAGCCGACATCCACGCGACGATCGTGGCCTGGATCGCTATACTCACCGGTAGATCAAATCGGAGACTAGGTTGGAGTAGCAGAAGATGCTAGGGTAAGGAAAAAGGAAAAGGTGAAGATGCAAAGCTTGGGGTTATTATACTTCTTCAGTAGGAAAAAATAATTAATATGTGGACAAGTTGTACGTACTGGGCAAATTCCAATATATTGGTTTTTTGAAAAATTCTACTTGGGCAAATTCCAATACATTGTACATGTGCCCCACTGAAAAAATCAATCCACTTAGTAATAGGAGAGACCTCATCGTTCGAAAAATGTAATCGGTGACCTAGTTACAAAAATCCAACATGCATGTGTAAACTGCGAAAAAGAAAAATGCGCTTATATCTCCATATATTGCACGATCAAGATGAGTCCGTCCTAGTCATTTCAACTAGACCGACGTTGTGTGCTTACGCCTCTTTGCCTACGTAACATAACACGTATGATTCATACACCTTATAATATATCAAACATTGGCGCACTGGTGAGATGCATTGTTATGTGGGATCGGGAGAGCACAACTACTCCCTCCGTTCCAATTTAATTGACTTGCTATCCATCACATGTGGATGTATCTATTAACACATTTGGTGGATAACAAGTCAATTAAATTGGAACGGAGGGAGTAGTATTTATACGGCGTGCGTACGTACGCTTAGGACGTAAAATGCTGATTAACCTGGAACGTAAAAGCCTGATTAAATGGCTGGGCTTTTTCCCCCTTTCTTTGAAGACTGCATGCGTGTTCAAATATGAACAAAGTGGGATGTCGATTGGAGATGCTCCTACAGCCACTACTGCGGTGGCCCCAAGTCCGAAGATGTGTGTGGTCATACGTGCTCGACGTTGGTGGAGTTGGCTCACCGGGATAATCGTCAAGATCTAGTTCTTCATTATTTCTTTTAGATAAAGGGCGTATTTTATTAAACTCATAGGTTTTACATCAAGAGGATACACACGCTAGTGCCCACACCCGGCTTCTGCATAAGTAGGATGCACACAACCGACAGAAGGTAGCAGAAAGATATGCAAGAGAACCTGACGTAGTTGTCCAGCGTGATCTTGCCCATCGCCACAAGTTTGTGCATAGATGTCATCCTCTCAATCCAGCACTCGTACTCCTTCCACCCTCGGCGGGAACACCCTTCCTTTTTCACTGCCAGGGAGGTTGCCCACGGTGGGAGACTCGACCTCATCAGATACCTGGACCATGCATGTGAGTGGGCATAGACGCGATGTCATGCTCGGACTGCAATAGGATCATGTCGATCACCATTGTACTGCCACCGCCACTGTCTCCTGCAGCAGTACGGTACATCTCGTCGTTTGGTTCTGACAGATACCATAAGCGGACCGACGACAAACCAAATTGCAGTTAGGCCGTCAATGATGGGTTGTATTTGCAGCAGCGTCAATTATATAAAGACTGCGATAGACAAATTATTGTTATTACTTGCCTTCTGGCTGGGCTACATCAAAATACAATACACTATGTCTAATAACTTCCTCATATATATGTAGGGTGGTCCAGTCGGTAGTTAGCTAGTTGGTTTGACGAGGGAGTAGCCGGAGCTCAAATTTATTTTGGTGCAGTCTTTGGCATGGTCGTACGAACATGCATGGGGTTTTTCCGTGAAACCCATGCAAAAGGTGGTCAAGAGTATCATGCAAAAGCTCTCAGCAAAATGGTCCATCGAATTAAAATGAAGATCAACGTCCTTAATCGCCTGGTACCCGTTGGGGGTGACAGACAATACGAAATATACTTCAAAATAAGTGCATGCAAAACACAACCTTTACTCAAAAAGCCAAAAACATTGAAAATGTATCGGACCTGAACTTTAGATTCTTTCTTTTTTTTCATGCATTTAAAATGATCTTCCACGGAAAAGACAAATAGCTTAATTCTGTTGTGGATGGATCGTACGTCATCATTAAACTAGATAAACAAATTCAGAGGCAGGAGCTTAATTCCGTTCTTCATCTGGTTCTACTATGAAGAAGCACAGCAATGTGCCTCCAGGGTTGCGGTGTATTTATTCCCCAAAATGATATGCAACACTCGAGTATATATTTATATTGTCACCCATCCTAGGGAAGGCGCATAGAGATGGTACATAGAGAGAGTTTCAGCGCTAAATATCCTGCCATGGACCAAGCCGGAGCAGGTAAAGTCATGCAACGAATTTTAGAACTAAAGCGGGACGAGATCGCTGGGACGCTTGCCTGCTTGGGCCAGGGCCGGAATACTCTTTCAGAAGCCCAGCAAGTACACGGCGTCATGACTTGGACGGCCCACCAGACAATCCGCATCAGCTTGGGAAGAAGCTGCTAATCACGACCAGCTCGTGCCAATAAAAACCCAGTCCACCACACACGTTGGATTTTTATAATTAGGTCTCCGATTACTTTTTCCTAACTATGTGGTCTTCCTTTACAAATTGGATTTTTGAATCCACATCTGCATTGGAACTTACAACTCGTCACAATATTCTTTTTTAATCGAAATCCAAACATTGCTTATATAGAAGCTACCCATCGAGTTTGTATAAATAGACATCTCACGGTGGCAGCAAATCTCATCCATCACAGTACATTCACTCACTCACACACACACTGATTTCCTTTCCTTGATTTCCTAAGGCGGCTTAGCGAGATGGAGTACTCACCCAAGCTAGCTGCACTGCTGCTCTTAGCTCTCGCATCTGCCACGGTCGTCACCGCCCAGACCGGGGCCGATGACATGCTCAACGCCCACAACGAACTGCGCGCCGCCGTCGGTGTGGGGCCGGTGGTATGGGACCCGATAGTGGCAGCGTATGCGCTGGAGTACGCGGAGAAGCGCGCCGCCGACTGCCAGTTGGTACTCTCTCCAGGGAGCCCATACGGAGAGAACCTCTTTCGCGCCCCTGGGACCGACTGGAAATACCTGGACGCAGTGATTTATTGGGCGTCGGGGAAGCAGTACTACGACCACGCCACCAACACCTGCTCCGCGCCTGACGGTCAGGAGTGTGGTGAGTACACACAGATGGTGTGGAGGGACACGACGGCCATTGGCTGTGCCGGTTTCGTCTGTGACGGCAACGCTGGCGTTTTTGTCATTTGCAGCTATAGCCCGCCAGGTAACGTGGATGGGCAGACTCCATACTAGGCTATGTATATTGTATGCATTTGGCTATGCATGCATCTACATAGCATGCAGCAGCGTGTCGCACACATAAATAAACAAGGGACACTCCTAGGGATTGATTGACCGAGAACTCACTTAATTCTCGGCCGACAGATGTCACCCACATACATGTGTGCGTGTGTGCGAGTCGAATCTCCCCTATGTTTCCCTTATGTATCGTTCTGGGATTTGCTTGATTTTCTATTTGTCCCGTAACTCGTGACTGGGTTTGTATTTGTTTGTAATTGAACCTGTAATTATATTGTGACTAGTTGAATGCCCGTGCGCTGCTACGGGTGTCGTCTTCTTCCTATATCCCAAAACATCTAAAAAAACGTCCAAAAAATTGTGTGAACAATCAATCTCCATTTTGAGTGCACTTGTGACCTGTGTATTGCCATGCCTAGCTATTGAATTACAAATAATTCTACACCAATAATATTTTCTTCAAAAATAACACATATAGTTTTCAACAACATTAGAACAAATGTGCTCGCACTGCTACTTTAACGTCAACACCGTGCAATATCTTGTCTGGCCTCTCTTACTACACATTGTTTGCTTGCCCTGTGTTTTCCAACTCTTGCGCATCGATGAAATTGTATGTTGCTTTTTTCATGTAAGAAGTCGCCTAGTCGGCCGATGCGGTATTCAAAAGAAATATTTTTTATGAAAATAACACATACCTTACCAAACATGCATTTAAAACCACAAGAAATTAAGACGTCACCTTGCTTCTCTCCCACCCTCTTCACCACCACTCGGATTGTTTTAGACAACATGGAGATCCATTGGGACTTGAAGAGCAGCAAAGGTACATCATAACAAAAGATTCTTCTATAAATGAGTAACTTCAAACATGCATAATTATCTATATGTGCCATTACAACAAAGGTTTTTGAAGTGTAGCAAAAGATACATCATAGCACAAATTCCCTCTTTTTATTCTATATTAAAGTGATCACCGACATGCAAAAAGGTTCTGCACACATTTTGTAGCTGAAACTCGAGTTACCATGAGAAAGTTGAGATTAAAAAGATGGCATACTTAGTTATATCCACGACAAGGAAGCCTAGTACACTCTACCCTGGCTGACGGCATCATTTCTAATACGGATCTTCATTAATCTATTTCCTGTTGTAGCTCCTACAGTGGTTGAAGCAAAACATGGATGAATCATTATTTGCAAGAATTTGAACAGTACACACAGACTACCATGATATATTTTCCACTTCAGCAGGCTCTTCCCTCACAATTTCCACTTCAACCTGTCATTACCAAGATTATACGTGGCTACCAAAAAAATAAAGCATGGAGGTACAATAAGGCAGCGAAATGGTGCCTTTGTCTATTACTCCCTCCGTTCCAAATTAATTGACATGCATTTGTCCAAATATGAATGTATCAAGACAAACCCAAGTCAATTATTTTGGAACGGAGGGAGTATATGACAGATGTAAAAAAAATTGCATGAATGTGGCAGTATTAGGAATAGTACATTAACTGTTTGAAAACTGTAGGCAGCTAGGCCTAAATGTATGTTTATGACTTTATGTGATTACTAAGGATTTAGTAGCAACTGTCAATCCTTCGCCTATTAATCAGAACTCTAAGGAGTTTCTATTGTATTTCGTTCTGCCCAATAATCACTGTATGTTATCAAAAAGATCGACGCAATTTTAGTTATCTCAGTCAAACACTAAAACTCTAAATGTAGACTCGGAATGGTTCATCATTAATTGCACCATATGATAATCTGCAGGGTGCAACTGAACGACTACTATTTTTAATTAGATCAATGGAAAATGAAAATCTAGTTATTTATCTAACTTCTGATCTCAGTCTGGTGTCCTTCATAATAAAACTATTTTACAATAGAAACTCTGTCCGTTTGAGCAAAGGCTTCCTTTAGTAGGAACTTGCAAAGATTTCAGAGAAATTTAACTTATAGAAGTTTTAGATGACTTAAAATGTGGCCATTTGTAATGTCCTAAAATGTACACAACAAAATATTCATTGTGGTAACAGCAAAACGGTAACACCTTACCTTCAAAAAATTAAAGTTTTCGAGCTGCATTTTTTAAGAAAGAAAAGAAAGTGGGATGGCACGGTAACACCTTGTATCATCGTTCTTGAGAAAAAGCAATAACTGGACAGGCTTTCTAAGATGTTTCTGACTATTTTCCTTAACTATCAGAGGCATTCACTAAACAGATGAAAACGGGCATGTGTTGTGATGCAGCATCAAGTTATACTGCAGAGTGACTATCATGGACGTGAGGGACTGGATAATCGTAGTTATGATCCTATACATTATTGCAAGTGGAGCTAATTATTTCTTCCAATCTTCATATACCAGCTATATAGGCTAAGCATTCAACATATTAACCATCAGAGGGTCTTCTCCTAGAAGATCAAAGGAGTAAATGAGAATTTTCCTACACGTAGTAAAGCCCTTCAATATACTCTTTGCAAAGCATGCCATAGGCACAAATCAAGGTCAAACGCGGTTCCTTTGAGAGAAATGATCTGGCGAAGGGAGGGACAGGGTTGGTGCGCGTGCAAATGATCTGGAGGAAATTTACTTGATAAGTAATTCCTTCCTTGGTAGTACAAAAAAGGGAGAAAACAACATTGCCGGATGTCAAGCAGTACCCAGGAATGCGTAGAACTCGTTAACACCATAGTTTAAAGTTTTGCAATAGATAATCCACCTATTCCAAAAAAGTTGTGCAACATTCGTGACTATATGTAAGAGCTATGAGCGTTCTATACTTGTGATTTGTGAGCACATACATGAACCATATAGTGATGAGCAGATGGCAGAGTATTTGGTCAGGCTTAATGGAAGGTTAAATGGGGGCAGATGGTAACCCCAAAACGAGTTCAGTCAGTGTTTGGAAAAAAGATAAGTGTCAAGAGACTCACCATGAATCCTTGGTCACAAATTATACAGTGTAATAGGTATCTAGTGCATTTCATATTCAAGAAACCGTAGTTGCTCTGAACAACCTTTGTTTCCATACACAGTTAGCGAACTAAATGACATAGTTGAAACACAAACATAACAGTAAATTTCTTTGCATAAAGAGAGGAAACAACACTGCATCGCTTTACCTGCTTTGAAGACGCTTGTTGCTGCGAGTTGAGCGTCGACGGGTCCAACACCTCCACAGGGAAACGCATCATCGACAGGCTCCATCTTGACGAGCGCGACGAGATCTGGTCCTAACCATGACCGTATCCAGGCTGGACGCGGCGCGCATGAAGCGCTGGTCAGCAGGTCTCCGGCCACTGGGGTCCTGCTGCTTGAGCCCGTTGTTGTTGTTGTTCCAGGCGTTGTCGGAGCCGTTGCAGAGCTCCGAGAGCGGGCGGGACCTGTCCCTCTTCCTCGGGACCCCGCATGGCTGGTCCTGGTCCGCGCTCGGCTGCTTCGTGTTGGCGGCGGCGGAGGAGTCGTGGTGGGACTGCTTGCTCCTCTTCATCTGGCTGGTGGTCGGCAGGTGCCGGTTGAGGTCGGCGAATGTGGTTGGTGGTGGGGCGGCGGCGACGATGTCGGTGAGGTCCTTCATGCGCTGCGGCGTCGCGTCGCGTCGTCCTCGCAGTCGTTGGGCGTCGTGCGCTTCCTGCTCACGGGCTGCACGGCGACGGCGACGGCGGGGGCGGAGGCGGAGGCGGGCTTGGTGGTGGTGGTGGTGGTGTGTCTTGAGGCGGAGCGGGGGCGGAGTCTGGCCCGCTCGATGTCGAGGGCCTGGTGCACGGCGTCCTCCTTGCGTGCGTACCTGGTACAGCTGCCGGCGTTGTTGGTCCGGCAGATTTGGCGCGCGGCGTGCTGCTGCTCCTGCGCCTTGCGGATGCAGTCCTCCAGCTCGCGCTCCCCGCATCGGAAGCTTATAAGCTTGCGGCCGCATGTGTGAAGGGCGGGGATGGCGGCATGTGCGTCGCCGGCTGCGCGGAGGAACGGCTGGCGCCGGTGTAGGCGCGGAAGATGGGGAACGGCTTGCGTGACCCTGCGAAGAACCTGGGAGACGGCGTCCGCCTCGATTCGTGAGGGACTAACTTGGCGCGTAGGTGCAGGCCATCTCTCGAACAGGAGGACCTCGCCGGAGGACCGACGGCTGCCTGCGGCGGCACGGGAGCGAGCTCGATCTGTTTTGGATCGAGGGGTTTGACTGAGAAAAAAAAGAAGGGTGGCGAGCCTCTTTAGCCCATGGACTGCGGGTTGATTTCCCTATTGTTTAGGGGTCTTTCTGTGAAACGACGGCGACGTACGACGGACGAAGGCAGAAGACAGGACACTCCATTCTTTTATAGTAGAGATTGGGTCCCGACTTTGTTATGGATGTGTCTCTAATTTAGTAAGAATGAGAAAAATACCAACACAATATCACGTCGACCTTAAGTTCTAGGAACATGGTTGTGTTGCTAGAGAATAAAACTTACGTTTTACTTATACTTTAAATGATCTGATTTCAGCAATGTATTTTAGAAATGCAGCACAACTTTCTTCAACGCAACAAAGAAAATTGTAGTGAAGCTAATCGAAGGTTATTTAGCAACCGTCTCCAAAAATTTTGACACCACATGCACTGATTTTTGCGCATTAACTTGGATGACATAGCACGTAATAATAAACTACTCTAATCGTAGATCACAACTCTTATGACAAGTTTAACTAAATCGAGATGCAAGTAAAAAATCAAATATCCAAAAGGAGGCGGTTGCACAATTACAAGTTATGTTTCATACTGGAATGAATTCGACCGCTGAATACTACAACAACTCAAACACCAGAATGACCGCGATCGTACGAGCTGTCCTAGTCATCCTTCATGCCGACCCATATCATCCTTTTCTTTTTTTTTTCTTTTTTTTGAGGAAAGGACCTGATCCATATATTGGGAAGCAGAGTACACATTACAGAGCGATCCAACACAGAAACAAAATTACAAAGGAACCCCTGCAAAAATGCACAGAGCACCCCAAGCCTCCTGGAAAGATCACGATCCGGTCCACCGCCACGCTCCCGAAAAACCTAAACGGCGCCGCCGTCGCCGTACCACCAGCCGCCGGAGGAAGGGCACCACCACTTGTTGTAGACGGCCGCAAGGTCCATCCGCCGCCGCGCGACGGAATCTAAGCACGCTGAACGAACACGGCCAGAGCACCCTCTCTCCAGGTCCACCTTTCTTCCAGCTGACGCCGCGCCGTCGAGGCCCGCCCGCCGCAACACCCGAACTCCGACGAACACCGCACCCCTCGCCACCACGGCCGGCTGATGCAGAGAAGCCGAAGAAGAAGAACGCCACCACCAGCTACCACCAGCAAAACCAGAACGCCGAGCACCACCGGCTCCTCCGCCCGCTACCACCGCCGGCCAGAGGACCACAAGCGAAGCACCACGTCCACAGCAAACCTGACGAGGAACACACCACCTCACGGGCCGCACGCCGCCCTCGAAGAAGACGACGCCATGGCAACCGACCCGAAGGGCAAGAACTCCAAGAAGCAAAGCAGCCCACGCCGCCATGACGGCCGCCAGCACGGAGTACACAAACTCCACCTCCCTCCCGGCGAGCACACCGCCGGACCGGAGAAAGAAGGAGGAGGATTTATTTTCCACCACCGCCGCCACCGCTTCCAGCACGAAGACGACGAATCAGTGGACAGAAACTAGAAAACCTAGTACTATACTACTCACGCGGACGAGATCTACAGCTTCCCCCCGTCTCACGATGCGCGCCGGCGCCGGAGACGGAGGGAAGCGGCGGATTTGCCGGCGAAAACCAGTCGCCTCGCTTTCTCCTCTCTCAGGTACTGTAGCAGAGACCTATCCCTTCGCGTTTTTGCTCATATCATCCTTTTCTTCCTACACAGGACTAGCGGAACCTGGGGATAACGGAAGATTATATATAATATTCGACTTATCAGCTCACAAAACACATAGGAGTATATTACATATGTGTTCTCGTCAATAATGTCTATCAGGAAATAGTAAAGCATCAAACCTATGCACCGACATCATATTAGAAGCTAGCAAACCATTAATTAAGAATTTTCCGGGCCTAGAACTTTCACTGCAACCCAGACATCAAATAGACGGCGTGAAACGAAACAACACCTAGAGATCCAAAATCTTCCGACGGCAAATGCGCGGGTCACCCTGCCAGTTCAATAGGACAAAGGAATATCTAGACGAGTTGCAACTCGTACCGGGCAAATTCGAATTTAGTAATGGGAGACCTTTTCATTACGAAAAAGTAACGGAGACCTAATTAAAAAAATCCAACATGTGCACGTGGTGGGAGAAACACCTACTATGTGCAAAGTGCGAACTGTGAATTAGCTTCCTCTCTCCATATATGATGCATGACGTCAAACATATGTATGTGGGCTACGTACGTGAGGTAGCTCTTACAACGGCGAGCATGTATCTCTTCGTTTGGATCGATCTCTAGCTAGCTAGGGTAAGGCTAAACCATGGAGCCGTTAGCGAGCCGGTCGGCCGACGGGAGGGCGACTCTTGGCGTTGGTGGATGGTCCTGTAAAACTTCTCTAAAACGTTTCTACTCGATGATACACATCGAGCCGCGGGTGTTTATTTATACGCTGATGCGTTGCGGCATTGGGCTGTTTACAGGAACGTACGAGTACAAGAAACCGAGTTCTGAACCTATACATGTTCTACGTAAACTGAACCTGAAACCATCAATCACAACTTGGTCAAGTTGAGATTATGTTTGAACTCATCAAATGTGCGTACTGGAAGTGGTTTTGTGAAACCATCAGCAACTTGATCCTTTGAAGGAACAAAACGAATCTCGAACTGTTTGTTGAAAACTCTCTCTGACAAAGTGGAAGTCTATTTCAATATGCTTGGCTCTTGCATGAAACACAGAATTAGCTGACAGATATGTTGCACCCAAATTGTCACACCATAAACAAGGCGTCTGAGTGAGCTTAATTCCAAGCTCAGCAAGTAAAGACTGAACCCAAATCATCTCAGCTGTGGCATTTGCAAGTGACTTGTATTCTACTTCTGTACTTGATCTTGAAACTGTGGCTTGTTTCTTTGCACTCCATGATATAAGATTTGAACCAAAGAAAAGAGCAAAGCCTCTAGTAGATCGACGATCATCTGGGCAACCTGCCCAGTCAGCCTCTGAAAAAGCACTAAGTAATGTTGAGCTCGACTTTTGAAAAGTAAGACCAACATTTGGAGTATACTTAATATATCTCATGATACGCTTTGCAGTTGTCCAGTGCAAGGTAGTGGGAGCATGTAGATACTAGTATATTTTATTGACTGCATATGAAATATCTGGCTATGTCAGTGTGAGATACTGTAATGCACCAACCATACTTCTGTACTTGGTTTTGTCTTCTTCTCCCAACAAATCTCCTGCATGTGCTGTGATCTTTTCAGATGACGACAAAGGTGTGGGCGAGGCCTTGCAATTCTTCATCCCTACACGAGCAAGTATCTCTCGAGCATATTTTGCTTGAGTTAACACAAGTCCATCTTGAACTCTTTTGACTTCAATTCCCAAAAAGAAATGAAGATCACCAAGGTCTTTAAGAGCAAATTCTTTACTCAAATCTGTGAGCAAGGCATCGGTTGCAGCTTTGGAAGAGCTAACAACTATGATATCATCAACATATATGAGCATAAAAATTGTGATATTGGTCCTGTGATAGATAAAAAGTGAGGTATTGGATTTTGAAGCAACAAACCCAATACTAATCAACTGTGAGCTGAGACGAGAGTACCATGCTCGAGGTGCCTGTTTTAGTCCATACAACGCCTTGTCAAACTTGCATATATGATTCGGCTTCTCTTTATCCTCATATCCTGGCGGTTGCCTCATATAGACCTCCTCTTCCAGAACACCATGTAAGAACGCGTTCTTTACATCCAATTGGCGCAGACTCCAGCCCCTAGAGACAGCAATAGCCAAAAAAAGCCGAACAGTAGCAATTTTAACAACTGGACTAAAAGTATCTTCATAGTCTATGCCATACCGTTGTTTGAATCCTTTTGCAACAAGCCTTGCTTTATATCTATCAACTGAACCATCTGATTTCTTCTTTATTCTGTAGACCCAACGGCAGTCTATTATATTTGCACCATGCCTTTCAGGTACTAGATGTCAAGTCTTATTTTTCATGAGAGCATTATATTCTTCATCCATAGCTTCTTTCCAACTTGCATTTGTCAAGGCATCTTGCAAATTGGCGGGTTCATCTATGGAGACGGACAAGCACCAACGTACTGTACCATCCTTGTATTGTTTTGGTTTAACAATGCCTTTAGATTTATGTGTCACCGGTTTTGAAACAGGAGCAGATTGCTCTCCAGACGCAGCCCCTGGACGAAGAAGATGCCGAAGCACCCCCGGCTGGATGCTGGCGCATGTGCATGCGACCCTGGCACGGGAGATCCTAACGGTGTAGCGGATGGTATGGCTGCAGTGCCTCCGCTTGGTTCATTCACAGAAGATCCGGAGGATGGGCTGCTGTCCGCTACACTGTCAGCCGAATCAGCAGCGGGATCGACACCAGATCGGCCAGGCGCATCAGGCGCGGGATCCGCGCTCCGGGATCCCGAGGGAGAATGTTCAGAGGAATCTATCTCGTTTTCTGTGGCCTAGCTGTTTTCTGTTTCGCCATTTTGAGCACTGGTTTGGGCACTGTTTTGCCCCAAATTTCCACTGTTTTGATCAGTTCATCGTGGGATTGTCTGCACAACTTCAGAAACAGTTCTACCAACCACATTAGTAGGATTAGTCATTAAGGAATCATCAACAAATTCATCCGCTTGTTCAAAAGAGCAAAGAGATTTATCAAGTAAAGAGATATCTTTGCGAAGTTGAGCCCCGGCATTGGGATGAAGGAATTCAAAAGGAAACACCGCCTCGTCAAACACAACATGACGAGAAATATACACTCGTCCAGTAGACACATCTAGACATTTAACCCCCTTGTGCATAGGACTATATCCTGAAAAGACACAACGTTTGGAACGAAAAGCAAGTTTTCGCTTGTTGTAAGGACGGAGATTGGGCCAACAAGCACATCCAAAAACACGAAGGGAGGAGTAATTCGGTGTTGTGTGAAGGAGACGATGCACAGGTGTATCATTATTGATAACTTTGCTAGGGAGCATATTAATGAGATACATGGCGATGAGAAAAGCTTCATCCCAAAATTTGAGAGGCATGGATGCATGCACAAATACAATATGGCGGTGTTTCTTTCAGCGGCACCATTCTATTGATGGGCATGGGGACATGACACAAGATGCGAGATTCCTTGATTTCTAAAGAAAGTATTAAGTTTGACATACTCTCCCCCCAATCGGATTGAACCGTGAGGATCTTGCGATTAAGCTGACGTTCAACAAGTTTTTGAAATGTGATAAAAGCAGAAAGAACATCAGACTTCTTTTTGAGAAGATATAACCAGGTAAACTTACTATAATAATCAATAAAGCTTACATAATAATCAGGACGTCCGACAGAAGTAGGAGCAGGACAACATACATCAGAAAAGATTAACTGAAGAGGAACACTAGATACACTGGTGGACACAGGATATGGAAGCTGATGACTGTTTTCTTTTTGACATGAATCACAAATAGACTCACACTACAAGAAATGTGTCAACTAGTGACTTTTTTATAGTTACCAGGGAAAATTGGTCATAGATCTATGACCAATTGGAGCCATTTGGTCATACACTACTTTGAAGGGTCTAAAACTGAAAAAGTAATGACCAATCTTGTCCGAATGGTCATAGCCTGGTTAGATAAATTGGTCATAATCTAAAAATATCTAGCGTATGGCCTTTTCTCAAGCGGCCTACGACCAATTTAAATGGTCATTCGTAATACTCAACTGCCAACTCAATAGTTTTGCCTACGTGTCAGTACTTAGGTGGCAGTTTTGCCTAAGTGTCACTACTCATCCATGATTTTGATACATATTGACTTGTTGACTGGTGGGACCGACCCAACCTTACCTGACATGTCGGACCCACCTCATCTGACATGTGGGGCCACCCACCCGACCTGATAGGTGGACAGGCCCACCTCACCTGACAGGTGGGTCCCACCCGCCGGGACCACCTCGCCTGGCATGTGGGTCCCGCTCAAAGCAGCCACATGACAGGTGGGTCCCACCCGCCGGAACCACCTCGCCTGACATGCGGGTCCCGCTCAAAGCCGCCTGACATGTGGGACCCGCCCACGCCCGCCTGACAGGTGGGACCTGACGAGCGGCTCGAACGGAGAAAAATAGGCCACAAAATCCTTCGAAAGGAGCACAGCGGATTTCGAACCACAGACCTCACGGCTCTACCGAGCACTGCTAACCACTAGGCCACACAATATTTGGTGACATATCACCACACATAGGCCTTTTAATCATTCATACGTTTCCTCCTTTTTTTAAAAGTTTTGGACGGCAGAGTGGGCCAACGGCCCATGTCATTGCCGTGGCTCGCCGGGGTGGCCACTGCCCAGTGCGTGGCGAGAGTAGCCCATATGTAGAACTTTTCAAACTTTTCCCAAATTCCATGAATGAAATAAAGTTTTGAAAATTCATATAATATTCACTGTAAGTTATAAAATTACAATAATATGTCAAACTGTTTACAAAAATGTAATCTAGTTATTTATATAACGTTCATACATCTTTAAATAATTTAAACTATGAATAATTTAGAGGAACGAATTAAATGCTTAAAACGGTGGACATGACCGTTCATACCTAGGTGTCGAATCCTGCAATAATCTTGGTATATCTCTGATGAAATAGGTACTTTTGTCTCTAAAAATTATTTTTTCAAAAAATCATGAGCAAACTACGAAGCACCTGTAGTTCAAATTTGACTCGCTTCCAGTTGAATCAGCGGAAATTTGTCTTTTTCAAGAGAGGTGGATGGAAACCTTTTTGCTCCCAACCATTTGTTTATTTGTACTTAATATGTGGTTTAATATTTCTTAAAACTACTGTGGTCAAATTTTACAGCAAATATTTGGCAGGTACTTCACAAAAAACCACATTTTTTGCACTCTGAAAATGAAAAATGAAATTTTTGTGCAGAGAAAATGAAAACTTTCTTCGACAACATTGTTCGCCACTCCAAGACGGACGCTTGTGCACAAGATGAGATCATTTTAAAAAACTATGACATGTAAGTGGCCATAACATCCAACATTTGGCCTGAAAGGTGTGAATCTTCGTACATGATAGCTCATTTTTGTGAACACTTTTTTAAAATATTTGTTGTATTCCAAGTTTATATTTTTTTATCGAAACTAGGGCACATACAATGACACGTCGCGAAGGATTTCCAATTTTTTGAATTTTTTTGAATTTCCGATGCCGATTTCAGAATACGGTCAAAACGACGGACATGGCCGTTCATACCTAGGTGTCGAATCCTGCAAGAATCTTGGTATATCTCTGATGAAATAGGTACTTTTGAATCTAAAAATGATTTTTCCAAAAAATCATGAGCAAACTAAGAAGCACTTGTAGTTCAAATTTGACCCGCTTCCAATTGAATCGGCAGAAATTTGTCTTTTTCAGGAGAGGTGGATGAAATCCTTTATACACCAACCATTTGGTTATTTGTACATTACATGTGGTCTAATATTTTTTATAAATGTTGTGATCCAATTTTGCAACAAATATTTTGTAGGTGCTTCACAAAAAACCTCATTTTTTGCACTCTGAAAATAAAAAATGACTTTTTCGTGCAAAGGAAAAAAACTTTCTTCGGCAACATTGTTCGCCACACCATGATGCACGCTTTTGCAAAAGATGAGATCATTTAAACAAACTATGTCATGAAAATGGCCATAACATCCGTCATTTGGCATGAAAGGTGTGAATCTTGGTACATGATAGCTCATTTCTGTGAACACGTTTTTAAAATATTTGTTGTATTCCAAGTTTATATTTTTTTTCTCAAAACTAGGGCACATACAATGACACATCGCGAAGGATTTCCAATTTTTTGATTTTTTTTAATTTCCGATGCCGATTTCAGAATACGGTCCAAACGACGGACATGGCCGTTCATACCTAGGTGTCGAATCCTGCAAGAATCTTGGCATATCTCTGATGAAATAGGTACTTTTGAATCTAAAAATGATTTTTCCAAAAAATCATGAGCAAACTACGAAGCACTTGTAGTTCAAATTTGACCCGCTTCCAATTGAATCGGAAGAAATTTGTCTTTTTCAGGAGAGGTGGATGAAATCCTTTATACACCAACCATTTGGTTATTTGTACATTACATGTGATCTAATATTTTTTATAAATGTTGTGATCCAATTTTGCAACAAATATTTTGTAGGTGCTTCACAAAAAACCCCATTTTTTGCACTCTGAAAATAAAAAATGACTTTTTCGTGCAAAGAAAAAAAAACTTTCTTCGGAAACATTGTTCGCCACAGCATGATGCACGCTTGTGCAAAATATGAGATCATTTAAACAAACTATGTCATGAAAATGGCCATAACATCCGTCATTTGGCATGAAAGGTCACGTTTTTAAAATATTTGTTGTATTCCAAGTTTATATTTTTTTTCTCGAAACTAGGGCACATACAATGACACATCGCGAAGGATTTCCAATTTTTTGATTTTTTTTAATTTCCGATGCCGATTTCAGAATACGGTCAAAACGACGGACATGGCCGTTCATACCTAGGTGTCGAATCCTGCAAGAATCTTGGTATATCTCTGATGAAATAGGTACTTTTGAATCTAAAAATGATTTTTCTAAAAAATCATGAGCAAACTACGAAGCACTTGTAGTTCAAATTTGACCCGCTTCCAATTGAATCGGCAGAAAATTGTCTTTTTCAGGAGAGGTGGATGAAAACCTTTCTACACCAACCATTTGGTTATTTGTACATTACATGTGGTCAAATATTTTTTATAAATGTTGTGATCCAATTTTGCAACAAATATTTGGTTGGTGCTTCACAAAAAACCCCATTTTTTGCACTCTGAAAATAAAAAATGACTTTTTCGTGCAAAGAAAAAAAAACTTTCTTCGGCAACATTGTTCGCCACACCATGATGCACGCTTGTGCAAAAGATGAGATCATTTAAACAAACTATGTCATGAAAATGGCCATAACATCCGTCATTTGGCATGAAAGGTGTGAATCTTCGTACATGATAGCTCATTTCTGTGAACACGTTTTTAAAAGATTTGTTGTATTCCAAGTTTATATTTTTTCTCGAAACTAGGGCACATACAATGACACATCGCGAAGGATTTCCAATTTTTTGATTTTTTTTGAATTTCCGATGCCGATTTCAGAATACGGTCAAAACGACGGACATAGCCGTTCATACCTAGGTGTCGAATCCTGCAAGAATCTTGGTATATCTCTGATGAAATTGGTACTTTTGAATCTAAAAATGATTTTTCCAAAAAATCATGAGCAAACTACGAAGCACTTGTAGTTCAAATTTGACCCGCTTCCAATTGAATCGGCAGAAAATTGTATTTTTCAGGAGAGGTGGATGAAAACCTTTCTACACCAATCATTTGGTTATTTGTACATTACATGTGGTCTAATATTTTTTATAAATGTTGTGATCCAATTTTGCAACAAATATTTGGTAGGTGCTTCACAAAAAACCCCATTTTTTGCACTCTGAAAATAAAAAATGACTTTTTCGTGCAATGAAAAAAAAACTTTCTTCGGCAACATTGTTCGCCACACCATGATGCACGCTTGTGCAAAAGATGAGATCATTTAAACAAACTATGTCATGAAAATGGCCATAACATCCGTCATTTGGCATGAAAGGTGTGAATCTTCGTACATGATAGCTCATTTCTGTGAACACGTTTTTAAAATATTTGTTGTATTCCAAGTTTATATTTTTTTCTCGAAACTAGGGCACATACAATGACACATCGCGAAGGATTTCCAATTTTTTGATTTTTTTTGAATTTCCGATGCCGATTTCAGAATACGGTCAAAACGACGGACATAGCCGTTCATACCTAGGTGTCGAATCCTGCAAGAATCTTGGTATATCTCTGATGAAATAGGTACTTTTGAATCTAAAAATGATTTTTCCAAAAAATCGTGAGCAAACTACGAAGCACTTGTAGTTCAAATTTGACCCGCTTCCAATTGAATCGGCAGAAAATTGTCTTTTTCAGGAGAGGTGGATGAAAACCTTTCTACACCAATCATTTGGTTATTTGTACATTACATGTGGTCTAATATTTTTTATAAATGTTGTGATCCAATTTTGCAACAAATATTTGGTAGGTGCTTCACAAAAAACTCCATTTTTTGCACTCTGAAAATAAAAAATGACTTTTTCGTGCAATGAAAAAAAAACTTTCTTCGGCAACATTGTTCGCCACACCATGATGCACGCTTGTGCAAAAGATGAGATCATTTAAAAAAACTATGTCATGAAAATGGCCATAACATCCGTCATTTGGCATGAAAGGTGTGAATCTTCGTACATGATAGCTCATTTCTGTGAACACGTTTTTAAAATATTTGTTGTATTCCAAGTTTATATTTTTTTCTCGAAACTAGGGCACATACAATGACACATCGCGAAGGATTTCCAATTTTTTATTTTTTTTGAATTTCCGATGCCGATTTCTAAATACGGTCAAAACGACGGACATGGCCGTTCATACCTAGGTGTCGAATCCTGCAAGAATCTTGGTATATCTCTGATGAAATAGGTACTTTTGAATCTAAAAATGATTTTTTCCAAAAAATCATGAGCAAACTATGAAGCACTTGTAGTTCAAATTTGACCCGCTTCAAGTTGAATCGGCAGAAATTTTTCTTTTTCAGGGAGGTGGATGAAAACCTTTCTACACCAACCATTTGGTTATTTGTACATTACATGTGGTCTAATATTTTTTATAAATATTGTGATCCAATTTTGCAACAAATATTTGGTAGGTCTTTCAATTTTGACCCGCTTTCAGTTGAATCGACAAAAAAATTGTCTTTTTTACGAGAGGTAGATGGAAACCTTTTAACATGCAACCGTTTGATTATTTGTAAATAAAATATTATATAATATTTTTAAAACTGGGTTTTTACAAATTTAGCGAAAATTAGGCCCTAAAACTTGTTTATTTCAGCTCAAAACTTTTTTTTCTGTTATTATTATTGTGCCGAACAAGGCAGAAACTGGTCCAGCCTCTGATTCCCTTCCGGGCTTTAGGCCCGTCGGACAGATGCTGGAGCACTGCGACCGTCCGACTGCGACCGTCCGATGTGATCCGACGGCCACGAGCGGGCACGTCCGCATTATAAGCTGCGAGGCGCCGCAACCCTGGCAAACCCTAATTCCCTACCTCCTCTCGAACCCGTCCCCTTCCTTCTCGTGAGTCGCGATGGCGCCGGCGACGGCGGCGCCCTCCACGCCCCTCAACCACCGCCTCCCTCTCCCAATCGCCTCACAGAACGCACGCACACCACACTCCATTCTCCTCTCTCCCCAATCCCCATCGCCTCCTCGATCTGGATCCGAAAGAAGCGCGCCGGCGATGAACGACTGCCCGACGGAATAAGAGAGGCACCGGCGTCCTCCAGGCCCCTCGCCGGCGCTGCGTGCAACTTTGGCGCGCAGTTCCGTCGATTGGCTCTGGGCGGCGCCCTTTGCGAGGCGATGGCGCCCTCTGCCGCGCGACGGCTCATGAGCGGGCCCCGGCGTCGTCGTCGACCACCAGCGCCATGTCCGGCACCGCAGCAGGCCTCAGCAACGACAACGCCCGGTCCGGTGTGGCTGACGGTTACGCCGAGTTCGTCAAGGTCGGCCAGGCCACCCTCTTCGATCTCATCCTGGTAGCTACCCCGTCTCACTTCCCCCTTCCTCTTAAATTTTTTTCTGCTTGCTGCCCGATTTGATTCGAGATTGGATCCTTACCGATTCGTTTCGATTCGATTCAGTTAAATTAAATTAGCGTCTAGTGCGATGTGCTTGTTCTCGATCCAGGTCAACACCTTGGATGTTTTTATAACGTGGCTTTAATTTGTGTTTATCTGAGGTTAGGGTTTCAGCAGTTCGAGTGAATCTTCCGTAGGTGGCCAACTCATTCATGCTCCTCTGTTAGATCTTTTGAAACTATAAGTATACTAGAAATGTTTCTGTTAAGGTTATGCTTCTCATTCATGTATTTATAACCATTATTATTAAGTTTAAAAGGTCTGCTGAAACTCTGTTCAAGCATGAGATCTTAACAAGTACATGCTTTCTTGCAGATCAATTGATTGGATTGGCCGGGAAGGTGCCATGGTCTCTTGCGAATCTGGATGTGGATGGTTTATTTATTGCTAGCAGCCTGAATGTGACAGGTACCCCTGTTTTGTGCGACACGGAAATCCTTTGGATAGTTGATAGTTGAGCAGGACCTAGTAGTTCTCGGCTCATACTTGTGCTAGTGTTTGTTTGCAGGGATGCACCAGAGATCCCAGATGATCAAGAGGCCAGTGGCGATAAGGAAGGAAGCACCTGGAGAGGAATAGGAAGGACAAGGACCTGATGCTTGATGCATGTAGCATGTGCTCCCTATTTATATATATTGGTTGCCTTGAAGTTTGTTTATTTTATTTTCGTTTATACATTGGCACTGTTTGTTGCCTTATGTCAAGGGATCAATTTATCTGAAATCTTAACTCTATGTGGATGTTCTGTTTTGCAGGTCGAGGGTGCTATTGTGTTGGAGATGTGCTGCTGATGGTGCTATTGTGTTGGAGATGGTGCAGGTCGAGGGTGCTATTATCTGAAATCTTAACTCTAAGTGAAGTCTTTGATCTGTCCACTAACGAAGAGGAAGCGAAGTCTTCGATCTGTCCACTGCATAAATCCCCGGTCTGCCCCATTCTCTTCCTCGCCTATATTACCTAGACACAATGTTTACTTAACTTGGTGTAAGTTAAACTTGGCTGTGGTGCATATTTGTATGTTCATGTGGTGCTTTATCTAACTTTCATATTGCGGATAATGTTGCTGCCTGTGATGTTATTATCTACTCGATCTTCGACTGTTTAAATATTACTCTCTCTGTTAGGGATAGTAAATTTGAAGTTATCTGCAATTGCATCTTATACAATCTGATGTTCACCTTGTTAAATCTCTCTGTTAGTTTATTCTTTGACTGTTCATGTACCCATGCTTTATGATTTCGCTTCTTTTAGTAATTGTTTTGTTGTATTGTTTGGCAGATATTTGCTTTCATCGAGACTTTATGAACATAACCAAAGGTGGAATTTCCAGGATATCTTCTCTTATACAAGAGGTACAAGCTGAAGAAGTTAGAGGAAGCGTAAAGTTCCAGGGTGTCAAATAGTAGCTCGATTAAATAGTTGTGAGCTTGGCAATAATTTGTAGATGTTGTGTGGTATATTGTATGATTATATTGTGATTGTGCGGGATATTGTAATAAACTGAGTTTGGCTGTTATTTGAAGAGTTTCATCTGTTTTCTTTGTTCTGGTTGGTATATCGGGTAAGAGATGTGAAAATTTTATTATGAATGTGATATGAAAACGTGTGGACCCACCTATGAATGTAATCTGTGAAATTCCGAAATTTCTGACGTGTGGGGCCTATTATTAGACCTGACAAGTGGGACCAGCACAAAATTAAAATTAGTGAATTAGAAAATCAATAGATTATAAAGGCCATGGCCCAGAAAATAAAAGGCCGAATTGTTAGGCTTGGCCCATTTAGCCGCCAAGAATTGGCAGGAAAATTATATTAAGTGGGCTGAATTATTGGGCTTGGCCCATATAGTGGGCTGCTCTGGACCGGGCTGATTCTGCTATATGACCATTTCAATTGGTCACAAATTTGCCACGTCAGCTATGCCACGTCGGATCTGACATGGACATTCCAGATAGCCAGTGACCAAAACAATTGGTCATAACACTTATGACCTTTTATTTTAGTAATAATCGTCTATGACCATTGCACACAAATGGTCACGTACTTCCGTTTGTGACCGCCAGCTTTCGACCAACTGTTTTTTGTCACAAAAAGGTCACAAATGAAACTACGTGACCATTCAGTGACCAATATGGAGAGTCACTAGTGAGCATATTTCTTGTAGTGTCAATAGTAGAATTCCTAACAGACGGAAGTTTATTTATGCTAACAACTTGTTGAACTATAGCTAATGAGGGATGCCCTAAACGACTATGCCACATCTCATGGGACGGCTTGGCTGCAACAAAAGCATGCTTCTGACTCGTGTGAGGAGAGACCAAAGACGAAATAAGTGGGTAGAGACTGCCAACACACCGTCCTCCATGAATTATTTTCTTTGTGACCTGATCCTGGATCAAAAAGAAAGAGGGATGAAACTCTATGAAAACCCTATTATCATATGTGAATTTATGAACATAAAGAAGATTTTTAGAGGCATTGGGAACATGCAAGATATTATTGAGATGGAAATTTTAAACAGGGTTATGAATTATTGAATGACCCACATGACGGATTTCCATACCTTGTCCACTGGCGGTGTTCACATTGTCGCGACCTTGATACGTGTCACGAACAGTGAGGTTGTTGAGCTCGCTAGTGATATGATATGTAGCGGCCGTGTCAGGGTACCAGTTGGTATCAACCCCGTAAGACGCTGCATGCACCACCTTGTCCTCATCATCATCTCCATACTCATCATACCGCGACCAATAGTCCGTTGCGCGATGACCTTCTCTGTTGCAAATCTGACAGGTCACGTTTTCCCATGGTGAAGTGTGACGCCGGCCACGGCCGCCTCCTCCTCCTCTTCGACCACCCCCCTCTGTTGTTGTAGTAGGGGCGATCGTCACGCCGTTCTTCTCTGGCGTGATCTTCTGGAGTACGAGCAGCACCCCTGCCACGCCCACAGTTGTAACCTCCACGGCGCATAGCAGCATTGGCGGAGGTCTCAAACTCTCCACCTTGTGACTCGGCGTTCATCTGATCACGCTCATCTTGGGCCAACACTTGAGCATAGAGCTCGGTGACTGAGAATGGCTTGGTCATAAGACCGATGGCACCGACAAGATTTCTGTAGTCGGGACCGAGCCCGGCCAGAATAAAGGAAACGAGTTCGTCTTCATCGAGGGGATGACCCGCAGCAGCAAGAGCATTCGCAAAGCTCTGCATCTTGGCGACGAACGCCGTGGTTGTCACGCTCAGCTTCTTGGTGGTCGCGATGGCGACCCGAAGGTTGGTGACCTTGGATACACACTGAGACGCGAACATCTTCTCCACCGCGGACCAAACCGGGGCAGTGTGTTCAAGCCGGAGAATATGTTGGAGGATCTCCGGCGAGATCGAGTTGGCAAGATACCTAAGCACGATCTGATCCCGGGCAAGCCAGGCAGCATACGCTGGATTTGGTGCCGCCGGTGCATCGGCAGCATCCTTCTCCTTCGCCAAAGTTTCCGGCGGCGCGGCTTCAGTGCCGTCAAGGAGTCCCATCGCCATAGCCCCTCGGATAGCAGGCATGCAGCTCCTGGACACGCCAGATCGGGTCGTTGGTCCGTGTGAGCTGCTGCTTTGGGGACGCACCAAGGATCATCGGCATCGAGCAGGAGGACGACGACATGGTGCGGGTGGGTGGGTAGTTTGATCGAAGATTGGATCTAGGAAGAGGTGGCTCCTGATACCATGTAAAACTTCTCTAAAGCGTTTCTACTCGATGATACTGATGCATGTAAAATGCATACATGAACTTTGCATTATATTACTTATATTTCAATCATATTTGCATCATATAAGGGTTATATCATTGTTTTATATTGATTTTGGGAATATTTCATAGTTTCCCTATTTTTCTGGAATTAACCCTGCACAGGCAGAAAACCCTATTTTCTATATTTTGATGTTTCAGGGCCCCAAACGACGTCCAAATGACCTGGAAATTTACGAACATCAGTTTTTGGAAGGAACAAAGAGTGGGAGCGAAGGAAGCGAACAAACGGAGGCCCGAGGGCCAGAAGAGGGTGGCCCACGCGGCCAAGGAATCTGGCCACGTGGGACCCACCATCTGGGCCCTTGTGGCTCCGTTGCCGTCGATTTTTTTTCCCGAGCCTCCGTCTTGACCTAAAAACGACTATAAAAATAGTCCCCGACGCATTTTGGAAAGGAGCGCCGCGGAAACACAGAAACCACGAAATAGAGACCTGGAGTTGCAGATTGGAGGGGGAAAACTCCGGCGGGGCGCTGCCGGCGTGGTCTCCATCTTCTCCAACGACTTCTCCACCGTCTCCATGATGAAGAGGGAGTAGTCCACCCCTGGACTATGGGTTTGTGGAAGTAACTTATGTATCTCTCCTCTTTTGAGCTTCACTAATTAGTACCGTATGAGCTGCTGAACATGATTACGGTCATCTATGTAATACCTTTGTGGTGGATCTTTTTATGAGTTAATATATGTTTGAGATTGCAATAGTTTTGTTTCAGTTATGAAAGTAGATGCATATTATGTACCCCGTTCTTGTGTACTTGTTATGATCAAGCATGTGTATGAGAGCGTGTGAGGGGGAACGTGTGCATTAGTTGGAGTAACGGCGGGTGGCTAGTGCGGTGAACGTGAGAGAAAGTTCCGCGATCCACTTGTGTGTTTACCTTACTTTGTTGCCTCACTAGGGATAAATAAAAATACCTTGCTACCGGAGATGTGGGTGTGACCATTGCCACTACTCCATGACTAGATCTAGCATGTTCTTATTTTAACTTCATGTCATGATACTTAATGCTATGCCCTGATTTATCTTAATTAATAAGGTGTTATGATTTAGTTCGCATCTTGGTGGAGTATAAGAGAGATTGATAAACAAAAGATCTCTATGTTAGGACGTGATGCCCATATAATTAGTAACTTGTCATGAAACCTTTTTGTTGCAATATCATATATCAATTCTAGTGTTCCATTATCTACTACTTTATTAAAGAGAAAGTGCATTTGTGAAACCATGAACCCCGGTCCATTTTTAATCATAAGAAACACCTTTCCAACAACTTTTATCCACTTTAAATTTTCTGCCATTTAAAAATCCGAAAATACAAAAACAATTTTACATCTTGCATTCACAATACAAAACCCAAAAATATCATCCATCATTTTTTCCACCATCCTTGCATATTTATTTATCATCATTGCATATTTATTTACTGTTTTGCATTCATTATATTTTCATATCATTCTCACACCATGCTTGACAACCACTTGGTGAGGTTGAGGGCACAAACAATTGACTTTGTTTTGTAGGTTTTCAAGAGAAGGATAAGAAGATAAATCTTTCAGTACTGATTCCCCGAGAGTTCGATATTAAACCCTCGAGTCACCCCTCGTGGGGAAAACCGTCTTTCCTATACTATACACTCAGCACTTGGAGTCTCAACGTAACCCATATTCTTTTGACGCAGGTAACTACGTCAAGGGCCATCAGGTACACATCGAGCCGTGGGTGTTTATTTATACGCTGATGCGTTGCGGTATCGGGCTGTTTACAGGAACGTACGAGTACAAGAAACCGAGTTCTGAACCTATACATGTTCTATGTAAACTGAACCTGAAACTAATTCTAACAGGTCCCTCTGACAATGTATCTGATGACGGTTTTCGGTCTCTCCACTGGTGGAGTGTGGAGGGGTGGTGTATATGTGTACCCTAGTTCTGTTATGTGGTGGTGTATATTATTTTGTGTATGCTCGACGATTTCAAGGTAGAACTCGGAATCGCAATTTGGTGGGTGGATGATGATCGTGTGCTGAGCACTTGTGCGTATGAGGAACCGGACACGATCGAATGACCCCAACCTTATGCCTGGGCTGGAGCAGCTCACGAGGAACCCGATTAGTGCCAGGACGTGGCTCCGTCAGGGGGACGTACTGCTGTCAGCAACACGCCCGCATGTCCGTCTCGTGTGATGAAAGCATTCTCCTCGCCACCGTCATGATGGACGGCCGTGGCCGGAAGGAAAGAAGTCTCGTCGGATGGGTCGGCCGTGCGCTGTTGTCCTAGACAGGATCCACGCGACGATCGTGGCCTGGATCGCTATACTCACCTGCAGATCATACCGGAAAGTCGGGCTGGAGTAGCAGAAGATGCTAGGCCAACGGGAAAAAGGAAAAGTAGAAGATGCTAAGCTTAGAGTTATTATACTACTTCAATAGTAAAAAACAATAGGTGGACAAGTTGTACGTACTGGGCAAATCCAATACATTGTAGTGCCCCACTAAAAAATTCAATCCAATTAGTAATCGAAGAGACCTCATCGTTTGGAAAAAGTAACCATAGACCTAGATACAGAAATCCAACATGGATCTGCAAACTAGACCGACGTTGTGTGCTTACGCCTCTTTGCCTACGTAATTAACAGGTTGGTGTACCTACTTAAGCTGGTAATAACACGTATGATTCATACACCTTATAATATTTCAAACATTGGCGCATTTGTGCGATGCATTGTTATGTGGATCGGGAGAGCACAACTGATATTTATACTGTGTGCATGTGCGCGGGACGTAAAAACCTGATTAACCTGGGGCGTAAAAACCTGATTAATTTAACGGCTGGCCTTTTTCCCCTTTCTTCAAAGACTGCACGCGTTTTCAAATAGGGACAAAGTGGGTTGTCGGTTGCAGATGCTCCTACAGCCACTACGGCGGTGGTACTAAGTCCTAAGATGTGTGTGTGGACCTTTGTGCTATGCTAGAACTCTTGGAAGGGAATCTTGAAGAATCTATTAAAGAAGATCTCAATATAGCTTTGGATGTATTATTAAGAAAGAGAAATGAGAGAAAAGTTGAGGAAGTTAAAATGCTTAGTGAAGTCAAGGAACCATTGCTTGACTTAGAGAATTGTAGCTTGCATGAATTAATATCTATCTTACAAAATTTTGCAAGTGATCCTTCCATCAATGTTAACCAAGCAGGTTTTGGTTCTTATATTGCTAATCATGTTTTAAAAGAAAAGATTGCTAGGTACAACCAAGAAGCTATGATACCACCTAAGCTTGGGGATATATGGATTCCCAAAGTATTAGTAACCATTGGAAAAGAGACACACCATGCTATATTAGATCTAGGATCTAGTGTCTCTGTTTTATCTAAAGAATTATATGAAGTACTTGAATTAAAGAATCTTGAAAAATGCTCTATTGAACTTGCACTTGCTGATGATTCCATTAAACATGCTTTAGGAAAAGTAAGTGATGTTATGGTAGAGTTGCATATGACATTTGTACCTGTTGATTTTCTAATCATGGATATGGGGAATAAAACCTCTAGTCCAATTATTCTTGGAAGACCTTTTCTTCGTACCACAGGTGCTATCATTGATTCAAAAGAAGGGAATGTGAAGTTTCAGTTTCCACACAAGAAGTGCATGGAACACTTCCCAAGGAAGAGGGACACATCAAAGTTCAAGCTCCCTCATGAGCTTCGTCCACAATAAATAACAAGTAAGAAGCCTAGCTACATGGCTATAAAGAAAGCGCTTTACGGGAGGCAACCCGGTTGTTTTTATTTTTGATTTTCTTTGTGTCCTCTTGCTGTAACAAGAGACTTAGTTTTTAGTTTTGTTTCTGGAATTTTTAATAAAGTGCCAAGTTTTACCTATTTTGGTTTGAAAAAGTTGCTATTTGCATTCGGAGATTTTATTCCAGCACGAATCTGTGCACGGTATGATTTTTAATTCCTATTCTGTAACTCCGAATGAGCTGATATTTGAACTGTAGTTGCAACTTTTCATCCTCTGTAAGCATGAATTTTTCAATTTTTCGACATATTTAAGTAGGGTAGAAAAATACGTTTTGCTGCTGCTGTTTTTCTGGACAGATTCTGTCCCATTTTGTTTGATGCATTCTTTGAACTTTTAACTTGAATCTTTTTATCCAATTGAGTTTATAAGTAGGCATACAACATTATACACTTTCTGGACATTCATATGAATTTTTGTTTAAGGATTTTATGCAGCAAAAATTTGTTTGTCTATCACTACTAATGTCACCCCACAGAAAAGAAATGGGAGAAACGGTGTTTTGAAGTTTTTTCACAGGGATTAGAGGAGATGCACCAAGAGCTATCCAAGGATGGTGAAGACCATAAGCTTGGGGATGTGAAGACAACCCCACTGGACCAACACACTCTCGGTTTGCACACGTCTAACTTCTGTTTTTCGATCAATGCACTTTATCGCATAAACTTGGAGCGTCTTTTATTTGCTTTTTATTTCGGTTTGATTTTTGTTTGTCTTGAGACCACCACTATCATTTATATATGAGAGAGCTACTGGAAATTTGGGTTGAATTAAGTTGGATGCTATTAAAAAGATTGGGAAAGGGATGTTTGAGTTGATTCAAAAAGATACATATAGTTGCATGATTCATATGCTTTTAATGAATATTAATTTGCAAGTGTTTTATCAAGAGCTATCTTTTATTCATGTTTTGATGCTGAATGTTACTTTACTTTGTTTAACATGGATTGGTTAGTTCTATGGACACTTATGCATGCATTTAGACGGTCAACTTTCTCCCTCTTGCTAGCCCAAAAATTCCAACAAGTAAAAACTTGTTTTCCAACACCTTCAACCAAAGTTTTTCCAGTGAGTCCACCATATCTACCTATTAGCTTTATGCTATTCCGAGTATGTTTATCATGTTATTTTGTATTATCTATACTTCTGAATTAAAATGCTTATGTTATTGATTGTTATGGGAAAAGTTGGTTAAAGAGCTCTCACGAACTTGATGCACACCTTACTTTTATTGCACTTAATAAACATGACCCATTGTGATTAAAATTATGAAGTTGTGAGCTTGACAAGAGTCTTGGTTGGGAGTTAGCTCATATGTGCTGTCACATGGCAAGCTTTCAACGTGCTCTTTATATTTTGTTGATATCATGTACTTTTGTTTATGGATGCTTATCATGGTGCCAAATAAATGTGGAAACTTAGTGAGTTTAATGAGTTTGTATAAATGGCTAGAGAGACGCCTGGGCCGCTAATCTAAGCCATGCATCATTCATGGTGGAAATTTACTTACATGCTATGGTGAACCTTCAGTGATGCACCCCACAATAAAAAGCTATACCAATAGTAAATAAAAAGGGTGTGGAGATTGTTCATTTTGTTTGTTTGTCTTGTCATTTTGACATGGGCTTGTTCCATGTCCTGGGACAAGAGGTACCCCAGTTGACGCTCTTGATGACGCTATTATATTACTTACAATGACCTTAACTTGAACTTGCTTTTGTGTCCCAAGTTGAGTAACACCGTGGTGTAGGTACTCGTATTCACGGGGCATGAGACATTCAACCCATACTTTGTCAAGCACACTACTCATATTTGCTTTCACTTTAAACTTTAACCATTCAAGATGCTATGATAGGGGTAATGAGAGCTTGACACCAATACCACATTGCAAACATTAACTTAAGTAGAAGCATTTGGAAGTTAGATGAAACTTATTCATGTTTTACCTCTACTCATTTATATATCTTTCCAAAGTGTCCACCTTTTATATTCAGATTTATAAGAATACTCTATGACCATTATAGGATGTTTTTACTTTTCATTATGCATACATTTGGTCCATAGTACTTTCTTCTATGTTACACTTTGTGAATTATCATTGAACATCCTTACATTGAATATTTGATATCACTTCATAATCTATCTTGTATATTGCTACTCCTTTGAAGAATGAATCATTTGACTCTATGTAGCAATAGTAATCATCTTTGATATCCTTTGATAGTATTAAATTGCAAAGTCCATGTTAGTTTTATCACCTTCATACTCGAGGACGAGTATAGGTTAAGCTTGGGGATGTTGATGCATGTAAAATGCATACATGAACTTTGCATTATATTACTTATATTTCAATCATATTTGCATCATATAAGGGTTATATCATTGTTTTATATTGATTTTGGGAATATTTCATGTTTCCCTATTTTTCTGGAATTAACCCTGCACAGGCAGAAAACCCTATTTTCTATATTTTGATGTTTCAGGGACCCAAACGACGTCCAAATGACCTGAAATTTACGAGCATCAGTTTTTGGAAGGAACAAAGCGTGGGAGCGAAGGAAGCGAACAAACGGAG
The DNA here is from genome assembly GCA_947311845.1 of Poa pratensis. Taxonomy (NCBI): domain Eukaryota; kingdom Viridiplantae; phylum Streptophyta; class Magnoliopsida; order Poales; family Poaceae; genus Poa; species Poa pratensis. The sequence goes on from CAMZMU010000104.1 coordinate 33,136,663, forward strand.
GCCCGAGGGCCAGAAGAGGGTGGCCCACGCGGCCAGATTCCTGGCCGCGTGGGACCCACCATCTGGGCCTCGTGGCTCCGTTGCCGTCGATCTTTTTTCCCGAGCCTCCGTCTTGACCTAAAAACGACTATAAAAATAGTCCCCGACGCTTCGGAAAGGAGCGCCGCAGAAACACAGAAACCACGAAACAGAGACCTGGAGTTGCAGATTGGAGGGGGAAAACTCCGGCGGGGCGCTGCCGGCGTGGTCTCCATCTTCTCCAACGACTTCTCCACCGTCTCCATGATGAAGAGGGAGTAGTCCACCCTGGACTATGGGTTTGTGGAAGTAACTTATGTATCTCTCCTCTCTTGAGCTTCACTAATTAGTACCGTATGAGCTGCTGAACATGATTACGGTCATCTATGTAATACCTTTGTGGTGGATCTTTTTATGAGTTAATATATGTTTGAGATTGCAATAGTTTTGTTTCAGTTATGAAAGTAGATGCATATTATGTACCCCGTTCTTGTTTACTTGTTTGATCAAGCATGTGTATGAGAGCGTGTGAGGGGGAACGTGTGCATTAGTTGGAGTAACGGGGGTGGCTAGTGCGGTGAACGTGAGAGAAAGTTCCGCGATCCACTTGGGTGTTTACCTTACTTTGTTGCCTCACTAGGGATAAAGAAAAATACCTTGCTACCGGAGATGTGGGTGTGACCATTGCCACTACTCCATGACTAGATCTAGCATGTTCTTATTTTAACTTCATGTCATGATACTTAATGCTATGCTCTGATTTATCTTAATTACTAAGGTGTTATGATTTAGTTCGCATCTTGGTGGAGTATAAGAGAGATTAATAAACAAAAGATCTCTATGTTAGGACGTGATGCCCATATAATTAGTAACTTGTCATGAAACCTTTTTGTTGCAATCTCATATGTCAATTCTAGTGTTCCATTGTCTACCACTTTATTAAAGAGAGAGTGCATTTGTGAAACCATGAACCCCGGTCCATTTTTAATCATAAGAAACACCTTTCCAACAACTTTTATCCACTTTACATTTTCTGCCATTTAAAAATCCGAAAATACAAAAACACTTTTACATCTTGCATTCACAATACAAAACCCAAAAATATCATCCATCATTGTTTCCACCATCCTTGCATATTTATTTATCATCATTGCATATTTATTTACTGTTTTGCATTCATTATTTTTCATATCATTCTCACACCTTGTGCTTGACAACCACTTGGTGAGGTTGAGGGCACAAACAATTTACTTTGTTTTGTAGGTTTTCAAGAGAAGGATAAGAAGATAAATCTTTCACTACTGATTCCCCGAGAGTTCGATATTAAACCCTCGAGTCACCCCTCGTGGGGAAAACCGTCTTTCCTATACTATACACTCTGCACTTGGAGTCTCAACCTAACCATATTCTTTTGACGCAGTAACTACGTCAAGGGCCATCAGATACACATCGAGCCGTGGGTGTTTATTTATACGCTGATGCGTTGCGGCATCGGGCTGTTTACAGGAACGTACGAGTACAAGAAACCGAGTTCTGAACCTACACATGTTCTACGTAAACTGAACCTGAAACTAATTCTAACAGGTCCCTCTGACAATGTATCTCATGACGGTTTTCGGTCTCTCCACTGGTGGAGTGTGGAGGGTGGTGTATATGTGTACCCTAGTTCTGTTATGTGGCGGTGTATATTATTTTTGTATGCTCGACGATTTCAAGGTAGAACTCGGAATCGCAATTTGGTGGGTGGATGATGATCGTGTGCTGAGCACTTGTGCGTATGAGGAACCGGACACGATCGAATGCCCCCAACCTTATGCCTGGGCTGGAGCAGCTCACGAGGAACCCGATTAGTGCCAGGACGTGGCTCCGTCAAGGGGACGTACCGCTGTCAGCAACACGCCCGCATGTCCGTCTCGTGTGATGAAAGCATTCTCCTCGCCACCGTCATGATGGACGGCCGTGGCCGGAAGGAAAGAAGTCTCGTCGGATGGGTCGGCCGTGCGCTGTTGTCCTAGGCAGGATCCACGCGACGATCGTGGCCTGGATCGCTATACTCACCTGCAGATCATACCGGAAAGTCGGGCTGGAGTAGCAGAAGATGCTAGGCCAACGGGAAAAAGGAAAAGGAGAAGATGCTAAGCTTAGAGTTATTATACTACTTCAATAGTAAAAAACAATAGGTGGACAAGTTGTACGTACTGGGCAAATCCAATACATTGTAGTGCCCCACTAAAAAATTCAATCCAATTAGTAATCGAAGAGACCTCATCGTTTGGAAAAAGTAACCATAGACCTAGATACAGAAATACAACATGCATCTGCAAACTAGACCGACGTTGTGTGCTTACGCCTCTTTGCCTACGTAATTAACAGGTTGGTGTACCTACTTAAGCTGGTAATAACACGTATGATTCATACACCTTATAATATTTCAAACATTGGCGCATTTGTGCGATGCATTGTTATGTGGATCGGGAGAGCACAACTGATATTTATACTGCGTGCATGCGCGCGGGACGTAAAAACCTGATTAACCTGGGGCGTAAAAACCTGATTAATTTAACGGCTGGCCTTTTTCCCCTTTCTTCAAAGACTGCACGCGTTTTCAAATAGGGACAAAGTGGGTTGTCGGTTGCAGATGCTCCTACAGCCACTACGGCGGTGGTACTAAGTCCGAAGATGTGTGTGTGGGCCTTTGTGCTTGGCGTTGGCGGATAATCGTCAAGGTCTACTTCTTCATGAACTTCTTTTTATGATAATTGGCCTGACTATGTGTGTCTCTTTTGAACCTAGCTAGCCATCGTTTGTTTTTTTGTCTTGGGCAGCCGGTACACACCACTCCACTTGCTTATAAACGTTAGATCGTACGTGCATGCATGGAGTTTTCCGATGCGGTGGTGGTGGAGAAAATTCCGGTACACACCTCGGTAGCGTCTCTTCATGCTCTGGGTGGTGGCAACGCTCAATTCCGATTCGGTGGTGGTGGAAACAATTCTGGCGAGGTCGCACAGCTCGCCCTGTTGTTTATCCACGTGGGAAAAAGTATCCGGGGATGCGGAGGAAAAGAAAGGGAGAGGCGCGAGACTTCTGAACCACGATTTTGAGCTTCTCTTGCTACGCTTTCGGGGAGATCCACTATGACTCGATCTGGTGGTTTTCGAGCTAGGTGTTGCAAAAAATCGCGCGAGGTAAAAGGCGTGGATTATATAGTGGAGTTTTCTTTGGGGAGGGTCACAAATTCGAACGAGTTGGAGATTTGTTTTTTGTTTTTGTTCGGACGTTTCGTCGGACACATGCAAGGTGTGGACTCTCAGCTGGAGATAGGAGATGACAAGTCGGCCCCAGTAGGATGATGTCGTCCCGACAGGAGAGAGAGAGAGAGATCATGGTCCATCGGATTAAATGAAGATCAACATCATCATTAAACTAGATTAAGAAAATCAGAGACAGGAGCTTAATTCCGTTCTTCATCAGGTTCTACTATGAAGAACATTCAGAGGCAGAAGCTTAATTCTGTTGTTGATGGATAGTTATCAATAAGCTAAAAAAAATATAGTGCTATGTCTATGCACTATATTCCATAGAGGAGCAGAGTGAGAGAGAACAGAAAACCTATCAGCAGGTGCGGTCCACACATGTCTGGGGCCTGGGGCGAGACGACAAAATGGGACGCTTTTGGACAGATAAAAATTCAGAATGTATTGTGTCTCAAAAGAAATTCAGTAAATAGCATAGATCGATGGTGTTTGAACCATAAAACCCACAACGCAAATTATTTATTTATAATGGCTCAGAGAACTACATCATAATTGTGTGAAAACAATATAGTTTTACAAAAGATTCCTCCTTTAAGTGGCACAAAAAGACCATTAGCTCATCTGTTCATGTCCAAAACAAATAACCACGATATTTTCTATGCTCATCAGTTCATGTACTATCACCCATCCTAGTGAAGGCGCATAGAGATGGTACATAGAAAGGGTTTCAGCGCTAAATAGCTTCTCCAAAGTCCTGCTGTAGGGCGCCTTGGGCTGCTGTACCAAGCGTGGACCAAGCCGGAGCAGGTACCGGGACGAGATCACCGGGACGACACGACACAAGAAAAATGGGCAGTGGGGAATAATACAACAAAGTGAAGGCAACATCGTTCGGCTGCCCTCTGCTGCTGTACCAAGCAAATAAGAACTGAAATGGAGTTCAGCACCAGAAAAAGGACGCGGAGGAGGTGGCGACATGAGAGAATGGGCCGGGGCAAGTCTACTCTTTCAGCGGCCCAGCAACTACACGGCGTCATGACTTGGACGGCCCACCAGCCAATCAGCATCTGCTGATGAAGAAGCTGCTAATCACGACCAGCTCATGCCAATAAGAACCCATTCTCCGTTGCACATGTTGGATTTTTGTAATTAGGTCTCAGGTACTTTTCCAAACTATAGAGGTATCCCTTTACAAATTGCATTGAATTTTCCAATCCGACATATGCATTGGAATTTACAACTCATCACAATGTTCTTTTTAATCAAACTCCAAACGTTGCTTATAGAAGCTACCCATCGAGCTTGTATAAATAGACACTCATGGTGGTAGCAAATCTCATCCATCACAGCACATTCACTCACTCACACAAACACTTATTTCCTTTTCCTTGATTTCCTAAGGCGGCTTAGTGAGATGGAGTACTCACCCAAGCTAGCTGCACTGCTGCTCTTAGCTCTCGCGTCTGCAATGGTCGTCTCCGCCCAAACTGGGGCGGATGACATGCTCAACGCCCACAACGAACTGCGCGCCGCCGTCGGCGTGGGGCCGGTGGTATGGGACCCCATAGTGGCAGCGTACGCGCTCGAGTACGCGGAGAAGCGCGCCGCCGACTGCGAGTTGGTACTCTCTCCAGGGAGCCCATACGGAGAGAACCTCTTTCGGGCCCCTGGGACCGACTGGAAATACCTGGACGCAGTGATTTATTGGGCATCAGGGAAGCAGTACTACGACCACGCCACAAACACCTGCTCTGCGCCTGACGGTCAGGAGTGTGGTGAGTACACGCAGATGGTCTGGAGGGACACGACGGCCATCGGCTGCGCCGGTTTCATCTGTAACAACGACGCTGGTGTTTTTGTCATCTGCAGCTATAGCCCGCCAGGTAACGTGGACGGGCAGACTCCATACTAGGCTATGTATATTGTATGCATTTGACTATGCATGCATCAACATAGCAGCGGCGTACGTGTTGCACACATAAATAAACAAGGGACACTCCTAGGGATTGATTGACCGAGAACTCACTTAATTCTCGGCCGACAGATGTCACCCACATACATGTGTGCGTGTGTGCGAGTCGAATCCCCCCTCTGTTTCCCTCATATACGGTTTTGGGATTGCTTGTTTTTCTATTTGTCCTGTAACTCGTGGTTGGGCTTGTATTTGTTTGTATTTGAACCTGTAATCATATTGTGATTGTGCCCCGACTTTGTTATGGATGTGTCTCTAATTTAGTAAGAATGAGAACAATACCAACACAATATCACGTCCACCTTAAGTTCAAGGAACATGGTTGTGTTGCTAGAGAACAAAACTTACGTTTTACTTATATTTTTAATGATCTGATTTCAGCAATGTATTTTAGATATGCAGCACAACTTTCTTCAACGAAACAAAGAAAATTGTAGTGAAGCTAATCGAAGGTTATTTAGCAATAGTCTCCTAAATTTTTGACACGACCTGCACTGATTTTTGCGCATTAACTTAGATGACATATCAAATCTCTTCTCTTCTCTACTCTACTATATAATGGCTTGAGGTGATGGTCATGGTACGACATCAAATTGTCCATGTAGTTGGAAATAATTTCCCGCTATGCCACCCTCAAGTGAAAAAAAATGGTTCGACTTTTTTGTTCGTCGTCTCCCCGAGGCCCCCTCCTCCTGAACATAACTACTCTGCCCGTCAAAAAAAAAAACATAACTACTCTGCGTGAGAGCTGGATCGAGACCTCGATGGGAAGGAAGCGTGTACAGTGGGAGGAAGAGCTAGACGACGGCGACCCTCCAATTTCTTTCCCGTCGAGACGGCCCTTGCACCCAGGTCTGGGGATCCCAGCGATGCCTCCGGCCACCACGCCTCCATTCCCCTGTCCGTGGCGCGCCGCCTACCTCCGGACCCTGCTACAAGTACGTCGTCTCCTTAAGTCCACCGACGAGTCGTAGACCTTTGCCACCGCGCCGCACTGCTGCTCCCTGCCGGAGAGAGAGACAGGAAGGGGAGGGGCGCTTCCGAGGTGGACGAACGGGCCCGTGCTGCTGCTGCACTCCGCCGGAGAGAGAAAGGAAGGGAAGGGGCATGCACGTGGTGGTGCAAGGAGACGGGAGGGGAGACCGTGTGGTGGTGTCAGGAGGGGAGAGCAGCACTCGATAGAGGCAGAGGAGGGTGCGACTGCTGTGAGAAATTTAGTTACAGTCGGGGGATTGAGTGGACAATATGTGCATTTTGTTAATGAAATCTATACTTTTCTGGCTGTGACCTTGGTAAGATCGGTTTTCTCCAGGAATATGAAAATACTACATAATAATTGCTCAAAAAAATTCGGTCTGGTTGATTGACTTCAGGTAAATTTCCGTGTAGCTTCAGTTTCTGTACATTGGCATAAAATCTTGGTAACTTCTGTTTGACGAATTTATCTGTTGAATGTTTATTTAAAATTTAAGATATACCTGACGTAGAATGTTCTTATAAATGTTATTGTCTTCCCTGTGATTTTGAGTGGTCTCTCTAAGTCTTGTCCTTCTTATTCTCAGGAGTTGTGATAGTTCAGCTGTGCGGAAAGTAAATGGCTGGGGCATGTTGGATAGAGCACCAACCTCTCCAAACATATCACGATTTGCATTTTCGTCTTTCCCCACACAATATGTATTTTCGTCTTTTTCCACACAAGACCAGGTAATCTGATTTGGAGCTCACTATTTCACATTAACTAAATTTGTACTCCCTCCGTTCCGTAATATAAGTCGCTGACCGATTCGTGTACAAATTTCGTTGCGCTACGAATATTTCCATCTTTCCGAAAATACCCCAACTTTCCTCACCGTGCGCGCAGACCACGACCACTTTCCTCTCTCCCGACCACGACCACCACCACTCTCCGTCGCCGCTCTCCCCGTTCCCGTCGCCGGCCTCTCCTCCCGTCGCCGCCCTCTCCCTCTCGCCGGCATATTCCTCACCTCAGCCTTGCTCGGTTGCTCCTCACCACCCCGATTCGCACCCCTAACCCTAGCATCCCTAGCCCAAGCGGGATTAGGTCTTGGTCAAAGGTGACAATTTTACCGCGGCGGTGCTCGATCCGTGGGCGGCGCTGCTCGATCCGTAGGCGGCGCTGCTCGATCGGTCGGAGGAGGTGCTCGATCCGTTGGGCAAGGTGTCGCCGGCGCTGTCGTCGCCGCTCTCCGTGTCTTCGTCGGAGGATATCGACCTAGGGAGCCCCATGGAGCCGTCCAAGATGCAGACGCTGCCGTGCGCCATGCGGGCGCTGTCCCGAAGCAGCTGCAGGTCAAGGGGGAAGCTGTCCGTCCACTTTCTCCCGCCGGCGAGGCCCCTCCGACGTGCCCAGGCCGTCCGCCTTGGAGAAGGCCTCCTGAAGAAAGCGTACAAGCTCTCTGTGCTCTGCGACGCCGAGGTGGCGCTCATCGTCTTCTCCAACCGTGGGCGTCTCTACGAGTACTCCAACAACAGGTGTTGTGTTTCTCTCTTAAAAAATGCATACTCGAATTGGACCTGGCTACCTCGAGCCTTTCTGTGCTTGTTTATTTCTTTGCTTCTGGTGGAGTAGGAAGAACTAGCAGTAGGAGTATTGTTTGGGCTTGCTTGTGCAATCTTAGCTGTACGAAGAACTAGCAGTAAGAGTAATTGAATAAAATTAATACACTTCCTTTAACAAATGCAAAGCTTGTAATTTTTGCTTGAATATGCACTGAACTCCTTGCTTGCTTGCACTATTAAGGAGTCATTCATGAATTTTGTGCTCCTGGAGTAATTAAAATTAAGCAACACTCCAAGCTTGATTATTTGCCTGATGTTAATTCTCTGTCAATATTAATTCTTGGACTGTTGCTTGCTTGCTTATTTAGTGGTTTTTGAGTATAAACTGGACCAAGGAGTAGCTGTGAGTTTTGGTTGCAAGTATTACTTGTAATCTTGCTTCCATTGGCTTCCTGAAGCATGTTTTGCTTCCATTGTCTTGCTACTCCCACTACTTGCAGTGACTGAGTACATGCAGCAAGTGGCTGAATGCTTGCTTGAAGTGAATTACCGTAATTTGTTTTTGCTTGCAGTAGCAGTAGGAGGAGTACCAAGTGGGGCGTGCTACTGCTCAGTCTGAGGGTGGGGCAGGGACAAAGAAGCTAGGGAGCAGCTGGACGAGGAAGAACAGACGAGGGAGCAGCTGGGCGAGATCCTGATGGCGAGGATCGCGAGATCCTGGGCGAGATCGAGCAGCGAAGACGCCTGGAGGTCCTCGCGCGCGAGAAAGGATGCACGCCTGGAGGTGCTCGCGCACGAGGGACCTGGGATAGCTGTCCTGCTTGATTAGGTACTGAATGATTTGCTTGCTGCTGGAGCTAGTTGCTCATGTACTCCATGGCGAATGATAAACTGAAATTTGATAACAAGTGTTAACTGAAATTGACAAGTGTTAACTGAATTTAACTGAACTTGGAGTAAAATTCATTTGCAGTGTTTAAATGATTTTAACAAGTGTTAACTGAACTTGGAGTAGTAGCATGTGCTAGCAGCAGTAGTGTTTGCTTGCAGCAGCAATAGCTTTTTCATTTGTCAATTGCAGTATTTGCCGTACTCTTACTGCTGCTAGCAAGTCTTGCTTTGCTTGGAGTATATGTACTGCTCCATTAGGAGTATCAGTGGTGCTCCATTACTTTTTCTTGTACTCTTATCTGCTCCAAGTATTAACTGAAAATCTGAAATACACTTGCACTTCTTGTACTCTTATCTGTATTGCTTGCAGCAGTAGTGAAGTGCTTGCACATATCATAAGCTGCTGTACTGAACAAGCTTGCACTGCTTGCACTCCAACACAAACATTATAAACACACAAACAGTACTACTCCTACACACAAACATTAACTTACAGACTTTTTTAGGCAATAACATACAGACTTGTTTAGGCAATAACTTACAGACTTGTTTAGACAATAACATACAGACTTGTTTAGGCAACAACATACAGACTTGTTTAGGCAACAACATACAGACATGACTAGGCAGCACCTTGGCCTAGAAAGTTAAGAGCATATGCAATAATCTCAGGAGGGCAACGCAGCCTTTTGGGTAGCTGACCCAACCTTTCAAACCTATCCTTGTTGGCATGAGTTTGCTTGAACTCATTTCCTCCGGCGTTGTTCATGATCTCAGCCATGACAGACATTAAACTTAGGAAGATTCTGTTAAGCTTTGATGATTCATATGCTGCAAATTCTTCCTGAACACCTTTAATAAACTCCTTGAGAGTTTTAGTGCTGAGGCAATTAGTTAGAGACTGTATTGATCTAAAAAAGCCTAGATCTAGGACATTCAAGTCTGGACTATTTGCTGGCTGCTGCATCAGCTTAATTTTCAGTCCTGTATTGGCCACAGCTTCTGCGAATGCTGGGTCGTCGGGCAAAATATGCGGCTTCGCATTATCCTGCAGCAGTAGTGAAGTGCTTATCATGATAAAAATGGTCTGCCCCACATCTTCTTGAGGCCAAACAGCCTCTATTGCAGGCAAAAGCTTCTCAATAAAATACTCTCTCATCACTTTCCTTGTTACTCTCAAGTTTTTCGTCTCCAAGGTCCCTCTCTCCCTATTTTCACTTCTTCTTTGCGCCGGTATCTCTTGCACGAATGGCCACATGCCTATCTTCCCATCAAATGTCATGTTGCCCTCACTGTCATACCTGGGTCGAGCAACCGCGGTGAGAAACATGACTTTTCCTATGCAACTGCTAGGTAGTGGCCTTATAGGATCTGGTTCATCAGGCAGCAAGTAGTAGGTCTGGTTAATTTTGGTCATATTGAACCATTTTTCGTCAACATGCACAAAATTGTACATGTCGATGAAAAGTGGGTCTGCAGTACCAATTGTATCCTCATCAATCATGCCTAGGCAAAACTGCGCCCTGTTTTTCTTATGCTTCTCTGTCAGTGCAGGTTTTAGGGCATTTGAGTGTCTTCGGATTAGATTCATCTCAAATTTTCTGTACAATGTCGTAGGATTGCAACCAAGCTGCCAAGCCAGGGATCTAATGGTTGACCTCTTGTTTAATGGGATAGTGGGGATTCTTGATACATCAATTTCTATTGGCTTCCTGCCACACCTGCCCTTTTTGTTGTTTGAAACGTCCACTGGCAAACCTTCGGCAATCTGCTTCATAGCCCGCTGCCAAATCCTCTGTATGGTTCGAACATGGACCCCAAAATAATTTGCTAGGTTCTTCTTGTCATCGTCCTCAAATTTTCCTCCTCTGCTCATACACACTGCATGCATAGCTACATAAGCAGCATATTTCTCAGTGTCACTGAGTACTTTCCTTTTCTTCTTTGTTTGCTGTGCACCTGCAATAAGAAATAAAACCAAAAACACATTAAAACTTGGTTGCTGGATGCTATGATTACAAGCAGAACTTGTGCTATTCCTGTGCTATTCATCAGGTTTATAAACTACAGATTTGTTTTCATGCAGGTTTATAAAATGCTTGATTAAAATGTTGGTATGATTACAAGCAGAACTTGTGCTCACCGCCTGCAACTTCACCGTGAGCCATGCCCTCATCTTCCATGTTTATATCACCTTCTTCATCAACATGTCCTCCTTCAGGTAAGCCTGTAAGTTTCATGAATGTTTAGTACTCCAGGAAACAACTTAGTACCATTTTCTCTGCAACAGCAGAAGTACATATTTGAAATACTCCATTGGCATGAAAATTATCCTTGTGCAATGCTTCCTCTCTCTGTTAGCAAGTGCTAGCAGCAGTAAATAACTTGCTTGCTTGCTCCTTTTTAGAGTAGTCATGATATTTTCTTCTTCTTGCATGCTGTACTCCTAGTACCATTTTTAGAGTAGTCATGTTGTTTCCTGGAGTACTAAGTTGTTTGCATTGCATTATGGTGGAGTACATGCATGATGCATGATATAGGTTCAGTAATTGTAACTTTGCTTGCATTAGTTAAAAATACCTGCATCTTGTACATGTTGCTCTACATTTGCATCTTCTACAGGTTCCTCTACATTTGCATCTTCTACAGGTTCCTCTATAGCATCTTCTTCTAAAGGTGGAGTCATGTTTAGGTCTGGGATCACCATACTGCTGCCCTACTATATGTTCAGGTACTCTTTGCTGTGGATGCTTCTCTGTTCTGGATGTTCCCAATTGTCGTTAGGACTTGGCAACCTGCTGCTTTGAATCCTCCGATTACTTGCTGCTCCTCCGATTACTTGCTGCCTTGAATCCTTACTGCTTTGAATCCTTGCTGCTTTGAATCCTTGCAGGGAAGGAGAGGAGAAGCAGCTTGGCGACGAATTGGGCACCTGCACCTGCAGAACCTGGGCGAGGTGCTGCCGGGTGCTGCCGATGAACTGGCCGTGCCTGCCGGGTGCTGCCGACGAACTGCCGGGTGCTGCCGACGAACTGTCAGGTGCTGCCGACGAACTGCCGGGTGCCTGCCGGGTGTTGGCGATGAACTGGCCGCCTGGGACACCGGCAGATCCTGGGCGGTGCTGCTCCAGCTGCTGGCGAGGAGAAGCAGATGGCCTACAGATCCTGGGCGAGATGCTTCGTGTGCTGATGACCTGGGCGCGAGGATCTACGGCGGAGGCAAGCTGGAGCACCAGCTACGATCTAGGGCTCTGTAGCTCTGGGGCGAGTACGGCGGAGGAGTACGGCGGAGGAGCTCTGGAGCGGCGATCCCAGCTCCAGGCGCTGGGCCAGCCAGCGAGCGATCCCGATCTGGAATTCAAATTTTCTTTTCTGCTCTCGCGAAGCGTTTTCACTTCGGGGTGGCATTGCTTGTAATAATTAGCGAATAAGCATGGGCAGACAGGCCATTTGGTCGATTTGAGTGCTGTCGGAAAATCCTCCCAGCGACTTATATTTCAGAACGGAGGGAGTAGTTTGTAGTGATTTTTCATGCCTAATCGTAAATTTTCCTGGACTACATGGACTTTTGTTCTCTATTTGCAAATTTGATTACTGGAAACTGGAAATCAATGAACTGTAGATATTAGATACTAATAACACAAATGGTCCAGCTGAACGTGTATAAGTATTCCCACAAAAATAAAATATAATCAGTACCGAAACATGTATGTTGAGGTACAATTCACAATTATACTCAATTTTTGAGCTTTCTATTGACTGCTGCACGCAGTCAATTGAATCCCTTAGACGCTCTTGCTATTAAATTCTTGATATTTATTTCGTGATGCTTGTAGCTGCAAGGCTTTCAGATTTGGAAGAGAATAAACATACAAAGTTACTGCATTTTTGCGTTTGAAGCTCTGAAGTTATACAGTACTTACTGAAAAGCCTTGAAACCTTGATACTCGTGCAATTGGGATCTGAGTAAGTCGGTATGCACGAGAGAGTGAAATTAAACTCCACATTCAGTTTAGAAATAACCTGAAAGAGTTCATCTATCATCTAACCAAGAGAATGCACGCTCATGTTCCTGGATCTTTAGTCATATGGTATTATCTACGGTGCAAGCATGAATGCTTTCACTCCTGAAGCTTATTTCATGAACAAATTGGGTCTCTTACTTGGCTCTGCACGTACGATGCAATTAACGTGAATGGTAACCTAGGCTGGCGGGACAAGCTCAATGAATACAACAAGCCATTCTTTGATTTCTGGTATATGTCTTATTTGTCAATTATTTGGTCTCCTACAAACTATCTGAAATGATGACATAAAAAAATTGGGATGATATCTCCAAGATTCAGCTGCAAGCCTGCAACTGTTGGCGACCGCAAGTGGCAGTGACGACCAGGACAGCGCTGTTGACAACATGCGAACTCCACGGCGGTACATTGTCTGGAGCACGAACATGAACACAAGATTCCTACCGGAGTACGTCGTCAGCTTAAGTTCCCCAGCATCGAACAAATGCAACGTTGGTGAGTGCCTGTCTGAAACTCCAAACTGATGCTGCAGTTGTTACGAGCGTTTTTTATCACATGTGGTTCAGTGGGAACATGGGTTTCTGAATCATTGTGAGCGACCTCGGAGCTGAAAAATCTTTCACCGGTGTGTCTTGACATATTTCCGAATCTTGTATCCGAGATTCGGTTGTTGATGTCATCTCCCAAGATACGACATTGCAGGGGACTTAGAATCGCTTCAAGATAAACTGCTTTTCTTTTGTTTGAGGACATAATTCTGCTGTGCCTACAATGCAGGCATATACATTTAGCATCCATCCCTTTATGTCAATACATATCTTTGCAGATTTTCCAAGAAACTTTTTAGTTATGCAAGAAACTACTAGGTAGATTAGTTCACATTAGGCAATTACTTGGTCCATTCGTTCAATTCATATGTCCTCACATTATAGTTTGTTTCGACATCTCAAATGAAGTGGAATCTTTTTTTTTAATACGTGAATTTTCACGTGCACTATTATGTTTACATGTCCATTGAGTAAAAACACTCGAGTGACCGTAGCAACGCACGGGTATTCAACTAGTAATAATAAACTACTCTAATCATAAATGGCAACTCTTATGACAAGTTCAACTAAATCGAGGTGCAAGTAAAAAAAATCAAATATCCAAAAGGAGGCGGTTGCACAATTACAAGTTATGTTTCATACAACAATGAATTCGACCGCTGAATACTACAACAACTCAAATACCAGAATGACCGCGATCGTACGAGCTGTCCTAGTCATCCTTCACGCCGACCCATATCATCCTCTTCTTCCTACACAGGATTAGCGGAACCTGGAGATAACGAAGAAGAACAAATATTATATTCGACTTATCAACTCACAAAACACTACTCCCTCCGTACACAAAAGGATGTCTCAACTTTGTTTAAAATTGCATGTATCTAGACATGTTTGGTGTGTAGATACATGCAAATTTGGACAAAGTTGAGACATCTTTTTATGGACGGAGGGAGTATATTACATATGTGTTCTCGTCAATAATGGCAGTGCCTTCTATCAGGAAATAGTAAAGCATCAAATCTATGCACCGACAGTTTAGAAGCTAGCAAACCATTAATTAATAATTTTCTGGGCTAGAACTTTCCCTGCAACCCAAACATCAAATAGACGGCGTGAAACGAAACAACTCCTAGAGATCCAAAATCTTCCGACGGCAAATGCGGGGTCACACTGCGAGTTTGCCAGTTCAATAGGAAAAAGGAATATCTAGACGAGTTGCAACTCGTACCGGGCAAATTCCAATTTAGTAATGGGAGACCTTATCATTACGAAAAAGTAACGGAGACCTAATTACAAAAATCCAACATGTGCACGTGGTGGGAGAACACCTACTATGTGCAAAGTGCACCGTGAATTAGCTTCCTCTCCTATATGATGCATGACGTCAAACATATATATGTGGGCTACGTACGTGAGCTAGCTCTTGCAACGGTGAGCATGTATCTCTTCGTTTGGACAATCTCTAACTAGCTAGGGTAAGGCTAAACCATGGAGCCATTAGCGAGCCGGTCGGCCGACGTGAGGGCGACTCTCGGCGTTGGTGGATGGTCCCTCCGACATCTGATGACGGTTTTCGGTCTCTCCACTGGTGGAGTGTGGAGGGGTGGTGTATATGTGTACCCTAGTTCTGTTATGTGGCGGTGTATATTATTGTTTGTATGCTCGACGATTTCAAGGTAGAACTCGGAATCGCAATTTGGTGGGTGGATGATGATCGTGTGCTGAGCACTTGTGCGTATGAGAACCGGACACGATCGAATGCCCCCAACCTTGTGCCTGGGCTGGAGCACCTCACGAGGAACCCGATTAGTGCCAGGACGTGGCTCCGTCAGGGGACGTACCGCTGTCAGCAACACGCCCGCATGTCCGTCTCGTGTGATGAAAGCATTCTCCTCGCCACCGTCATGATGGACGGCCGTGGCCGGAAGGAAAGAAGTCTCGTCGGATGGGTCGGTCGTGCGCTGTTGTCCTAGACAGGATCCACGCGACGATCGTGGCCTGGATCGCTATACTCACCTGCAGATCATACCGGAAAGTCGGGTTGGAGTAGCAGAAGATGCTAGGCCAACGGGAAAAAGGAAAAGGAGAGATGCTAAGCTTAGAGTTATTATACTACTTCAATAGTAAAAAACAATAGGTGGACAAGTTGTACGTACTGGGCAAATCCAATACATTGTAGTGCCCCACTAAAAAATTCAATATAATTAGTAATCGAAGAGACCTCATCGTTTGGAAAAAGTAACCATAGACCTAGATACAGAAATCCAACATGCATCTGCAAACTAGACCGACGTTGTGTGCTTACGCCTCTTTGCCTACGTAATTAACAGGTTGGTGTACCTACTTAAGCTTGTAATAACACGTATGATTCATACACCTTATAATATTTCAAACATTGGCGCATTTGTGTGATGCATTGTTATGTGGATGGGAGGAGAGCACAATCATATTTATACTGCGTGCATGCGCGGGACGTAAAAACCTGATTAACCTGGGCGCGTAAAAACCTGATTAATTTAACGGCTGGCCTTTTTCCCCTTTCTTCAAATACTGCACGCGTTTTCAAATAGGGACAAAGTGGGTGTCGGTTGCAGATGCTCCTACAGCCACTACGGCGGTGGTACTAAGTCCGAAGATGTCTGTGTGGGCCTTTGTGCTTGGCGTTGGCGGATCATCGGGATAATCGTCAAGGTCTACTTCTTCATGAACTTCTTTTTTTGATAATTGGCCTGACTACGTGTGTCTCTTTTGAACCTAGCTAGCCATCGTTTTTTTTTTGTCTTGGGCAGCCGGTACACACCACTCCACTTGCTTATAACGTTAGATCGTACGTGCATGCATGGAGTTTTCCGATGCGGTGGTGGTGGAGAAAATTCGGTACACACCTCGGTAGTGTCTCTTCATGCTCTGGGTGGTGGCAACGCTCAATTCCGATTCGGTGGTGGTGGAAACAATTCTGGCGAGGTCGCACAGCTAGCCCTGTTGTTTATGCACGTGGGAAAAAGTATCCGGGATGCAGAAGAAAAAGAAAGGGAGAGCGTGAGACTTCTGAACCACGATTTTGAGCTTCGCTTGCTACGCTTTCGGGGAGATCCACTATGACTCGATCTGGTGGTTTTCGAGCTAGGTGTTGCAAAAATCGCGCGAGGTAAAAGGCGTGGATTATAGTGGAGTTTTCTTTGGGGAGGGTCACAAATTCGAACGAGTTGGAGATTTGTTTTTTTTTTTGTTCGGACGTTTCGTCGGACACATGCAAGGTGTGGACTCTCAGCTGGAGATAGGAGATGACAAGTCGGCCCCAGTAGGATGATGTCGGCCCGACAGGAGAGAGAAGAGAGAGAGAGAGAGAGAGATCATAGTCCATCGGATTAAATGAAGATCAACATCATCATTAAACTAGATTAAGAAAATCAGACAGGAGCTTAATTCCGTTCTTCATCAGGTTCTACTATGAAGAACATTCAGAGGCAGAAGCTTAATTCTGTTGTTGATGGATAGTTATCAATAAGCTAAAAAAAATATAGTGCTATGTCTATGCACTATATTCCATAGAGGAGCAGAGTGAAGAGAACAGAAAACTTATCAGCAGGTCCGGTCCACACATGTCTGGGGCCTGGGCGAGACGACAAAATGGGACGCTTTTGGACAGATAAAATTCAGAATGTATTGTGTTTCAAAAGAAATTCAGTAAATAGCATAGATCGATGGTGTTTGAACCATAAAACCCACAACGCAAATTATTTATTTTAATGGCTCAGAGAACTACATCATAATGTGTGTGAAAACAATATAGTTTTACAAAAGATTCCTCCTTTAAGTGGCACAAAGAGACCATTAGCTCATCAGTTCATGTCCAAAACAAATAACCATGATAGTTTCTATGCTCATCAGTTCATGTACTATCACCCATCCTAGTGAAGGCGCATAGATGGTACATAGAAAGGGTTTCAGGCTAAATAGCTTCTCCAAAGTCCTGCTGTAGGCGCCTTGGGCTGCTGTACCAAGCATGGACCAAGCCGGAGCAGGTACCGGGACGAGATCACCGGGACGACACGACACAAGAAAAATGGGCAGTGGGGAATATACAACAAAGTGAAGGCAACATCGTTCGGCTGCCCTCTGCTGCTGTACCAAGCAAATAAGAACTGAAATGGAGTTCAGCACCAGAAAAAGGACGCGGAGGAGGTGGCGACATGAGAGAATGGGCCGGGCAAGTCTACTCTTTCAGCGGCCCAGCAACTACACGGCGTCATGACTTGGACGGCCCACCAGCCAATCAGCATCTGCTGATGAAGAAGCTGCTAATCACGACCAGCTCATGCCAAAAGAACCCATTCTCCGTTGCACATGTTGGATTTTTGTAATTAGGTCTCAGGTAACTTTTCCAAACTATAGAGGTATCCCTTTACAAATTGCATTGAATTTTCCAATCCGACATATGCATTGGAATTTACAACTCATCACAATGTTCGTTTTTTAATCAAACTCCAAACGTTGCTTATAGAAGCTACCCATCGAGCTTGTATAAATAGACACTCATGGTGGTAGCAAATCTCATCCATCACAGCACATTCATCACTCACACAAACACTTATTTCCTTTTCCTTGATTTCCTAAGGCGGCTTAGTGAGATGGAGTACTCACCCAAGCTAGCTGCACTGCTGCTCTTAGCTCTCGCGTCTGCAATGGTCGTCACCGCCCAAACTGGGGCGGATGACATGCTCAACGCCCACAACGAACTGCGCGCCGCCGTCGGCGTGGGGCCGGTGGTATGGGACCCCATAGTGGCAGCGTACGCGCTCGAGTACGCGGAGAAGCGCGCCGCCGACTGCGAGTTGGTACTCTCTCCAGGGAGCCCATACGGAGAGAACCTCTTTCGGGCCCCTGGACCGACTGGAAATACCTGGACGCAGTGATTTATTGGGCATCAGGGAAGCAGTACTACGACCACGCCACAAACACCTGCTCTGCGCCCTGACGGTCAGGAGTGTGGTGAGTACACGCAGATGGTGTGGAGGGACACGACGGCCATCGGCTGCGCCGGTTTCATCTGTAACAACGACGCTGGTGTTTTTGTCATCTGCAGCTATAGCCCGCCAGGTAACGTGGACGGGCAGACTCCATACTAGGCTAGTATATTGTATGCATTTGACTATGCATGCATCTACATAGCAGCGGCGTACGTGTTTGCAACATAAATAAACAAGGGACACTCCTAGGATTGATTGACCGAGAACTCACTTAATTCTCGGCCGACAGATGTCACCCACATACATGTGTGCGTAGTGTGCGAGTCGAATCCCCCCTCTGTATCCCTCATATACGGTTTTGGGATTGCTTGTTTTTCTATTTGTCCTGTAACTCGTGTTGGGCTTGTATTTGTTTGTTTGTATTTGAACCTGTAATCATATTGTGATTGTGCCCCGACTTTGTTATGGATGTGTCTCTAATTTAGTAAGAATGAGAACAATACCAACACAATATCACGTCCACCTTAAGTTCAAGGAACATGGTTGTGTTGCTAGAGAACAAAACTTACGTTTTACTTATATTTTTAATGATCTGATTTCAGCAATGTATTTTAGATATGCAGCACAACTTTCTTCAACGAAACAAAGAAAATTGTAGTGAAGCTAATCGAAGGTTATTTAGCAATAGTCTCCTAAATTTTTGACACGACATGCACTGATTTTTGCGCATTAACTTAGATGACATATCAAATCTCTTTCTTCTCTACTCTACATATAATGGCTTGAGGTGATGGTCATGGTACGACATCAAATTGTCCATGTAGTTGGAAATAATTTCCCGCTATGCCACCCTCAAGTGAAAAAAATGGTTCGAATTTTTTGTTCGTCGTCTCCCGAGGCCCCCTCCTCCTCAACATAACTACTCTGCCCGTCAAAAAAAAAAACATAACTACTCTGCGTGAGAGCTAGATCGAGACCTCGATGGGAAGGAAGCGTGTACAGTGGGAGGAAGAGCTAGACGACGGCGACCCTCCAATTTCTTTCCCGTCGAGACGGCCCTTGCACCCAGGTCTGGGGATCCCAGCGATGCCTCCGGCCACCACGCCTCCATTCCCCTGTCCGTGGCGCGCCGCGCCCTACCTCCGGACCCTGCTACAAGTACGTCGTCTCGTTAAGTCCACCGACGAGTCGTAGACCTTTGCCACCGCGCCGCACTGCTGCTCCCTGCCGGAGAGAGAGACAGGAAGGGGAGGGGCGCTTCCGAGGTGGACGAACGGGCCCGTGCTGCTGCTGCACTCCGCCGGAGAGAGAAAGGAAGGGAAGGGGCATGCACGTGGTGGTGCAAGAGACGGAGGGGAGGGACCGTGTGGTGGTGTCAGGAGGGGAGAGCAGCACTCGATAGAGGCAGAGGAGGGTGGACTGCTGTGAGAAATTTAGTTACAGTCGGGGGATTGAGTGGACAATATGTGCATTTTGTTAATGAAATCTATACTTTTCTGGCTGTGACCTTGGTAAGATCGGTTTTCTCCAGGAATATGAAAATACTACATATAATTGCTCAAAAAAATCGGTCTGGTTGATTGACTTCAGGTAAATTTCCGTGTAGCTTCAGTTTCTGTACATTGGCATAAAATCTTGGTAACTTCTGTTTGACGAATTTATCTGTTGAATGTTTATTTAAAATTTAAGATATACCTGACGTGAAGAATGTTCTTATAAATGTTATTGTCTTCCCTGTGATTTTGAGTGTCTCTCTAAGTCTTGTCCTTCTTATTCTCAGGAGTTGTGACAGTTCAGCTGTGCGGAAGTAAATGTTGGGGCATGTTGGATAGAGCACCAACCTCTCCAAACATATCACGATTTGCATTTTCGTCTTTCCCCACACAATATGTATTTTCGTCTTTTTCCACACAAGACCAGGTAATCTGATTTGGAGCTCACTATTTCACATTAACTAAATTTGTAGTTTGTAGTGATTTTTCATGCCTAATCGTAAATTTTCCTGGACTACATGGACTTTTGTTCTCTATTTGCAAATTTGATTACTGGAAACTGGAAATCAATGAACTGTAGATATTAGATACTAATAACACAAATGGTCCAGCTGAACGTGTATAAGTATTCCCACAAAAATAAAATATAATCAGTACCGAAACATGTATGTTGAGGTACAATTCACAAATTATACTCAATTTTTGAGCTTTCTATTGACTGCTGCACGCAGTCAATTGAATCCCTTAGACGCTCTTGCTATTAAATTCTTGATTTATTTCGTGATGCTTGTAGCTGCAAGGCTTTCAGATTTGGAAGAGAATAAACATACAAAGTTACTGCATTTTTGCGTTTGAAGTTCTGAAGTTATACAGTACTTACTGAAAAAGCCTTGAAACATGATACTCGTGCAATTGGGATCTGAGTAAGTCGGTATGCACGAGCGAGTGAAATTAAACTCCACATTCAGTTTAGAAATAACCTGAAAGAGTTCATCTATCATCTAACCAAGAGAATGCACGCTCATGTTCCTGGATCTTCAGCATATGGTATTATCTACGGTGCAAGCATGAATGCTTCACTCCTGAAGCTTATTTCATGAACAAATTGGTCTCTCTTACTTGGCTCTGCACGTACGATGCAATTAACGTGAATGGTAACCTAGACTGGCGGGACAAGCTCATTGAATACAACAAGCCATTCTTTGATTTCTGGTATATGTCTTATTTGTAAATTATTTGGTCTCCTACAAACTAACTGAAATGATGACATAAAAAAATTGGGATGATATCTCCAAGATTCAGCTGCAGCCTGCAACTGTTGGCGACCGCAAGTGGCAGTGACGACCAGGACAGCGCTGTTGACAACATGCGAAATCCACGGCGGTACATTGTCTGGAGCACGAACATGAACACAAGATTCCTACCGGAGTACGTCGTCAACTTAAGTTCCCCAGCGTCCAACAAATGCAACGTTGAGTGAGTGCCCTGTCTGAAACTCCAAACTGATGCTGCAGTTGTTACGAGAGTTTTTTTTTATCACATGTGGTTCAGTGGGAACAGGGTTTCAGAATCATTGTGAGCGACCTCGGAGCTGAAAAAATCTTTCACTGGTGTGTCTTGACATATTTCCGAATCTTGTATCCGAGATTCGGTTGTTGATGTCCATCCCCCAAGATACACAGACATTGCAGGGGACTTAGAATCGCTTCAAGATAAACTGCTTTTCTTTTGTTTGAGGACATAATTTGCGGTGCCTACAATGCAGGCATATACATTAGCATCCATCCCTTTATGTCAATACATATCTTTGCAGATTTTCCAAGAAACTTTTTAGTTATGCAAGAAACTACTAGGTAGATTAGTTCACAGTAGGCAATTACTTGGTCCATTCGTTCAATTCATATGTCCTCACATTTATAGTTTGTTTCGACATCTCAAATGAAGTGGAATCTTTTTTTTTAATACGTGAATTTTCACGTGCACTATTATGTTTACATGTCCATTGAGTAAAAACACTCGAGTGACCGTAGCAACGCACGGGTATTCAACTAGTAATAATAAACTAATCTAATCATAGATGGCAACTCTTATGACAAGTTCAACTAAATCTGGGTGCAAGTAAAAAAAATCAAATATCCAAAAGGAGGCGGTTGCACAATTACAAGTTATGTTTCATACAACAATGAATTCGACCGCTGAATACTACAACAACTCAAATACCAGAATGACCGCGATTGTACGAGCTGTCCTAGTCATCCTTCACGGACCCATATCATCCTCTTCTTCCTACACAGGACTAGCGGAATCTGGAGATAACGGAGAACAAATATTATATTCGACTTATCAACTCACAAAACA
>CAMZMU010000104.1:33170549-33350844 GCA_947311845.1 Poa pratensis
ATATTTATGTGTTTTTCAATATTTACACATGTAATTCTACAACAAAGGAAAAATATTAGAGTCGTGGCAACGCACGGGCATTCAAACTAGTTACAAGTTATGTTTCATACAGCAATGAATTCGACCGCTGTAATATTACAACAACTCAAATACCAGAATGACCGCGATTGTACGAGCTGTCCTAGTCATCCTTCACGCCGACCATATCATCCTCTTCTTCCTACACAGGACTAGCGGAACCTGGAGAAACGGAAGAACAAATATTTATTCGACTTATCAACTCACAAAACACATACTCTCTCCGTACACAAAAGGATGTCTCACTTTGTTTAAAATTGCATGTATCTAGACATGTTTGGTGTGTAGATACATGCAAATTTGGACAAAGTTGAGACATCTTTTTATGGACGAGGGAGTATATTACATATGTGTCTCATCAATAATGGCAGTGCCTTCTATCAGGAAATAGTAAAGCATCAAATCCATGCACCGACAGTTTAGAAGCTAGCAAACCATTAATTAATAATTTTCGGGTCTAGAACTTTCCCTGCAACCCAAACATCAAATAGACGGCGTGAAACGAAACAACTCCTAGATATCCAAAATCTTCCGACGGCAAATGCGTGGGTCACACTGCGAGTTTGCCAGTTCAATAGGAAAAAGGAATATCTAGACGAGTTGCAACTCGTACCGGGCAAATTCCAATTTAGTAATGGGAGACCTTATCATTACGAAAAAGTAACGGAGACCTAATTACAAAAATCCAACATGTGCACGTGGTGGGAGAACACCTACTATGTGCAAAGTGCACTGTGAATTAGCTTCCTCTCCATATATGATGCATGACGTCAAACATATATATGTGGGCTACGTACGTGAGCTAGCTCTTGCAACAGTGAGCATGTATCTCTTCGTCTGGACAATCTCTAACTAGCTAGGGTAAGGCTAAACCATGGAGCCGTTAGCGAGCCGGTCGGCCGACGGGAGGGCGACTCTCGGCGTTGGTGGATGGTCCCTCCGACATCTGATGACGGTTTTCGGTCTCTCCACTGGTGGAGTGTGGAGGGGTGGTGTATATGTGTACCCTAGTTCTGTTATGTGGCGGTGTATATTATTTTTTGTATGCTCACGATTTCAAGGTAGAACTTGGAATCACAATTTGGTGGGTGGATGATGATCGTGTGCTGAGCACTTGTGCGTATGAGGAACCGGACACGATCGAATGCCCCCAACCTTATGCCTGGGCTGGAGCACCTCACGGGAACCCGATTAGTGCCAGGACGTGGCTCCGTCAGGGGGACGTACCGCTGTCAGCAACACGCCCGCATGTCCGTCTCGTGTGATGAAAGCATTCTCCTCGCCACCGTCATGATGGACGGCCGTGGCCGGAAGGAAAGAAGTCTCGTCGGATGGGTTGGCCGTGCGCTGTTGTCCTAGACAGGATCCACGCGACGATCGTGGCCTGGATCGCTATACTCACCTGCAGATCATACCGGAAAGTCGGGTTGGAGTAGCAGAAGATGCTAGGCCAACGGGAAAAAGGAAAAGGAGAAGATGCTAAGCTTAGAGTTACTAGCAAAATGCCCGTGCGTTGCAACGGGAGAAAAAAATCCGAGTCGTACGTTGTAAAGGGACACAAAACTACTAAATTTACAATGCACTTGGGTCGTCATTTCGTGGGACAAAATCGAGCATACTCGTATCGGTGGAACATTTCTGTCGAGAGATGCTTGGTTTGACCGTGTAGTGTTTATTTTTACTTGATTTTATGACGAAACCTTAAAAAATCATAGAAAATATTTGATAACGTCTAACTGAAATTTATAATTTTTAAATTACACTCGAGCACAAAAATCAATGTTCGAAGCACACTCCACACCACTTGTCCCCGCACACACACATCACACACAGACGCACCGCACGACACAACAGGACACCACACTCCATGCCTCCTTTGAACCTTTCCTTGCCTTATCTTCTTTTCCTTTCTTCTATCTTCCCTCTCTTATCATCTCCCCATCTCTCCTGCAAGCAACAGGCTGCAGCGCCGCTCCCTCCACCCGTCCCGTCCGTTCCGGCCATGGCTCCCTCCCCCCATGGCTCCTCTCTCCACCGGCCGTCACCTCCGCTCCGGCGCCGTGCCTGCCGTGCTCCGGCACTTCCTTGAGGATGCCCGCGTGGCCTTCGTCGGCTACAACATCCATTCCGTGGAGCGCATGGCGGAGCAGCTGCTTGGGTGGAGCGGCGTGAAGAGGTGAAGTGGATGGGCACCTCTACCTTGCCTGGAAGCTGTTGCCGCCTCCTGCGGAAATATCTTCCCTCGAGGTCCTCCTTGCTCCGCGAAGACGGACAAGCTTGCTGCCCTCCTCGCGTCGCCTCCGGCCAGCTAGCTCCTATTGCGCCTGGCTGCTCTCTCTCCAGCACCTTAGGAGCCCTGCTGCCGCTCCCCATCCTCTGTTTTGCCACCGCAGGTTAGCGTCGGAGGTTCGTCGCGGGATTCGTCACAGATTGCGGCATGGCGCTGCCCCTTATCTGGGATGATGATGGTGGAGCTGTGGCTGAGGAGCAGCAGCCCGTCCACTGAGCTACTCCCTCGACGTTGCCCCTCCCCCTGCCCTGCGGTAGCTGGGTGGATCGGCGCGCGCCAGTAGCACCTCGAGGTTCTCCAGCCACACAGTGGCGGCGACGGTGGTGTTCCCCTGCTCTGGATTATTTTCTGTTTCTTATCAAAGCACTCGCGGACGGGGATGTGTATACGCTCGCTCGGGCTGAGCAACCAAACAGCCGAACCGGTATGCGACTTAGTGAAGGACTGCAGGTTAATTTCTGTATTCCTGCGGGTTAATTGTTTTGTAGCAAAATTGTTTTATCAGGATCATGGGCCAGTAGCTCGCGTGGGCCAGGAGCTGGGCCTGGAGCGTGAGATTCTGTAGCTTGCGTGGGCCTGGAGCGTGAGGTGATCGGGATCAGGAGTCTGGAGCGTGCGCGCTAGCTTGAGTGGGCCAGGGCGTGAGAATTGAGATCGAAAGTCTGAGCGTGCGCGCGCGACATACGACGTACCGTACGTACGAAGCAAGAAACAGTCCTGGTATTATATAGTAGAGATTATACTACTTCAATAGTAAAAAACAATAGGTGGACAAGTTGTACGTACTGGGCAAATCCAATACATTGTAGTGCCCCACTAAAAAATTCAATCCAATTAGTAATCGAAGAGACCTCATCGTTTGGAAAAAGTAACCATAGACCTAGATACAGAAATCCAACATGCATCTGCAAACTAGACCGACGTTGTGTGCTTACGCCTCTTTGCCTACGTAATTAACAGGTTGGTGTACCTACTTAAGCTTGTAATAACACGTATGATTCATACACCTTATAATATTTCAAACATTGGCGCATTTGTGCGATGCATTGTTATGTGGATCGGGAGAGCACAACTGATATTTATACTGCGTGCATGCGCGCGGGACGTAAAAACCTGATTAACCTGGGGCGTAAAAACCTGATTAATTTAACGGCTGGCCTTTTTCCCCTTTCTTCAAAGACTGCACGCGTTTTCAAATAGGGACAAAGTGGGTTGTCGGTTGCAGATGCTCCTACAGCCACTACGGCGGTGGTACTAAGTCCGAAGATGTGTGTGTGGGCCTTTGTGCTTGGCGTTGGCGCATCATCGGGATAATCGTCAAGGTCTACTTCTTCATGAACTTCTTTTTTTGATAATTGGCCTGACTATGTGTGTCTCTTTTGAACCTAGCTAGCCATCGTTTGTTTTTTTGTCTTGGGCAGCCGGTACACACCACTCCACTTGCTTATAAACGTTAGATCGTACGTGCATGCATGGAGTTTTCCGATGCGGTGGTGGTGGAGAAAATTCCGGTACACACCTCGGCAGCGTCTCTTCATGCTCTGGGTGGTGGCAACGCTCAATTCCGATTGGTGGTGGTGGAAACAATTCTGGCGAGGTCGCACAGCTAGCCCTGTTATTTATGCACGTGGGAAAAAGTATCTGGGGATGCGGAGGAAAAGAAAGGGAGAGGCGCGAGACTTCTGAACCACGATTTTGAGCTTCGCTTGCTACGCTTTCGGGGAGATCCACTATGACTCGATCTGGTGGTTTTCGAGCTAGGTGTTGCAAAAAATCGCGCGAGGTAAAAGGCGTGGATTATATAGTGGAGTTTTCTTTGGGGAGGGTCACAAATTCGAACGAGTTGGAGATTTGTTTTTTTGTTTTTGTTTGGACGTTTCGTCGGACACATGCAAGGTGTGGACTCTCAGCTGGAGATAGGAGATGACAAGTCAGCCCCAGTAGGATGATGTCGGCCCGAGAGAGAGAGAGAGAGAGAGAGAGAGAGAGAGATCATGGTCCATCGGATTAAATGAAGATCAACATCATCATTAAACTAGATTAAGAAAATCAGAGACAGGAGCTTAATTCCGTTCTTCATCAGGTTCTACTATGAAGAACATTCAGAGGCAGAAGCTTAATTCTGTTGTTGATGGATAGTTATCAATAAGCTAAAAAAATATAGTGCTATGTCTATGCACTATATTCCATAGAGGAGCAGAGTGAGAGAGAACAGAAAACTTATCAGCAGGTCCGGTCCACACATGTCTGGGGCCTGGGCGAGACGACAAAATGGGACGCTTTTGGACAGATAAAAATTCAGAATGTATTGTGTTTCAAAAGAAATTCAGTAAATAGCATAGATCGATGGTGTTTGAACCATAAAACCCACAACGCAAATTATTTATTTATAATGGCTCAGAGAACTACATCATAATTGTGTGAAAACAATATAGTTTTACAAAAGATTCCTCCTTTAAGTGGCACAAAGAGACTATTAGCTCATCAGTTCATGTCCAAAACAAATAACCATGATAGTTTCTATGCTCATCAGTTCATGTACTATCACCCATCCTAGTGAAGGCGCATAGAGATGGTACATAGAAAGGGTTTCAGCGCTAAATAGCTTCTCCAAAGTCCTGCTGTAGGGCGCCTTGGGCTGCTGTACCAAGCGTGGACCAAGCCGGAGCAGGTACCGGGACGAGATCGCCGGGACGACACGACACAAGAAAAATGGGCAGTGGGGAATAATACAACAAAGTGAAGGCAACATCGTTCGGCTGCCCTCTGCTGCTGTACCAAGCAAATAAAGAACTGAAATGGAGTTCAGCACCAGAAAAAGGACGCGGAGGAGGTGGCGACATGGGAGAATGGGCCGGGGCAAGTCTACCCTTTCAGCGGCCCAGCAACTACACGGCGTCATGACTTGGACGGCCCACCAGCCAATCAGCATCTGCTGATGAAGAAGCTGCTAATCACGACCAGCTCATGCCAATAAGAACCCATTCTCCGTTGCACATGTTGGATTTTTGTAATTAGGTCTCAGGTTACTTTTCCTAACTATAGAGGTATCCCTTTACAAATTGCATTGAATTTTCCAATCCGACATATGCATTGGAATTTACAACTCATCACAATGTTCTTTTTTAATCAAACTCCAAACGTTGCTTATAGAAGCTACCCATCGAGCTTGTATAAATAGACACTCATGGTGGTAGCAAATCTCATCCATCACAGCACATTCACTCACTCACACAAACACTTATTTCCTTTTCCTTGATTTCCTAAGGCGGCTTAGTGAGATGGAGTACTCACCCAAGCTAGCTGCACTGCTGCTCTTAGCTCTCGCGTCTGCAATGGTCGTCACCGCCCAAACTGGGGCGGATGACATGCTCAACGCCCACAACGAACTGCGCGCCGCCGTCGGCGTGGGGCCGGTGGTATGGGACCCCATAGTGGCAGCGTACGCGCTCGAGTACGCGAGAAGCGCGCCGCCGACTGCGAGTTGGTACTCTCTCCAGGGAGCCCATACGGAGAGAACCTCTTTCGGGCCCCTGGGACCGACTGGAAATACCTGGACGCAGTGATTTATTGGGCATCAGGGAAGCAGTACTACGACCACGCCACAAACACCTGCTCTGCGCCTGACGGTCAGGAGTGTGGTGAGTACACGCAGATGGTGTGGAGGGACACGACGGCCATCGGCTGCGCCGGTTTCATCTGTAACAACGACGCTGGTGTTTTTGTCATCTGCAGCTATAGCCCGCCAGGTAACGTGGACGGGCAGACTCCATACTAGGCTATGTATATTGTATGCATTTGACTATGCATGCATCTACATAGCAGCGGCGTACGTGTTGCACACATAAATAAACAAGGGACACTCCTAGGGATTGATTGACCGAGAACTCACTTAATTCTCGGCCGACAGATGTCACCCACATACATGTGTGCGTGTGTGCGAGTCGAATCCCCCCTCTGTTTCCCTCATATACGGTTTTGGATTGCTTGTTTTTCTATTTGTCCTGTAACTCGTGGTTGGGCTTGTATTTGTTTGTATTTGAACCTGTAATCATATTGTGATTGTGCCCTGACTTTGTTATGGATGTGTCTCTAATTTAGTAAGAATGAGAACAATACCAACACAATATCACGTCCACCTTAAGTTCAAGGAACATGGTTGTGTTGCTAGAGAACAAAACTTACGTTTTACTTATATTTTTAATGATCTGATTTCAGCAATGTATTTTAGATATGCAGCACAACTTTCTTCAACGAAACAAAGAAAATTGTAGTGAAGCTAATCGAAGGTTATTTAGCAATAGTCTCCTAAATTTTTGACACGACATGCACTGATTTTTGCGCATTAACTTAGATGACATAGCAAATCTCTTCTCTTCTCTACTCTACTATATAATGGCTTGAGGTGATGGTCATGGTACGACATCAAATTGTCCATGTAGTTGGAAATAATTACCCGCTATGCCACCCGCAAGTGAAAAAAAATGGTTCGACTTTTTTGTTCGTCGTCTCCCCGAGGCCCCCTCCTCCTGAACATAACTACTCTGCCCGTCAAAAAAAAAAATAACTACTCTGCGTGAGAGCTGGATCGAGACCTCGATGGGAAGGAAGCGTGTACAGTGGGAGGAAGAGCTAGACAACGGTGACCCTCCAATTTCTTTCCCGTCGAGACGGCCCTTGCACCCAGGTCTGGGGATCCCAGCGATGCCTCCGGCCACCACGCCTCCATTCCCCGTCCGTGGCGCGCCGCCTACCTCCGGACCCTGCTACAAGTACGTCGTCTCCTTAAGTCCACCGACGAGTCGTAGACCTATGCCACCGCGCCGCACTGCTGCTCCCTGCCGGAGAGAGAGACAGGAAGGGGAGGGGCGCTTCCGAGGTGGACGAACGGGCCCGTGCTGCTGCTGCACTCCGCCGGAGAGAGAAAGGAAGGGAAGGGGCATGCACGTGGTGGTGCAAGGAGACGGGAGGGGAGACCGTGTGGTGGTGTCAGGAGGGGAGAGCAGCACTCGATAGAGGCAGAGGAGGGTGCGACTGCTGTGAGAAATTTAGTTACAGTCGGGGGATTGAGTGGACAATATGTGCATTTTGTTACTGAAATCTATACTTTTCTGGCTGTGACCTTGGTAAGATCGGTTCTTCTCCAGGAATATGAAAATACTACATCATAATTGCTCAAAAAAATTCGGTCTGGTTGATTGACTTCAGGTAAATTTCCGTGTAGCTTCAGTTTCTGTACATTGGCATAAAATCTTGGTAACTTCTGTTTGACGAATTTATCTGTTGAATGTTTATTTAAAATGTAAGATATACCTGACGTAGAATGTTCTTATAAATGTTATCGTCTTCCCTGTGATTTTGAGTTGTCTCTCTAAGTCTTGTCCTTCTTATTCTCAGGAGTTGTGACAGTTCAGCTGTGCGGAAAGTAAATGGCTGGGGCATGTTGGATAGAGCACCAACCTCTCCAAACATATCACGATTTGCATTTTCGTCTTTCCCCACACAATATGTATTTTCGTCTTTTTCCACACAAGACCAGGTAATCTGATTTGGAGCTCACTATTTCACATTAACTAAATTTGTAGTTTGTAGTGATTTTTCATGCCTAATCGTAAATTTTCCTGGACTACATGGACTTTTGTTCTCTATTTGCAAATTTGATTACTGGAAACTGGAAATCAATGAACTGTAGATATTAGATACTAATAACACAAATGGTCCAGCTGAACGTGTATAAGTATTCCCACAAAAATAAAATATAATCAGTACCGAAACATGTATGTTGAGGTACAATTCACAAATTATACTCAATTTTTGAGCTTTCTATTGACTGCTGCACGCAGTCAATTGAATCCCTTAGACGCTCTTGCTATTAAATTCTTGATATTTATTTCGTGATGCTTGTAGCTGCAAGGCTTTCAGATTTGGAAGAGAATAAACATACAAAGTTACTGCATTTTTGCGTTTGAAGTTCTGAAGTTATACAGTACTTACTAAAAGCCTTGAAAACATGATACTCGTGCAATTGGGATCTGAGTAAGTCGGTATGCACGAGAGAGTGAAATTAAACTCCACATTCAGTTTAGAAATAACCTGAAAGAGTTCATCTATCATCTAACCAAGAGAATGCACGCTCATGTTCCTGGATCTTTAGTCATATGGTATTATCTACGGTGCAAGCATGAATGCTTCCACTCCTGAAGCTTATTTCATGAACAAATTGGTCTCTCTTACTTGGCTCTGCACGTACGATGCAATTAACGTGAATGGTAACCTAGGCTGGCGGGACAAGCTCAATGAATACAACAAGCCATTCTTTGATTTCTGGTATATGTCTTATTTGTCAATTATTTGGTCTCCTACAAACTAACTGAAATGATGACATAAAAAAATTGGGATGATATCTCCAAGATTCAGCTGCAAGCCTGCAACTGTTGGCGACCGCAAGTGGCAGTGACGACCAGGACAGCGCTGTTGACAACATGCGAAATCCACGGCGGTACATTGTCTGGGGCACGAACATGAACACAAGATTCCTACCGGAGTACGTCGTCAGCTTAAGTTCCCCAGCGTCCAACAAATGCAACGTTGGTGAGTGCCCTGTCTGAAACTCCAAACTGATGCTGCAGTTGTTACGAGCGTTTTTTTATCACATGTGGTTCAGTGGGAACATGGGTTTCAGAATCATTGTGAGCGACCTCGGAGCTGAAAAATCTTTCACCGGTGTGTCTTGACATATTTCCGAATCTTGTATCCGAGATTCGGTTGTTGATGTCATCCCCCAAGATACAGACATTGCAGGGGACTTAGAATCGCTTCAAGATAAACTGCTTTTCTTTTGTTTGAGGACATAATTCTGCGGTGCCTACAATGCAGGCATATACATTTAGCATCCATCCCTTTATGTCAATACATATCTTTGCAGATTTTCCAAGAAACTTTTTAGTTATGCAAGAAACTACTAGGTAGATTAGTTCACAGTAGGCAATTACTTGGTCCATTCGTTCAATTCATATGTCCTCACATTATAGTTTGTTTCGACATCTCAAATGAAGTGGAATCTTTTTTTTTTAATACGTGAATTTTCACGTGCACTATTATGTTTACATGTCCATTGAGTAAAAACACTCGAGTGACCGTAGCAACGCACGGGTATTCAACTAGTAATAATAAACTACTCTAATCATAGATGGCAACTCTTATGACAAGTTCAACTAAATCGAGGTGCAAGTAAAAAAAATCAAATATCCAAAAGGAGGCGGTTGCACAATTACAAGTTATGTTTCATACAGCAATGAATTCGACCGCTGAATACTACAACAACTCAAATACCAGAATGACCGCGATCGTACGAGCTGTCCTAGTCATCCTTCACGCCGACCCATATCATCCTCTTCTTCCTACACAGGATTAGCGGAACCTGGAGATAACGGAAGAACAAATATTATATTCGACTTATCAACTCACAAAACACATACTCCCTCCGTACACAAAAGGATGTCTCAACTTTGTTTAAAATTGCATGTATCTAGACATGTTTGGTGTGTAGATACATGCAAATTTGGACAAAGTTGAGACATCTTTTTATGGACGGAGGGAGTATATTACATGTGTTCTCATCAATAATGGCAGTGCCTTCTATCAGGAAATAGTAAAGCATCAAATCTATGCACCGACAGTTTAGAAACTAGCAAACCATTAATTAATAATTTTCCGGGCCTAGAACTTTCCCTGCAACCCAAACATCATCTCGGCCGTGGGCAACGTCCGCTGGCACTGCAGGAAGAGCACGCCGAAGGCTCCAGCGCTCCGCACCCTTCCGGCCGCAACCGCGCAATTGGCCGCCATTGTAGCTACCGCCAGATCCGCCATGCGGGCTACCTGCTACGTCTCAAACGTATCTATAATTTTTGATGTTCCATGTTGTTATTATGCCAATGGCTACATGTTTTACATACACTTCATACCATTATTATGCATTTTCTGAGACTAACCTATTAACAAGATGCCACAGTGTCAGTTCCTATTTTTTGCTGTTTTTCTGTTTCAGAAAAGCTAGTCGGGAAATATTCTCAGAATTGGACGAAAATCAACGTACATCCCTATTTCACCAGAAGACTCCATGGGCCAGAAGGACAAGTCCGGGGGAGGCACGAGGCCTCCACGCCAGGCCTCGGCGCGGCCTGGAGGGGGTGGCGCCGAGGGGTCACCTCGTTGACTCGAGAACCTTCGACGCCGCCTTTTGCCTATTTATTGCCTCAGTGAAAAAACCCTAAAACACTCCACGATTTCTCCAGAAAAGCTCCGTAGCGCCGCCGCCACCAAAAACTCATAATTTGGGGACAGAAGTCTCTGTTCCGGCACCCTGCCGGGACGGGGAAGTGCCCCCGAAGCCATCTCCATCGACGCCACCGCCTTCATCATCGCCGTTGCTGCTTCCCATGATGAGGGGGGAGTAGTTCTTCATCGAGACTGAGGGCTCTACCTGTAGCTATGTGGTTCATCTCTCTCTCACATGGTGTGATCTATATGTGATCATGAGCTTTATAATCTAGTTGAATCCATAGATGTTACTCTTCATAATCTTATGAATATGCTACTCAAGTGGTTTTATTAATGTAAACGATAATAGTTCCTACATAGCCGTGAAAGAGAGAAAAATGGTTGGTACCATGCTACACAGTAAACTAGCGATGAGAATAAGTTACAGAGCTAAAAGAAGGAACGGAAAATTCACTAGCATATATACACGGCCCAAAAGATAAGAACGATCGAAGTATAGGTACAGCCCAACACAGTTTTCTCGTTGAAAGGGAAAGGCCCACAATAGCCTGCTTTACACCGTACGGAACGCTCAGTAAAAATCAGCGATCAATCGATGGAATAAATGGACGGCTAAGCAATCGACTGAGAATTAAGAAAATTCTCAGTCGACTGAGCATTATCAATTTCAGAGCTCAGCAGCTAGCTCTGCTCACGTACCGCAGGAGTGACGATCAGATGGAGGCGCAGAACGGCAGAACAAGGCGGCGGCCGCCGCTCTGGTGAAAAAGATCGCCGGCCTCCGCGGCGCCATCTCCAAGCTGCAGTCGCTGAGCCCGTCTCCCGAGACCGACGCCCTCTTCACCGCCCTCGTGGTCGCGTGCATCCCGCCGAACACCCTTGACGTGGCCACCGGAAGGCCCAGAGGATGCGCCGCGACCTCGTCCACCTCTGCGCCGACGCCGTGGCGCGCCTCGAGGCGCGGTGCTCCGACGCGCTCGCCGCCCTCGACGACCCGCTCCGCCACCTCAGGCTCTTCCCCTACTACGACAGCTGCGCGGGCCCGTGCGACCTGGAGCACAAGCTCCTCTCCACCCACGCGCCGGACCGCCTCGCCGCTGCGCACATCGCGTTCCTCGGCTCCGGCTCGTTGCCGCTCAGCCCGCTGCTCCTCGCCGCCTGCCACATGCCGGACGCCGTCGTCGACAGCTTTGACCCGTGCGGCGACGCCAACGACTTGCCCGCAGACTGCTGCTCCGCGCCGGCGCCGGTGCCGCCGACGTTGGTGCCACGACGCGCATGTCGTTCCGCACCGCCGACGTCGAGGGCCTGACGCACGAGCTCACCGCGTACGACGTGGTCTTCCTGGCCGCGAGCGCCAGCGTTGAGCGGAAGGCCCGCGTGATCGCGCACCTCGGCCGGCACATGGCCGACGGCGCGGCGCAGGTGGTGCGGAGCGCGCGCGGGGCCCGCGGCTTCCTGTGCCCCGTGGTGGACTGGAGCCAGCGGACGTCGCGCGGGGCGGGTTCCAGGTGCTGGCCGTGCACCACCCCGAGCGCGACGACGAGGTGGTGATCAACTCCGTCATCGTCGCGCGCAAGGTGGCCGGTGGATGCTACGCGCTGCCCGCGCCGGCCAAGTGCTGCGAGGTGGAGACGGCGGCGCGGGCGCGCTGGAGGTTGCCGCCAACGAGCTGTCATCTTGACGCCATGGACGAAATCCGGAGGCGCGCATGGTGATGGAGTGTCTGGTGTGAGGTGACGTGGTACGGAAGTTACCATCTAAAGTGCCAGGTCGAAGCATAGTTCGAAGAAATAAAAGGCCGATGAGAATGCTTTTTTTTGAAACTAAAACTACAGTACAATTGTACTGCATTATTTATGTATTAAAAAAACGGAAAATCTAACTAGCAGGCGCCTGCTGTTTGGCGTAAATCGACGCATCTCCGCGAGCCGTTGGATCGACTACGGACGGATGAGATGCGGTCGGAACGACAAGTTGCGCGCGATGCACACGTCGCGCACGTCGCGCTCGCGTCTTTGGATAAGGTCGCCTTCCCCGCGAGCCACCCATCGTGTCTCCCCCGCGAGCGCCCCTCTCCTTGCCGTTCGAACCCGCTGCCGGAGACGCGCCCGAGGCCGCCGCCGACGTCGCCCCATCGCGGTACCGCACGGGGGCCAGCACCTCCCACGGCGTCTTCCTCCCCCCAACGCCACGGCTGCTCCTCCGCTCCTGGCCGCCGCCGATGTCGCCCCGTCGCGGTACCGCACGGGGGCCAGGACCTCCCACGGCGTCTTCCTCCCCCCAACGCCACGGCTGCTCCTCCGCTCCTGGCCGCCGGTGAGCGAGACGGAGGTGTTGGTGGTGACTGGGGAGGCTGTGGGGTAGGCGACGACCGCCGGAGAGGGGATCGCCGCTGGGTCGCCCGCTGCGTCGCGGGAGCGTTCCATCCGCGACGACGTACTTGGTCTTCACGACCGGCGTCGGCGTGGTCTCCCGTCACAGAGACCAGCGGCTTGACGACGTGCTCCGACGAAGAAACCAGCGGCGGCCACGGCTCCTCCAACAGCGGAGGTCACATCCTCGTGGAGGCGTCGGCAATGGCAACGGCGGCTCCCGGCGCGATGGCAACTGGCGGAGGCGCCCGGCTCCAAGCGGTAGTGCCGCTGCTGACGGTGGAGGGCAAGAGCCTTCGCGGCCCTCGGTCCAGCGGACACTAGTACAGAACGACACATCCGATACCCCTCTATGGCAACGGCAGGAGTTAGGCGACGGAGAATCGCGACATCCCCCGCGTGCCCGCACTGGGCCGTAAAGCAGGCCCACAACAAAGGCAACGGGTGAATAGTGGAATATATGTTGGCAACGGAGGTTAGTTTGCCTCCGTTACCGATGTGTGCTCATCGCACACGGACAGTTTCGCAATCTCCGTTGCCTTTAGAAGCAGCCGACAGCCCGCGGCCTATAAGAACCTACTATGCCCTTCACTCTCACTCTCACCGTCTCACTTCCAACCCTAGCCGCCGCATAGTCTCCTCGATCTCTCTCCACTCTCTCGCATGGCTTCCACCGTCGGCGCTGGTAGATCCGGCCATCGCGGCCGCGGCCGTGGCCGCCCCACCCTCCGGGCCTTCAGGCAGCAGCAGCGTCAGCTGGTGTTGCGGGACGAGCTTGCGGAACAGGCCGCCGCCGCTCCGGCCCACGCGGGCCGGTCCCGCAACCTTGGCGCTCGTCCGCACGGTGAAGGCTCCGGCCGCACCCGCTCATTTGGCCGCCATTGCAGCTACCGCGAGATCCGCCAGGCGATGTACCCCGGCCGCCGTCCTCGCTCTCTGAACCATCCGTCTTCCTCCTCGTCCTCGTCCTCCGACGAGGACGAAGAGGAAGAGGAAGAGGAAGAGGAAGAGGAGGAGGGTCGTGATCTGGAAATCGCTTGCCAACTCTCCCGCGCCGATTTCGAGCGCGATGACGCCAAGCGTCGTCAGGTCGAGGCCGATCTGGAGGCGGCGGTCCTCCTCTCCGAGGCCTCGACCCAGGTCGAACGCGCCGAGGAGGCGGTCTACCAGTCTGACCTCCGGGCCGCCATAGCCCTCTCTTTGGTCCACGGCGAGGGCAAGGCGCCGCCAGGGGAGGCCGGCGCTAGCTCCGTCGCCGGCGGCGACGCTAAGCGAGCCCGCCTCGCCTAATTTAAGACCCCAGTTCAGTAGGATAGATGTTTTCTAGTTGTAAATAGCTAATTGTTTATCCATAGATTTGCTCTGTTTTTAGTAGGCATTGTTTACACATAGATTTTAGCTGTTTTCTAGTTGTAAGTAACTAATTGTTTATCCATAGATTTGCTCTGTTTTTAGTAGGCATTGTTTACACATAGATTTTAGCTGTTTTCTAGTTGTAAGTAGCTAATTGTTTATCCATAGATTTGCTCTGTTTTTAGTATGCATTGTTTACACATAGATTTACCTGTTTTGTAGTTGTAAGTAGCTAATTGTTTATCCATAGATTTGCTCTGTTTTTAGTAGGCATTGTTAACACATAGATTTTAGTTGTTTTCTAGTTGTAAGTAGCTAATTGTTTATCCATAGATTTGATCTGTTTTTAGTAGGCATTGTTTACACATAGATTTTAGCTGTTTTCTAGTTGTAAGTAGCTAATTGTTTATCCATAGATTTGTTCTGTTTTTAGTAGGCATTGTTTAACATAGATTTTAGCTGTTTTCTAGTTGTAAGTAGCTAATTGTTTATCCATAGATTTGCTCTGTTTTTAGTAGGCATTGTTTACACATAGATTTTAGTTGTTTTCTAGTTGTAAGTAGCTAATTGTTTATCCATAGATTTGCTCTGTTTTTAGTAGGCATTATTTACACATAGATTTTAGCTGTTTTCTAGTTGTAA
This sequence comes from Poa pratensis, assembly GCA_947311845.1. NCBI lineage: Eukaryota > Viridiplantae > Streptophyta > Magnoliopsida > Poales > Poaceae > Poa > Poa pratensis. Next base: position 33,185,571 of record CAMZMU010000104.1, read on the forward strand.
GTGGCTAATTGTTTATCCATAGATTTGCTCTGATTTTAGCTTTGTTTCTGTTATGCCGATGATTAAAATTAGGTGACACCGTGTGATCCGGGGGTGGCGCTAGTGATCCTTGTGATATGCACAAATACACATCGATCTTGTGCATCCTACTTGGCTCGCTTGCTCCATCCCTAGAATTTGTGTGTCCAATCTACCTATATATGAGGCATTGTTTAGGCTATGTTCTAGTTGCAATTAGTTCTATATTTTCTGTAATGCCGATGAAGAAGCATATGTCTTGTGTATAGAGATGAAGGAGCTTACATTTTGATTTTTTTTCATCTCCTTTAGGGCGAGGAGGAAACCTGGAGACTATGCGGCGGCCGTGAAGACGTAGGAGCGGGGCTCCGTCCACACGGTCCACTGAAGCCGGCGCCTCCAGGAGCAAGACTTTTGTGCAGTACTAAATAGGTAGAAGAAGACCACGCAATGAAGCTGGGCGAAGAGGAAGGTGAAGAACCGGCGGCCGTCAAGCAGGAACCACAGGGCTCCGTCGACGGTGCAGCAGGCGTCACCGGCTTTTTTTTTGTTTCCTTTAGCCCTCATTACAAACGGTCAAAAACTAATCTCCGTATCTGATGTAAAGACTAAAGGCAACGGTTATATATTATGCCCGTTGCTAAACTTATTGCAAACGATAAAAATCTCCGTTGCCATTGTGAGGCTTCACATCAGTGACAGAGGCGGGGACACGGACCCTTTCTCCGTTGCCGAAGGGGTTTTTGGCCCGTTTCCGATGTGTCGTTCTGTAATAGTGGGAGGACTAAGCTGAAGCCTAGCCGACGGGGACGCCGCACCACGGCGGTCGACCACGGGCTCTCTATCGCCGGTGGCGGTTGTTCCTGAGGGGAATTGGGAATTGGTAACCACACGGAAGAGAAGGGAGGAAATCTCTTTGTGGATTTTGCCACAGCCCTCGGGTTCTATGCAAATCATGGATAAGTCCAGGCATGTTGTTGATTCGACTACACCGTCGTCTCGCCGACCCTATTCGTTTCACCGCATGGAGACACCGTCCTAGTTGTCCGGTCGAGCCGTGTTCTGATAGCCGATGACCACCTCGCCATAGCCGATGACCACCTCGCCAACGCCCTGAGGAGCACGGCTTCACCCTCGTCACGGCTAACCCTTCCCGGTTTAGACTGGTTTCTACGGTTTCCTTAAACCAGACAGTTTGCCACGGTTTGAAACAGGATGACTGGTTTAAACTGTTTAGATAGAACGTGATTTGACGGTGTGGTCTGGGCTGGTTACATGGTTTACACGGTTTGGCACCGGGGCGGCCACCGCACCCTGCAGTCCTTCTTGCCGCTTGCAGCCATTGACCATATTTTTAAGCAGGCAATACACAGAAACTGCAGGTGGCACGTAGTGCAGAATTTAACAGAGAAAATGGGGTCATACATGGCGACACACAATGGCCTACATGAAGCATTTAACGCAACTAGAATATAGTTACCGATGGTAACTACGTCGATTATGTGGTGGATAACTAGAATATATCATGTGTTCATGTCCATGACGAAATCGATATAATTACCCTACTCTATTGATAATAGTTACCCACCAAGTACTAATAAAATTACCAACCTGTTATTGATGAAGTTACCCACTATTACGGATTGAGTTACCCACCCATTACCCATAGAGTTTACCCACCTAATACTGATAAAGTTAATTATGTGTTTATGATATAGTTACCAACCCTGTACTGACAGAGTTATCCACCATGTACCGATGGAGTTACCCACCATGTACTGATGGAGTTACCCATGTGTTCATGATATAGTTATACACAACGAAATCGATATAGTTACCCATGTTTTCCATACTCTCTCGGTAATAGTTCCCACCCAATACTGATGGAGTTACCCACCCAGTATTAATAAAATCACCCATATGTTTTCATGGTGTAGTTATCCACCATAAAATCAATGTAGTTATCATACTCTCTGGGTAATAGTTACCACCCCAATACTGATGAAATTACCACCTAGTACTGATAAAGTTACCCATGTTTATCATGCTTTCTTGGTAATAGTTACCACCCAATACTGATGGAGTTACACACTCAATACTGATAAAGTTACTTGATACGTCTCCAACGTATCCATAATTTCTGCTGTTCCATGCTTATATTATACCATACTTGATACGTCTCCACCCAAAGTCACTTTTATGCATTTTCTGAGACTAACCTATTAACAAGATGCCACAGTTCCAGTTCCCTGTTTTCTGCTGTTTTTGGTTTCAGAAAGTTACTTCTGGAAATATTCTCGGAATTGCACGAAACAAAAGGCCAGGTCCCTATTTTTCCAGCATGTACACGGAGTCCGAAGGAGAGCCACGAGGTGGCCAAACCACACCCAGGCGCGGCAGTGGGCCCAGCCACGCCACCTGGTGGTTTGGGCCCCTCGGGGGTCCGCCGACATCGCCCCTTCGCCTATTTATTCCCCGAGACGCGAAAACCCTAAAACACCAAGCCATATTCCACGAAGAGTTCCGCAGCGCCGCCGCCATCGACGACAAGTTTCGGGGGACAGAATCTCTGTTCCGGCACGCCGGGACGGGGAATTGCCCCCGGAGTCATCTCCATCGACACCACCGCCATCTTCATCGCCGCTGCTGACTCCCATGATGAGGAGGGAGTAGTTCTCCCCCGAGGCTGAGGGCTCTACCGGTAGCTATGTGGTTCATCTCTCTCTCACATGGTGTGATCTTTATGTGATCATGTGTATTGCTAGTATCGCTGAATACATTAATAATGTTTATGCTACTCAAGTGATTTTGTCTAGTTTCTGGAGTCATTGTGACAACACGGTATCAAGGTGACAGTGTGGGTACTTGTGTGACTCTATGAATAATTTAGACATTTATCATGGCTTATTCTTGGGAATTGTGGTGTTTGTTTACTCAGACTTTGAGGTGTGCTCTTGCAGCCCTACGCATAGTACTCTTGCTTCATCAAGAAGGAGAATAATCCCGAGTAGTATTTACTTGTGTTCAGTTGTGCTAATCTAGTTGAATATGTAGATGTTACTCTTTATCTATTATGCACTCTATAGGTTACTTTAATATGAACTCCGGTACTCTCCACGGTGTAAAGGTGACAGTGTGTGCACCGTGTGTGATTCCTTTATGACGTTGTGGCGCTTGTTTACTCCGGCTTGAGGTGTGCTTTTGTAGCCCTACACAATGAATGGTGTTTGTTATCCAACAAGAGAGTGTTTAAGAGTAGCTTTTACTTATTCAGTTATGAGATCATTGTTGAGAGTGTCCACTAGTGAAAGTATGATCCCTAGGCCTTGTTTCTAAGCATTGAAACACCGTTTACAACAAGTTCTGCTACATGTTTGCTTGCTGCCATCTTTATTTCAGATTGCAGTTACTACTTATAATCATCCATATCACTTGTATTTCACTATCTCTTCGCCGAACTAGTGCACCTATACATCTGACAAGTGTATTGGGTGTGTTGGGGACACAAGAGACTTCTTGTATCTTAATTGCAGGGTTGCTTGAGAGGGATATCTTTGACCTCTACCTCCCTGAGTTCGATAAACCTTGGGTGATTCACTTAAGGGAAACTTGCTGCTGTTCTACAAACCTCTGCTCTTGGAGGCCCAACACTGTCTACAAGAATAGAAGCACACGTAGACATCAAGCTATTTTCTGGCGCCGTTGCCGGGGAGGTAAGCGTTGGAAGGTATCTCCTTTAGATTCTGCAATTATTTCTTTTTGTTTCTTGTTTTTATTTTCACTAGTTAGGCTTAATGGAAAACAACAAAAAAATTAGAGATCTTTATGAACTTTATATTGAATTAGGACATGATGCTTTTGAAGAGAAAATTAAAAAACCTATGGAGGCTTGTTTGCATGATGGTAGCAATGGTATTACTATAAATTCTTTGAACACCATTATTGCTAATGCTATGGAAAAGTCTAAGCTTGGGGAAGCTGGTTGTGATGAATATGATATTTTTAGTCCCCCAAGCTTTAAGGAGGAAATTTGCTTTGATGATACTTTGCCTCCAATATATGATGATTATAATCATTGTGATATTTTCAGTCCACCTACTATTGAGGATATAGTTTATGTTGATTATGATATGCCTCCTATATATGATGTTTACAATGATGAATATGATATTCTCAGTCCATCTACTATTGAGGATAAAATTCATTTGATTATTCTATGCCTCCAATTTATGATGATTACAATGATGGATGTGATACTTTTACTCTCACTATTACTAATGATAATGTTCATGCTTATGTGGAGAGTAATGATACTTTATGCATGTGGATCATGATAAGAATGCTTTATGTGATAGCTATATTGTTGAGTTTATTCATGATGCCGCTGAAAATTATTTTGAGAGAGGAAAGTATGGTTATAGAAATCTTCATGTTACTAAATTTCTTCTCTTTATGATGAATGTTTTGAGCTTTCTCTTGATTTGCTTTTATTTGCTGGGTACTTTAAGACCTACTGGTCCTTATGAGAGAGGGAGACACGATTTCATATATCACAATAATATTAAGTCTTCTCTCTTTATGTTGAAATTTTTGAAGTTACACTTGTTTTGCATTTCTATGCTAGTCACTTTGTTCTTCATTGACTTGTTTTCTTACAAGACTCCTATGCATAGAAAGAGTGTTAGATTTAAACATGTTTTATATATGCTTCTTGATGCTCTCTTTTATGTTTCAACTCTCATCTTTATGTGGCATCATAAAAATCACTATGCCTAGCTAAAAGGCTTTAAAGAAAAGCGCTTATGGGAGACAACCCATTTTTTATTTCTGTTATTTTTTTTTTTTTGAGTCAAGGTGTTGTTACTTCTGTAGCAACTCCTTTGTATCTTTATTTTATGCATTGTTGTGCCAAGTAAAGTTCTATATTGAAAGTTGATGCAAGATTTGGATTTCTGCGCAGTGACAGATTTTTAGCTGTCACGATTTGAGCTTTCTCCCTGTAGAAAATTCAAAAATTCTGAAAAAATCACGCATCTTCCTGAGATATGTACGCAACTTTCATTATTTTGGCCAGATCCATCTGAGCAACTTAAGTGCCTCGAAAAAATTCGTCATTCCAGACTGTTCTGTTTTTGACAGATTCTGCCTTTTGTTTTGCATTCGCTCTTTTACTGTGTTTGTGTGGATTTCTTTGCTCCACAAAGCATTGGTGGCTGTAGCTAATGTCCAGAAGCTTTGGGATTGATTGTATCATTACAGAATATGAGAATTTTTGATTATGCACTAACCCTCTAATGAGAACTGTCTTGAGTTTGGTGTGAAGGAAGTTTTCAAGGATCAAGCGAGAAGGGTGATATTATGTGATCAAGAAGAGTGAAAAGCCTAAGCTTGGGGATGCCCCCGTGGTTCATCCCAACCATATTCAGAGAGACTCAAGCGTCTAAGCTTGGGGATGCCTTCAACTTATCAGGTCATCTCTAGTGAAACTATATTTTAATTCTTTCACATCTTATGCGCTTTACTTGGAGCGTCTGTGTGTTTTTTATTTTTGTTTTTGTTTGAATAAATTCGGATCCTAGCAATCCTTGTGTGGGAGAGAGACACGCTCCGCTTTTTCATGTGAATACTCATGTTCTTCACTTATATTTGTTGAGTATTCTTAACTAGCTACTGCAGTGCTTTTAGCTCCTGTTTTTCATGCATCTCTTCGAGCTGTTAGCACTTGTTTATAAATACTCTCTTGCTGCATTATATTATCATTTGGAGAGTTTATGTTTAAATAAATTGATTGGTGTTTGTTTGGAAGAAAGAAAATGCTACATGTAGTAGTTGGTATTGGAAAAGACATATGCATTCTTGTAGATCATTGTCTTGTTTCGATTTGATACTTTGCAATTGTTTTGAGCTCTCAAGTAGATCATGTTTAAGCTCTTGCATCATGTAGTTAAAGCCTAGTAGTGGAGAACTACCGTAGAGCTTGTTGAGACTTGGGATGCATATTTGTTCTCTCTAAGGTCTAGATATTTTCTGGTAAAATGTTTGAGCAACAAGGAAGACAGTGTAGAGTCTTATAATACTTGCAATATGTTTTTATGTGATTCTTGCTGTACCGGTTTATACTTGTGTTTGCTTCAAACAACCTTGCTAGCCTAAACTCTGTACTGAGAGGGAATGCTTCTCGTGCATCCAAAACTTGAGCCAAAACCCATGCCATTTGTGTCCACCATACCTACCTACTATGTGGTATTTCCTGCCATTCCAAGTAAATATTTCATGTGCTACCTTTAAACTATTCAAAACTTTATTACTCCTTATTTGTGTCAATGTTTTATAGCTCATGAGGAAGTATGTGGTGTTTTATCTTTCAATCTTGTCATTTACTTCTGACAGACTTTCACCAATGGACTAGTGGCATATACATCCGCTTATCCAATAATTTGCAAAAAGAGCTGGCAACGGGGTGCCCAGCCCCAATTAATTACAACTTTCATTAATAATTCTCTTCACATGTTTTGCCCTGATTTATCAGTAAGCAACTTAATTTGCAAATAGACACTCCTCCATGGTATGTGAATGTTGGAAGGCACCCGAGGATTCGGTTAGCCATGGCTTGTGTAAGCAAAAGGTTGGGAGGAGTGTCATCTATAAAGAAACTAAAATACATGTGTAAACAAAAGAGAAGAGGGATGATCTACCTTGCTGGTAGAGATAACGTCCTTCATGGGAGCCGCTCTTGAAAGTCTGGTTGACAAGGGGGTTAGAGTGCCCACTACCATTCGTTGACAACAACAAACACCTCTCAAATACTTATTTTGTGCTCTCTATATGCTTTCGAAAACTTAAAAAGCTCTAGCACATGATTTAATCCCTGCTTCCCTCTGCGAAGGGCCTATCTTTTACTTTATGTTGAGTCAGTTTACCTACTCCTTTCTATCTTAGAAGCAAACACTTGTGTCAACTTTGTGTGCATTGATTCTTACATGTTTACTTATTGCACTTGTTATATTGCTTTATGTTGACAACTATCCATGAGATATACATGTTACAAGTTGAAAGCAATTGCTGAAACTTAATCATCCTTTGTGTTGCTTCAATGCCTTTTACTTTGAATCTATTGCTTTATGAGTTACCTCTTATGCAAAACTTTTTGATGCTTGTCTTGAAAGTACTATTCATGAAAAGTTTTTGCTTATATGATTCATTGTTTACTCTTTATCTATTTGTTAGCAAACTATAGACATTGCTTTGAGTCACTTCATTCATGACATGAGCCTTGCAATATATTGATCAAGATTGTGTGAAAGCATGTCTCCTCAGAAATTATTTGTTGTTATCGTTTTACCTACTCGAGGACGAGTAGAACTAAGCTTGGGGATGCTTGATACGTCTCCAACGTATCCATAATTTCTGATGTTCCATGCTTATATTATACCATTTGCTACATGTTTTATATACACTTCATATCACTTTTATGCATTTTCTGGGACTAACCTATTAACAAGATGCCACAGTGCCAGTTCCCTGTTTTCTGCTGTTTTTGGTTTCAGAAAAGTACTTCTGGAATATTCTCGGAATTGCACGAAACAAAAGGCCAGTCCCTATTTTTCCAGCACGTACACGGAGTCCGAAGGAGAGACGAAGGAGCCACGAGGTGGCCAAACCACACCGGCGCGGCGTGGGCCCAGCCGCGCCACCTGGTGGTTGGGCCCCTCGGGTCCACCGACATCGCCCCTTCGCCTATTTATTCCCAGACGCGAAAACCCTAAAACACCAAGCATATTTCCACGAAGAGTTCCGCAGCGCCGCCGCCATCGACGACAAGTTTCGGGGGACAGAATCTCTGTTCCGGCACGCCGCCGGGACGGGGAATTGCCCCCGGAGTCATCTCCATCGACACCACCGCCATCTTCATCGCCGCTGCTGACTCCCATGATGAGGAGGGAGTAGTTCTCCCCCGAGGCTGAGGGCTCTACCGGTAGCTATGTGGTTCATCTCTCTCTCATGGTGTGATCTTTATGTGATCATGTGTATTGCTAGTATCGCTGAATACATTAATAATGTTTATGCTACTCAAGTGATTTTGTCTAGTTTCTGGAGTCATTGTGACAACACGGTATCAAGGTGACAGTGTGGGTACTTGTGTGACTCTATGAATAATTTAGACATTTATCATGGCTTATTCTTGGGAATTGTGGTGTTTGTTTACTCAGACTTTGAGGTGTGCTTTGCAGCCCTACGCATAGTACTCTTGCTTCATCAAGAAGGAGAATAATCCCGAGTAGTATTTACTTGTGTTCAGTTGTGCTAATCTAGTTGAATATGTAGATGTTACTCTTTATCTATTATGCACTCTATAGGTTACTTTAATATGAACTCCGGTACTCTCCACGGTGTAAAGGTGACAGTGTGTGCACCGTGTGTGATTCCTTTATGACGTTGTGGCGCTTGTTTACTCCGGCTTGAGGTGTGCTTTTGTAGCCCTACACAATGAATGGTGTTTGTTATCCAACAAGAGAGTGTTTAAGAGTAGCTTTTACTTATTCAGTTATGAGATCATTGTTGAGAGTGTCCACTAGTGAAAGTATGATCCCTAGGCCTTGTTTCTAAGCATTGAAACACCGTTTACAACAAGTTCTGCTACATGTTTGCTTGCTGCCATCTTTATTTCAGATTGCAGTTACTACTTATAATCATCCATATCTTGTATTTCACTATCTCTTCGCCGAACTAGTGCACCTATACATCTGACAAGTGTATTGGGTGTGTTGGGGACACAAGAGACTTCTTGTATCTTAATTGCAGGGTTGCTTGAGAGGGATATCTTTGACCTCTACCTCCCTGAGTTCGATAAACCTTGGGTGATTCACTTAAGGGAAACTTGCTGCTGTTCTACAAACCTCTGCTCTTGGAGGCCCAACACTGTCTACAAGAATATAAGCACACGTAGACATCATTACTCATGTGTTTTCATGTGTAGTTATCCACCACAAAATCGTTATAGTTACCCTACTCTCTCGGCAATAGTTACCATCCAATACTGATGGATTTACCCACCTAGTACTGATAAAGTTACCCATGTGTTTTTCATAGTATTGTTATCCAGCACCAAATCAATATAGTTATCATACTCTCTCGATAATAGTTATCGTCCCAATATTGATAAAGTTATCAACCAGTACTGATAAAGTTATCCATGTTTATCATGTTCACTTGGTAATACTTACCACCCAATACTGATGGAGTTACCAACCTAATACTGATAAAGTTACCCATGTATTTTTCATGTGTACGAAATCGACCGTCATCATCCTAATACTTATACTTATGCAAGATAAATTTACCATCTCAAAGTGATATTTACTTATGAAAACTAGGTGTGGTAACTTCAAAACTCGTAAAATCTAAAAGAACAACAAAAAAAATGGTTCTATTTTAACGCAAAAACTAATCGTTAATATGGTCGGTAACTTACATACTACAGCCTGGGTAACTTATATGTTACGGGGTGGGTAACTTTTGGGTCTGAAAAAAATTTCGTCGAAACATATCAACATGGGATCTAGTTTCGAAGATCTCGTCGCGACTAGCTCAGCGGTGAAAATGGATTCTAAATCGGATAAACGGTTTGGGTTACAAAATTTTTTGAATTTTCGGATTTTGCATTAAATATACGGGATGACATCACTTTTTTGGTTTTTTGTGGCTTGTATGTAAAGGAGGACCATTTCACTCCGCCAGCGCACCACCGCGTATGAGTTTAGGATGACATCAACAATTTTGTTATTTAGTGCATGCATGCAAAATGAGACTATTTTTTCTCACACGGGTGCTTACACATTCGCCAAATGTAAGGCGCCTTACACATAGCGGCTCCCTTAAAAAAATGAAGTTGCAGGGTACAAGAGAGTTGTACCAGAAAACAAAAGGCTGAAAAAGGAAAATGTACATAAAAGTTCAGATGAAGCTGTCCACCCAGGCAGCAATATTGCCATAGGCCTTCCGAGTCGCCCTCAATTTCAGCAACTGAGCTTCCTCCTTAAAAACTGATCTGCAATGATATAGGCTTGGAGGTTTGCCATTGAAAATGAAGGCATTTCTAGTTTTCCATATAGCCCAAAGCCCCATCCGAATAATTTCCATGAAGAAAAGCTTGGGAATCTTCTCCCTAAGGTGCTGAATACAGTTCAAACCTTGCTTATCCATTAGATCAGCATTAGGTGCCAGCAGTCTCCAACAAGTTCGAGCAAAGGGATAGTGGAAGAACAGATGATCTCTAGTTTCCACCACTGCTGCATTACACATGACACAACTGTAATCCTCCAAGTAGAACGTTTTCCTTTGCAGCAAGTCTCTTGTATTCAATCGGTCAATCAGTAAAAGCCAGCCAAACACCTTGTGTTTCTTCTGACAACAAGAGCTCCAGAGCCATTTAAAAGCCATATGAGGAGGAGGCCCAGTAAAGAGACCGGTGAGAATGCTTGGCTAGTGAATGAAATTATGGTGCTAAAAACATAGTGATTATGAAGACTGGGAATCTAGTAGTAATGGACCAAATAGGACCAAACCTGCATACATATATCAGATAAAAACAGCAAGCAACGCGAGGCCGGAAAAACGTCACATTTCAGGTAAATCTTTCGAGAACATATAATTAAGACTCAAAACTCCAAAGCCAAAGAGAATAATTATCACTGTTGGAGCGATTTACCCTTGCTAAACAAAGCCATAGATTTTATTTGCAAAGTCGTTCATCCCAACATCACATCGAGTGATACGACCACAAAAGTTCGCTTCCCTCTGCACAGCCAGATGCATATGTAGTCACAAAAGTTTCACACAACAATAGAACATGATATGCAATATGGTAAAGAACTAATCACTTTTTCTACAAAAGCTAGATACTCTAAATCCTCCCGGCACGATACATGTCGGTTCAGACATTTATCTTCAGTATCACACTTTAACTACCAGTATCCATGCAAATGTGTATTCAAATATAAAATTTGTAATCTATGACATGGTAAAAGTTACCATGCCCTGCGAGCGGCGCAGCTCATCTTTGTATGTACATTACACCAGTTACATGCCAAGCCTCGAGAGATTCCACACCAACCAAAATTTGGCTATCAGCCTATCAACATTGCACTTGACAAATCGAAAGACAATAAAAACCACAACGACAGTCGCATATGGCGGTCCCCACACCCCCACTCCAGTAGGTATGACCTTAGTTTTGCTGAGGATTTGTTGCTGCTAGTTGGTCCTGCAGCTTGTCTAAAGAAACGGGCGCCAGCTCGTCACTACTCATCCTCGGGTACGTACGTTAATAAGCCGACCGGGTCGAGGCTGCTGACGACACTCGTTCGGAGCTCCTCACGTTGTACCGCTCGTACACTTTGTCGCGGTTCTCGTTCCACCAGTGTTCAGCCTGGTGCTCACCAAAGCGCCTTCGACTGCAAACAACAAATTTTTTCAGAGAGGGAAGATGTCAATGTAAATTAGATTTTACAATAAAACGTGGGCCTGTTGAACAACAACGTAAATTAGAAGAAAGCTTAGGGTACAATGTGCAGCACAACTCTCAACGAATTAGCCTGCTGAACAATACAGCCAGAAGTTTTTATTTTCTAATACCAGTGTTAAATGTGGATAATATTTGTGCTCTAGAATATAATAAGAAACTAAATAAACTTTCAGACCTCTTTGGCCGAATATACTATAGGCTGCCTGGACAGCAAAATCGCATCCACTGACTAATCAAGCAACTAGCATTGCAAGCATCAATGCTCCATGCATCAATGCTCCATGAGTTTGTATGTGAAAAAGAAAAGTTAAGTAGGGAGTAGAAGGAAAACAAGACAGGAAATAACTTGAATCACCTGAAGCGAACCCTCTTCAGATCCCGAGTCCCGTCGCGGAGGGTCATGAGCGTTATGTAAACACCTGGTTCGTACTGCTCAATCCACTCAGCCTGTACTTGGTTGCTCGATACTGATATGGTGCCTCGAGGCCTGTAGCCATCCTCACCATTTTGAAGGGACCTAGCATCTATGCTGACATTATCATCAGCTCTGCTACTTGCAGAAAGCATCTCATCACTATTGCTGTGTGCTCTTCTATGAGGACGATCCCCTTCGTGAGGACTGGTAATTCTGAGGCTGTGAATGCTCCCTTCACCATTTTCACTAATATTACTTAGTAACTTATGTTGGCTCGAGATTCCGTTTGAATGTGGTGACCGTCCAGATTTTGGACTCTGTGCATTTGAAGCACTGAGCAACTCATTCCTTGATGGGTGAATTTTGCCATTCATGCTAGAGTAGATAGCAACATGTGGATCGGTGCCATTTGGAGTGTGCACTTGCTTTGCTTCATTGCAGTCATAAGCTCCATGTTCTGCTGGTAATCTCTCAGCCATGTCCTTGAGCTACATAGAACCATACACATTTAATGATTATTTCTGGTGAAAAGGAGGTATCATGTTCATTTCAAAAGAAACTAATATGATAGAACCCAAGAGAACTAAATGTACCTGTGCTGTTAGAGATTTTATAACTTCCTTTGCTGCTTTTGATTTTGCAGATTCCTCTCCAACCAGTGTCATGGCCTCTTGTACTTTCTTGGCTGATTTATGCAGTTCAAGTTCATGATGCTCACAACGCTGTCTCAGGCTATCAACCTACACATATAGAAGTACTCTAATTCTCTTGCAACATGATTACCGCCCAAGAAAGTTACTGTTAAATAAAATGAAGTGCATACCTGTGCACGCAGCCTCTCAACTTCCTGAGTTAAGAGCTCATTTGTTTTCACCAGATTATCGGTAGCACTTTTTGAGAAAGAAAGACCATGAGTTGTTGGAACTGGTGTGGTAGACCGTGGTGGGCTAGACTTGCGAGAGAAAGGGGAAACAGCCCTTGAACTGGCTACTGACCGCGCTGACGTGCGCACTGCTCTCGGAACTGATCTGTTGAGATCTAAGCCTCCTGAGAAAGCAATATCTCTCAGCTGCAATAGCGAACTAACTTGAGGATTCCGGAGAAATGACAATGCATCAGTTTTCCTGCCCTGTTTTGCTGCCTTACTATCCAAACTTCTAATCATATCCATGTTACTAGAAAGGATGGATTTCCCTACTCTAGCTTCACCATTGCTTTCACCTGGAAGGTGGGGAGCAAGATCTTTCTTCTTACTAGCTGAACTAGAGTCTGACGCATTCTTCAGTTTCAAGAAACAAGAATCACAAACACGCTGAAGTTTCCAGGGATTAGGAGCCAATGCTGCTTTCAAAGCCTTCCGTGAGGTGCATGCATTACAATGGACAAGTCCACAGTTATAGCAGTTATGCCTCTTTCGGGTAAACCCAAATGGCTGATGACACGAGGAGCATTGTGATTGGTCAGCTCCAGAAACCCATTTGTGCGGGCATATAGCAGCAGTGAAGTTTGCACCACAGGCTATGTGCCTAACTGCTCTATCTCTCAATGCCTCGACCGGTGTAGGTACCTTCCGGTCCTCTATATCTCCATGGCCCAATCTCCCATTAGCTCCCTTGCCCCATGTAAAAACTTCGCTTCTACTTGTCAAAACTGCAACATGGTATGAACCGCAAGCAACTTGTTGAACATGTTCACTTGCAATCTTATCTTCAACTAAACATGGCCTTCCATCTGAATTTGGATTTCCGAGCTGACCATAAACAGAATTACCCATGCTCCACACTTTACCAGCAGTTGTCAAGCCTACAGTAAGACTGTGACCACATGCTACCCTGTAAAAATCATAATCGATAAGCGAAGCTACACAAGTAGGCTTGAGTCGTGCATCCTTATCACCATGACCAAGTCGACTCTTGTCGCCATCTCCCCATGTGAATAGCTTTCCAGAAAAAACAGTTGCACTGGACTGAGTGACGATAACCTCTACAATAGCTGCAGTATGCCATACACCACATGCAACTGCAATTGTTTTCAGCCCTGACAGTGAATCTACCTCCCTTGGACACGAAATGCTCTTCAGATCTCCATGGCCTAATACCCCAAATGAACCGTCCCCAAAAGTAAACAATTGACCCATGGATGTAATCAAAGCTGTATGCCATGTCCCACAAGAAATGTGAGCAATTTGGAGACCTTCCAAGGGTCCAGAAATCCTCCTAGGTATCCAGTGTCCTACGTCAGTGCCATGTCCTAGAAGCCCAACATTGTGTGTTCCATCTCCCCAGGTATAAAGCTCGCCCGTTATCGTCACGGCACAAGTATGAAACTCCCCACATGCAACAAAATCTATGTTGCAAGCAGCTAAAGACTCGACAAGACGAGGGTGAACCGAATCTTCCCGGGTTCCATGGCCGAGGCGGCCTCCCGAATCTTCACCCCATGTAAAAACTTCTCCATTCCTTGTGACCAAGGATGCATGCCTGACCCCACAATCCACATGATACACGTCGAGAACCAAACTGGACTCCAAAGGCTTTGGGAGGAGGAAATCGGTCTTCCCAGTTGATCTAATTATAGTGTCAGAACTGGTTCGTGCAGAGCTATCGCAGACAACTTCACCCCACACGTAGACATCGCCTAAGGAGTCGCAGTCATCTTGTGCAGAACCATGGCTGGATGTACTAGGGGCACTAGAAATGCTTGCTCGAAGAACATCTGACGATGGCCCCTTTGTGTACATCATTGTCACATCTGATCTTCAAGCAACTACAAAGCAAAGAGAACACTACCAGTGTACGCATACACTTGCGACTGTCATGACATATTGTAGAATAGCAACACTGACTGAGCGATGAGCTAGAATAAGGCGGATATCTCAAACGCCTGCACATAATAAACATTAAGTGTAAAGCCATCATACAGAAGCACAAAAATACACAAGTAAAACATCATGAAGGGGGGAAAGAGCAGCAAGGTACGAGCTAATCACATAGCATTAGCATGAAAAGCCCAGACAGCAGAAACAGCATTCCATGGATTTATCGAATTCAAGACTGTTCTATGCAAACAATAGTATCTATCCACGGTGACAGGGTGTACAAAAAATCAGGGCAGGTTGCATTTTCAGTCAATAACCCCAGGTAGCATTTTAGTCAATAACCTCAGGTAGCATTTTCGAAGAAGAAAAGAACACCTACAGAATCGCATCCTTTTTTTTTCATGACAAAGGCCAAATCTATACTGTACCATGGGGTCATCCCCAACTCTAATCCAAATCCCCTACAACGATGTGTTTCGTCCCCAACTTTAATGTGTGTTCTCTGTCTGCCCTTAAAAAAAATGTATGTTCTCTGTCTTCCCCACTGGCTTGGCAGGTTTGCTGTGCTCAATTGGAGCAATTCTCTCTTACATGAGACAAAACAAAAGCATTTTCTCCTACATTACAAGGATCAAACAAGCATCAGGGGGGAACATGCTGCCTAAATGCAAAGAATTAACACGGAGCTCAACCAAGATTTGGCGCAGAAATGCGCAAAGAAACCATCTTTCCGGCACCAGGGGCGCAGAACCGAACCTCAAGACCACGTACAGGGTAAAAATTCGTGCAGGAAGGAAGAAGATTCGCTCACCGGAGCTCCGCTCCCCGTGCGCCGCCAAGGAAACCACTCCACCTTCTCGCCCTATATCCGCCCGGACGGAGCGCCGCCCGGATGGGGGACAGATTTGCCGGCCGCCGTACGCCGGCGGCTAGAGACAGAGTCGATGCGCGGCCTCACCCCTCCCTCTTCTGTCCCCCTCTCTCCTACTCTGTCTCGCTCTCTCTAGGACTACACTAGACTAGACTAGTACGATGCTTTCTTTCTCCTTTTGGGGCGCTCCGGATCACCGGGCGGAGCTGCGGCGGCGTACCCATCGTCATCATCTCACCCACGCGGCCACGCATGCGCGCACATGCGTTCCTTGTGTTCTTGCTTTGGACTCTTCACTACTCACTCACTCACTCCCTCCTAAGCTCATCTTGCTTCTTTTCTAAGCCAACCTGCAGCTTAGTTAACCCCATCTCTGTTATCTCGATGCCGATGGAAACAGCTGGATTGGTTTGGCCTCTTCTTGTAAACCTTATTTAGTCACACTATGCTATGCGTTAAACTACTATTGGGATCTGAATTATCTTGTTCCTTGTCGCCTATGGAATTGACTCTCAATGGGATTTCACAGAGATCAAAATGGCGTGGCCATTTAGTTGTTTTAATCAGTGTGGAGATCAGAATGGCCTTGTTTTTGTCACTCTTCTACTTAATCCAAATTATGCATAGTTTTGCTTCCTTTAATAAAGCATCTCATCCATGCATACTTAATACTAGCTACTCTCTCCGTTCCAAATTAATTGACATGCATTTGTCTAGTAACGAATGTATCTAGACACTATATAAGTATAGGTACATCCGTATTTAGACAAAGCCAAGTCAATTAATTTGGAACGGAGTGAGTAGTATTTTAGTGTCATTCCACATACCCTCTGGTATTTTAGTGTTATTCTACATAGTATGAAAATGTAGAACTGCTAGCTTAAACAAGAATTTTTTTACTTACTATAGTTCAAATAGTAGTGTGTTTTGGCATGATTAGTGGGTGGTTTAGTCATTTTGTTAGAACGGATTAATGAATGGGTGGTGCTGTGTTTGAGAAGATCAGGTTGGGGGAGCATGTTTACACCAGATTACTAGAATCTAGGTTGGAAATGTAGAGCAAAAACAAGCTTAATTTTTCAGCAACTTGGTGGTGCTAGTAAGATATTGGTATAAGCAGCTTGATTGGTGTACCAAAATCAGCAGGGAGATCAGAGGCCTTTGCTTCCAGTGAACTCATTTTCCTTTCTTGGAGGTGGTCACCGACTGCCCCCCGTATTGAAGGGGGGAATTTCACAAAACCAAAGAGCATCGTTTTATAGCTACATATAGTTTTTATTTTAAACATTCAAAAACCAAATTTTAATGTACATCTAGCCACGGATATATCCTACAAGTGTGCAAAATCTAAATCCTACGTTACACAAAAAAGAAAATATATATAGATTTGAGTGTGTGAATAGTGTCCTCCAAATTTTGTCAGAATTTGTATTTTTATATATAGCCCAATAAAAAATTCGAACCAAAATTTGCACAATTTTAGCTGAAGTATTGGCTACATTCATGTTTATTTTCAGATTTTTTTGAAACTTTAAACTATTGTTTGCAAAATTTTAAATAAAAAGCTACATGTAACCCAGGGTACAAATGACTTTTTCGCACAAAACCATGACTTTCTAGGACACCTCCTACAGTAGTTGTGTGACTTTCTAGGGGATCAAAGAATATATAATGGGAAACGTTGCGCATGCAAGAGACACCCCGACCATCTCCTCTAAATTATGGCCTTCGCTGGTCTACCAACACCCCGACCATCTCCTCTAAATCACCTCCCCCGTCCCCCTTCCCCCATCCCCACCGCTGAGTCCATTGCTCTCCTCCGCTCACTCCATTAATTCTCGATGGCTTCTTCTCCACCGCGGTTCCCTACCAGTTTTGGTGACGTCACAAGCGCCGTCTCGAGGGGAGGGACGTTGGGGTGGGGAAGAAGAAAAATGGGGCAGAGGAATGGAAGAAAGACACGTCGCGAGGATCGCGCTCGCATAGAAAAGAAGTTTCGCAATTGCAGGGTTGTTTGAGAGGGATATCTTTGACCTCTACCTCCCTGAGTTCGATAAACCTTGGGTGATTCACTTAAGGGAAACTTGCTGCTGTTCTACAAATCTCTGCTCTTGGAGGCCCAACACTGTCTACAAGAATAGAAGCACACGTAGACATCAAGCTATTTTCTGGCGTCGTTGCCGGGGAGGTAAGCGTTGGAAGGTATCTCCTTTAGATTCTGCAATTATTTCTTTTTGTTTCTTGTTTTTATTTTCACTAGTTAGGCTTAATGGAAAACAAAAAAAAATTAGAGATCTTATGAACTTTATATTGAATTAGGACATGATGCTTTTGAAGAGAAAATTAAAAAACCTATGGAGGCTTGTTTGCATGATGGTAGCAATGGTATTACTATAAATTCTTTGAACACCATTATTGCTAATGCTATGGAAAAGTCTAAGCTTGGGGAAGCTGGTTTTGATGAATATGATATTTTTAGTCCCCCAAGCTTTAAGGAGGAAATTTGCTTTGATGATACTTTGCCTCCAATATATGATGATTATAATCATTGTGATATTTTCAGTCCACCTACTATTGAGGATATAGTTTATGTTGATTATGATATGCCTCCTATATATGATGTTTACAATGATGAATATGATATTCTCAGTCCATCTACTATTGAGGATAAAATTCATTATGATTATTCTATGCCTCCAATTTATGATGATTACAATGATGGATGTGATACTTTTACTCTCACTATTACTAATGATAATGTTCATGCTTATGTGGAGAGTAATGATACTTTATGCATGTGGATCATGATAAGAATGCTTTATGTGATAGCTATATTGTTGAGTTTATTCATGATGCCGCTGAAAATTATTTTGAGAGAGGAAAGTATGGTTATAGAAATCTTCATGTTACTAAATTTCTTCTCTTTATGATGAATGTTTTGAGCTTTCTCTTGATTTGCTTTTATTTGCTGGGTACTTTAAGACCTACTGGTCCTTATGAGAGAGGGAGACACGATTTCATATATCACAATAATATTAAGTCTTCTCTCTTTATGTTGAAATTTTTGAAGTTACACTTGTTTTGCATTTCTATGCTAGTCACTTTGTTCTTCATTGACTTGTTTTCTTACAAGACTCCTATGCATAGAAAGAGTGTTAGATTTAAACATGTTTTATATATGCTTCTTGATGCTCTCTTTTATGTTTCAACTCTCATCTTTATGTGGCATCATAAAAATCACTATGCCTAGCTAAAAGGCTTTAAAGAAAAGCGCTTATGGGAGACAACCCATTTTTTATTTCTGTATTTTTTTTTTTTTTGAGTCAAGGTGCTTGTTACTTCTGTAGCAACTCCTTTGTATCTTTATTTTATCGCATTGTTGTGCCAAGTAAAGTTCTATATTGAAAGTTGATGCAAGATTTGGATTTCTGCGCAGTGACAGATTTTTAGCTGTCACGATTTGAGCTTATCTCCCTGTAGAAAATTCAAAAATTCTGAAAAATCACGCATTCCTGAGATATGTACGCAACTTTCATTATTTTGGCCAGATCCATCTGAGCAACTTAAGTGCCTCGAAAAAATTCGTCATTCCAGACTGTTCTGTTTTTGACAGATTCTGCCTTTTGTTTTGCATTCGCTCTTTTACTGTGTTTGTGTGGATTTCTTTGCTCCACAAAGCATTGGTGGCTGTAGCTAATGTCCAGAAGCTTTGGGATTGATTGTATCATTACAGAATATGAGAATTTTTATTATGCACTAACCCTCTAATGAGAACTGTCTTGAGTTTGGTGTGAAGGAAGTTTTCAAGGATCAAGCGAGAAGGGTGATATTATGTGATCAAGAAGAGTGAAAAGCCTAAGCTTGGGGATGCCCCCGTGGTTCATCCCAACCATATTCAGAGAGACTCAAGCGTCTAAGCTTGGGGATGCCTTGACTTATCAGGTCATCTCTAGTGAAACTATATTTTAATTCTTTCACATCTTATGCGCTTTACTTGGAGCGTCTGTGTGTTTTTTATTTTTGTTTTTGTTTGAATAAATTCGGATCCTAGCAATCCTTGTGTGGGAGAGAGACACGCTCCGCTTTTTCATGTGAATACTCATGTTCTTCACTTATATTTGTTGAGTATTCTTAACTAGCTACTGCAGTGCTTTTAGCTCCTGTTTTTCATGCATCTCTTCGAGCTGTTAGCACTTGTTTATAAATACTCTCTTGCTGCATTATATTATCATTTGGAGAGTTTATGTTTAAATAAATTGATTGGTGTTTGTTTGGAAGAAAGAAAATGCTACATGTAGTAGTTGGTATTGGAAAAGACATATGCATTCTTGTAGATCATTGTCTTGTTTCGATTTGATACTTTGCAATTGTTTTGAGCTCTCAAGTAGATCATGTTTAAGCTCTTGCATCATGTAGTTAAAGCCTAGTAGTGGAGAACTACCGTAGAGCTTGTTGAGACTTGGGATGCATATTTGTTTCTCTAAGGTCTAGATATTTTCTGGTAAAATGTTTGAGCAACAAGGAAGACAGTGTAGAGTCTTATAATACTTGCAATATGTTTTTATGTGATTCTTGCTGTACCGGTTTATACTTGTGTTTGCTTCAAACAACCTTGCTAGCCTAAACTCTGTACTGAGAGGGAATGCTTCTCGTGCATCCAAACTTGAGCCAAAACCCATGCCATTTGTGTCCACCATACCTACCTACTATGTGGTATTTCCTGCCATTCCAAGTAAATATTTCATGTGCTACCTTTAAACTATTCAAAACTTTATTACTCCTTATTTGTGTCAATGTTTTATAGCTCATGAGGAAGTATGTGGTGTTTTATCTTTCAATCTTGTCATTTACTTCTGACAGACTTTCACCAATGGACTAGTGGCATATACATCCGCTTATCCAATAATTTGCAAAAAGAGCTGGCAACGGGGTGCCCAGCCCCAATTAATTACAACTTTCATTAATAATTCTCTTCACATGTTTTGCCCTGATTTATCAGTAAGCAACTTAATTTGCAAATAGACACTCCTCCATGGTATGTGAATGTTGGAAGGCACCCGAGGATTCGGTTAGCCATGGCTTGTGTAAGCAAAAGGTTGGGAGGAGTGTCATCTATAAAGAAACTAAAATACATGTGTAAACAAAAGAGAAGAGGGATGATCTACCTTGCTGGTAGAGATAACGTCCTTCATGGGAGCCGCTCTTGAAAGTCTGGTTGACAAGGGGGTTAGAGTGCCCACTACCATTCGTTGACAACAACAAACACCTCTCAAATACTTATTTTGTGCTCTCTATATGCTTTCGAAAACTTAAAAAGCTCTAGCACATGATTTAATCCCTGCTTCCCTCTGCGAAGGGCCTATCTTTTACTTTATGTTGAGTCAGTTTACCTACTCCTTTCTATCTTAGAAGCAAACACTTGTGTCAACTTTGTGTGCATTGATTCTTACATATTTACTTATTGCACTTGTTATATTGCTTTATGTTGACAACTATCCATGAGATATACATGTTACAAGTTGAAAGCAATTGCTGAAACTTAATCATCCTTTGTGTTGCTTCAATGCCTTTTACTTTGAATCTATTGCTTTATGAGTTACCTCTTATGCAAAACTTTTTGATGCTTGTCTTGAAAGTACTATTCATGAAAAGTTTTTGCTTATATGATTCATTGTTTACTCTTTATCTATTGTTAGCAAACTATAGACCATTGCTTTGAGTCACTTCATTCATGACATGAGCCTTGCAATATATTGATCAAGATTGTGTGAAAGCATGTCTCCTCAGAAATTATTTGTTGTTATCGTTTTACCTACTCGAGGACGAGTAGAACTAAGCTTGGGGATGCTTGATACGTCTCCAACGTATCCATAATTTCTGATGTTCCATGCTTATATTATACCATTTGCTACATGTTTTATATACACTTCATATCACTTTTATGCATTTTCTGGGACTAACCTATTAACAAGATGCCACAGTGCCAGTTCCCTGTTTTCTGCTGTTTTTGGTTTCAGAAAGTACTTCTGGAATATTCTCGGAATTGCACGAAACAAAAGGCCAGTCCCTATTTTTCCAGCACGTACACGGAGTCCGAAGGAGAGACGAAGGAGAGCCACGAGGTGGCCAAACCACACCGGCGGCGTGGGCCCAGCCGCGCCACCTGGTGGTTTGGGCCCCTCGGGTCCCCGACATCGCCCCTTCGCCTATTTATTCCCCGAGACGCGAAAACCCTAAAACACCAAGCCATATTCCACGAAGAGTTCCGCAGCGCCGCCGCCATCGACGACAAGTTTCGGGGGACAGAATCTCTGTTCCGGCACGCCGCCGGGACGGGGAATTGCCCCCGGAGTCATCTCCATCGACACCACCGCCATCTTCATCGCCGCTGCTGACTCCCATGATGAGGAGGGAGTAGTTCTCCCCCGAGGCTGAGGGCTCTACCGGTAGCTATGTGGTTCATCTCTCTCACATGGTGTGATCTTTATGTGATCATGTGTATTGCTAGTATCGCTGAATACATTAATAATGTTTATGCTACTCAAGTGATTTTGTCTAGTTTCTGGAGTCATTGTGACAACACGGTATCAAGGTGACAGTGTGGGTACTTGTGTGACTCTATGAATAATTTAGACATTTATCATGGCTTATTCTTGGGAATTGTGGTGTTTGTTTACTCAGACTTTGAGGTGTGCTCTTGCAGCCCTACGCATAGTACTCTTGCTTCATCAAGAAGGAGAATAATCCCGAGTAGTATTTACTTGTGTTCAGTTGTGCTAATCTAGTTGAATATGTAGATGTTACTCTTTATCTATTATGCACTCTATAGGTTACTTTAATATGAACTCCGGTACTCTCCACGGTGTAAAGGTGACAGTGTGTGCACCGTGTGTGATTCCTTTATGACGTTGTGGCGCTTGTTTACTCCGGCTTGAGGTGTGCTTTTGTAGCCCTACACAATGAATGGTGTTTGTTATCCAACAAGAGAGTGTTTAAGAGTAGCTTTTATTTATTCAGTTATGAGATCATTGTTGAGAGTGTCCACTAGTGAAAGTATGATCCCTAGGCCTTGTTTCTAAGCATTGAAACACCGTTTACAACAAGTTCTGCTACATGTTTGCTTGCTGCCATCTTTATTTCAGATTGCAGTTACTACTTATAATCATCCCTATCCTTGTATTTCACTATCTCTTCGCCGAACTAGTGCACCTATACATCTGACAAGTGTATTGGGTGTGTTGGGGACACAAGAGACTTCTTGTATCTTAATTGCAGGGTTGCTTGAGAGGGATATCTTTGACCTCTACCTCCCTGAGTTCGATAAACCTTGGGTGATTCACTTAAGGGAAACTTGCTGCTGTTCTACAAACCTCTGCTCTTGGAGGCCCAACACTGTCTACAAGAATATAAGCACACGTAGACATCATTACTCATGTGTTTTCATGTGTAGTTATCCACCACAAAATCGTTATAGTTACCCTACTCTCTCGGCAATAGTTACCATCCAATACTGATGGATTTACCCACCTAGTACTGATAAAGTTACCCATGTGTTTTTCATAGTATTGTTATCCAGCACCAAATCAATATAGTTATCATACTCTCTCGATAATAGTTATCGTCCCAATATTGATAAAGTTATCAACCAGTACTGATAAAGTTATCCATGTTTATCATGTTCACTTGGTAATACTTACCACCCAATACTGATGGAGTTACCAACCTAATACTGATAAAGTTACCCATGTATTTTTCATGTGTACGAAATCGACCGTCATCATCCTAATACTTATACTTATGCAAGATAAATTTACCATCTCAAAGTGATATTTACTTATGAAAACTAGGTGTGGTAACTTCAAAACTCGTAAAATCTAAAAGAACAACAAAAAAAATGGTTCTATTTTAACGCAAAAACTAATCGTTAATATGGTCGGTAACTTACATACTACAGCCTGGGTAACTTATATGTTACGGGGTGGGTAACTTTTGGGTCTGAAAAAAATTTCGTCGAAACATATCAACATGGGATCTAGTTTCGAAGATCTCGTCGCGACTAGCTCAGCGGTGAAAATGGATTCTAAATCGGATAAACGGTTTGGGTTACAAAATTTTTTGAATTTTCGGATTTTGCATTAAATATACGGGATGACATCACTTTTTTGGTTTTTTGTGGCTTGTATGTAAAGGAGGACCATTTCACTCCGCCAGCGCACCACCGCGTATGAGTTTAGGATGACATCAACAATTTTGTTATTTAGTGCATGCATGCAAAATGAGACTATTTTTTCTCACACGGGTGCTTACACATTCGCCAAATGTAAGGCGCCTTACACATAGCGGCTCCCTTAAAAAAATGAAGTTGCAGGGTACAAGAGAGTTGTACCAGAAAACAAAAGGCTGAAAAAGGAAAATGTACATAAAAGTTCAGATGAAGCTGTCCACCCAGGCAGCAATATTGCCATAGGCCTTCCGAGTCGCCCTCAATTTCAGCAACTGAGCTTCCTCCTTAAAAACTGATCTGCAATGATATAGGCTTGGAGGTTTGCCATTGAAAATGAAGGCATTTCTAGTTTTCCATATAGCCCAAAGCCCCATCCGAATAATTTCCATGAAGAAAAGCTTGGGAATCTTCTCCCTAAGGTGCTGAATACAGTTCAAACCTTGCTTATCCATTAGATCAGCATTAGGTGCCAGCAGTCTCCAACAAGTTCGAGCAAAGGGATAGTGGAAGAACAGATGATCTCTAGTTTCCACCACTGCTGCATTACACATGACACAACTGTAATCCTCCAAGTAGAACGTTTTCCTTTGCAGCAAGTCTCTTGTATTCAATCGGTCAATCAGTAAAAGCCAGCCAAACACCTTGTGTTTCTTCTGACAACAAGAGCTCCAGAGCCATTTAAAAGCCATATGAGGAGGAGGCCCAGTAAAGAGACCGGTGAGAATGCTTGGCTAGTGAATGAAATTATGGTGCTAAAAACATAGTGATTATGAAGACTGGGAATCTAGTAGTAATGGACCAAATAGGACCAAACCTGCATACATATATCAGATAAAAACAGCAAGCAACGCGAGGCCGGAAAAACGTCACATTTCAGGTAAATCTTTCGAGAACATATAATTAAGACTCAAAACTCCAAAGCCAAAGAGAATAATTATCACTGTTGGAGCGATTTACCCTTGCTAAACAAAGCCATAGATTTTATTTGCAAAGTCGTTCATCCCAACATCACATCGAGTGATACGACCACAAAAGTTCGCTTCCCTCTGCACAGCCAGATGCATATGTAGTCACAAAAGTTTCACACAACAATAGAACATGATATGCAATATGGTAAAGAACTAATCACTTTTTCTACAAAAGCTAGATACTCTAAATCCTCCCGGCACGATACATGTCGGTTCAGACATTTATCTTCAGTATCACACTTTAACTACCAGTATCCATGCAAATGTGTATTCAAATATAAAATTTGTAATCTATGACATGGTAAAAGTTACCATGCCCTGCGAGCGGCGCAGCTCATCTTTGTATGTACATTACACCAGTTACATGCCAAGCCTCGAGAGATTCCACACCAACCAAAATTTGGCTATCAGCCTATCAACATTGCACTTGACAAATCGAAAGACAATAAAAACCACAACGACAGTCGCATATGGCGGTCCCCACACCCCCACTCCAGTAGGTATGACCTTAGTTTTGCTGAGGATTTGTTGCTGCTAGTTGGTCCTGCAGCTTGTCTAAAGAAACGGGCGCCAGCTCGTCACTACTCATCCTCGGGTACGTACGTTAATAAGCCGACCGGGTCGAGGCTGCTGACGACACTCGTTCGGAGCTCCTCACGTTGTACCGCTCGTACACTTTGTCGCGGTTCTCGTTCCACCAGTGTTCAGCCTGGTGCTCACCAAAGCGCCTTCGACTGCAAACAACAAATTTTTTCAGAGAGGGAAGATGTCAATGTAAATTAGATTTTACAATAAAACGTGGGCCTGTTGAACAACAACGTAAATTAGAAGAAAGCTTAGGGTACAATGTGCAGCACAACTCTCAACGAATTAGCCTGCTGAACAATACAGCCAGAAGTTTTTATTTTCTAATACCAGTGTTAAATGTGGATAATATTTGTGCTCTAGAATATAATAAGAAACTAAATAAACTTTCAGACCTCTTTGGCCGAATATACTATAGGCTGCCTGGACAGCAAAATCGCATCCACTGACTAATCAAGCAACTAGCATTGCAAGCATCAATGCTCCATGCATCAATGCTCCATGAGTTTGTATGTGAAAAAGAAAAGTTAAGTAGGGAGTAGAAGGAAAACAAGACAGGAAATAACTTGAATCACCTGAAGCGAACCCTCTTCAGATCCCGAGTCCCGTCGCGGAGGGTCATGAGCGTTATGTAAACACCTGGTTCGTACTGCTCAATCCACTCAGCCTGTACTTGGTTGCTCGATACTGATATGGTGCCTCGAGGCCTGTAGCCATCCTCACCATTTTGAAGGGACCTAGCATCTATGCTGACATTATCATCAGCTCTGCTACTTGCAGAAAGCATCTCATCACTATTGCTGTGTGCTCTTCTATGAGGACGATCCCCTTCGTGAGGACTGGTAATTCTGAGGCTGTGAATGCTCCCTTCACCATTTTCACTAATATTACTTAGTAACTTATGTTGGCTCGAGATTCCGTTTGAATGTGGTGACCGTCCAGATTTTGGACTCTGTGCATTTGAAGCACTGAGCAACTCATTCCTTGATGGGTGAATTTTGCCATTCATGCTAGAGTAGATAGCAACATGTGGATCGGTGCCATTTGGAGTGTGCACTTGCTTTGCTTCATTGCAGTCATAAGCTCCATGTTCTGCTGGTAATCTCTCAGCCATGTCCTTGAGCTACATAGAACCATACACATTTAATGATTATTTCTGGTGAAAAGGAGGTATCATGTTCATTTCAAAAGAAACTAATATGATAGAACCCAAGAGAACTAAATGTACCTGTGCTGTTAGAGATTTTATAACTTCCTTTGCTGCTTTTGATTTTGCAGATTCCTCTCCAACCAGTGTCATGGCCTCTTGTACTTTCTTGGCTGATTTATGCAGTTCAAGTTCATGATGCTCACAACGCTGTCTCAGGCTATCAACCTACACATATAGAAGTACTCTATTCTCTTGCAAGCACATGATTAGAAAGTTAGAAAAATGAAGTGCATACCTGTGCACGCAGCCTCTCAACTTCCTGAGTTAAGAGCTCATTTGTTTTCACCAGATTATCGGTA
Source organism: Poa pratensis (assembly GCA_947311845.1). NCBI lineage: Eukaryota > Viridiplantae > Streptophyta > Magnoliopsida > Poales > Poaceae > Poa > Poa pratensis. The sequence goes on from CAMZMU010000104.1 coordinate 33,212,503, forward strand.
GCACTTTTTGAGAAAGAAAGACCATGAGTTGTTGGAACTGGTGTGGTAGACCGTGGTGGGCTAGACTTGCGAGAGAAAGGGGAAACAGCCCTTGAACTGGCTACTGACCGCGCTGACGTGCGCACTGCTCTCGGAACTGATCTGTTGAGATCTAAGCCTCCTGAGAAAGCAATATCTCTCAGCTGCAATAGCGAACTAACTTGAGGATTCCGGAGAAATGACAATGCATCAGTTTTCCTGCCCTGTTTTGCTGCCTTACTATCCAAACTTCTAATCATATCCATGTTACTAGAAAGGATGGATTTCCCTACTCTAGCTTCACCATTGCTTTCACCTGGAAGGTGGGGAGCAAGATCTTTCTTCTTACTAGCTGAACTAGAGTCTGACGCATTCTTCAGTTTCAAGAAACAAGAATCACAAACACGCTGAAGTTTCCAGGGATTAGGAGCCAATGCTGCTTTCAAAGCCTTCCGTGAGGTGCATGCATTACAATGGACAAGTCCACAGTTATAGCAGTTATGCCTCTTTCGGGTAAACCCAAATGGCTGATGACACGAGGAGCATTGTGATTGGTCAGCTCCAGAAACCCATTTGTGCGGGCATATAGCAGCAGTGAAGTTTGCACCACAGGCTATGTGCCTAACTGCTCTATCTCTCAATGCCTCGACCGGTGTAGGTACCTTCCGGTCCTCTATATCTCCATGGCCCAATCTCCCATTAGCTCCCTTGCCCCATGTAAAAACTTCGCTTCTACTTGTCAAAACTGCAACATGGTATGAACCGCAAGCAACTTGTTGAACATGTTCACTTGCAATCTTATCTTCAACTAAACATGGCCTTCCATCTGAATTTGGATTTCCGAGCTGACCATAAACAGAATTACCCATGCTCCACACTTTACCAGCAGTTGTCAAGCCTACAGTAAGACTGTGACCACATGCTACCCTGTAAAAATCATAATCGATAAGCGAAGCTACACAAGTAGGCTTGAGTCGTGCATCCTTATCACCATGACCAAGTCGACTCTTGTCGCCATCTCCCCATGTGAATAGCTTTCCAGAAAAAACAGTTGCACTGGACTGAGTGACGATAACCTCTACAATAGCTGCAGTATGCCATACACCACATGCAACTGCAATTGTTTTCAGCCCTGACAGTGAATCTACCTCCCTTGGACACGAAATGCTCTTCAGATCTCCATGGCCTAATACCCCAAATGAACCGTCCCCAAAAGTAAACAATTGACCCATGGATGTAATCAAAGCTGTATGCCATGTCCCACAAGAAATGTGAGCAATTTGGAGACCTTCCAAGGGTCCAGAAATCCTCCTAGGTATCCAGTGTCCTACGTCAGTGCCATGTCCTAGAAGCCCAACATTGTGTGTTCCATCTCCCCAGGTATAAAGCTCGCCCGTTATCGTCACGGCACAAGTATGAAACTCCCCACATGCAACAAAATCTATGTTGCAAGCAGCTAAAGACTCGACAAGACGAGGGTGAACCGAATCTTCCCGGGTTCCATGGCCGAGGCGGCCTCCCGAATCTTCACCCCATGTAAAAACTTCTCCATTCCTTGTGACCAAGGATGCATGCCTGACCCCACAATCCACATGATACACGTCGAGAACCAAACTGGACTCCAAAGGCTTTGGGAGGAGGAAATCGGTCTTCCCAGTTGATCTAATTATAGTGTCAGAACTGGTTCGTGCAGAGCTATCGCAGACAACTTCACCCCACACGTAGACATCGCCTAAGGAGTCGCAGTCATCTTGTGCAGAACCATGGCTGGATGTACTAGGGGCACTAGAAATGCTTGCTCGAAGAACATCTGACGATGGCCCCTTTGTGTACATCATTGTCACATCTGATCTTCAAGCAACTACAAAGCAAAGAGAACACTACCAGTGTACGCATACACTTGCGACTGTCATGACATATTGTAGAATAGCAACACTGACTGAGCGATGAGCTAGAATAAGGCGGATATCTCAAACGCCTGCACATAATAAACATTAAGTGTAAAGCCATCATACAGAAGCACAAAAATACACAAGTAAAACATCATGAAGGGGGGAAAGAGCAGCAAGGTACGAGCTAATCACATAGCATTAGCATGAAAAGCCCAGACAGCAGAAACAGCATTCCATGGATTTATCGAATTCAAGACTGTTCTATGCAAACAATAGTATCTATCCACGGTGACAGGGTGTACAAAAAATCAGGGCAGGTTGCATTTTCAGTCAATAACCCCAGGTAGCATTTTAGTCAATAACCTCAGGTAGCATTTTCGAAGAAGAAAAGAACACCTACAGAATCGCATCCTTTTTTTTTCATGACAAAGGCCAAATCTATACTGTACCATGGGGTCATCCCCAACTCTAATCCAAATCCCCTACAACGATGTGTTTCGTCCCCAACTTTAATGTGTGTTCTCTGTCTGCCCTTAAAAAAAATGTATGTTCTCTGTCTTCCCCACTGGCTTGGCAGGTTTGCTGTGCTCAATTGGAGCAATTCTCTCTTACATGAGACAAAACAAAAGCATTTTCTCCTACATTACAAGGATCAAACAAGCATCAGGGGGGAACATGCTGCCTAAATGCAAAGAATTAACACGGAGCTCAACCAAGATTTGGCGCAGAAATGCGCAAAGAAACCATCTTTCCGGCACCAGGGGCGCAGAACCGAACCTCAAGACCACGTACAGGGTAAAAATTCGTGCAGGAAGGAAGAAGATTCGCTCACCGGAGCTCCGCTCCCCGTGCGCCGCCAAGGAAACCACTCCACCTTCTCGCCCTATATCCGCCCGGACGGAGCGCCGCCCGGATGGGGGACAGATTTGCCGGCCGCCGTACGCCGGCGGCTAGAGACAGAGTCGATGCGCGGCCTCACCCCTCCCTCTTCTGTCCCCCTCTCTCCTACTCTGTCTCGCTCTCTCTAGGACTACACTAGACTAGACTAGTACGATGCTTTCTTTCTCCTTTTGGGGCGCTCCGGATCACCGGGCGGAGCTGCGGCGGCGTACCCATCGTCATCATCTCACCCACGCGGCCACGCATGCGCGCACATGCGTTCCTTGTGTTCTTGCTTTGGACTCTTCACTACTCACTCACTCACTCCCTCCTAAGCTCATCTTGCTTCTTTTCTAAGCCAACCTGCAGCTTAGTTAACCCCATCTCTGTTATCTCGATGCCGATGGAAACAGCTGGATTGGTTTGGCCTCTTCTTGTAAACCTTATTTAGTCACACTATGCTATGCGTTAAACTACTATTGGGATCTGAATTATCTTGTTCCTTGTCGCCTATGGAATTGACTCTCAATGGGATTTCACAGAGATCAAAATGGCGTGGCCATTTAGTTGTTTTAATCAGTGTGGAGATCAGAATGGCCTTGTTTTTGTCACTCTTCTACTTAATCCAAATTATGCATAGTTTTGCTTCCTTTAATAAAGCATCTCATCCATGCATACTTAATACTAGCTACTCTCTCCGTTCCAAATTAATTGACATGCATTTGTCTAGTAACGAATGTATCTAGACACTATATAAGTATAGGTACATCCGTATTTAGACAAAGCCAAGTCAATTAATTTGGAACGGAGTGAGTAGTATTTTAGTGTCATTCCACATACCCTCTGGTATTTTAGTGTTATTCTACATAGTATGAAAATGTAGAACTGCTAGCTTAAACAAGAATTTTTTTACTTACTATAGTTCAAATAGTAGTGTGTTTTGGCATGATTAGTGGGTGGTTTAGTCATTTTGTTAGAACGGATTAATGAATGGGTGGTGCTGTGTTTGAGAAGATCAGGTTGGGGGAGCATGTTTACACCAGATTACTAGAATCTAGGTTGGAAATGTAGAGCAAAAACAAGCTTAATTTTTCAGCAACTTGGTGGTGCTAGTAAGATATTGGTATAAGCAGCTTGATTGGTGTACCAAAATCAGCAGGGAGATCAGAGGCCTTTGCTTCCAGTGAACTCATTTTCCTTTCTTGGAGGTGGTCACCGACTGCCCCCCGTATTGAAGGGGGGAATTTCACAAAACCAAAGAGCATCGTTTTATAGCTACATATAGTTTTTATTTTAAACATTCAAAAACCAAATTTTAATGTACATCTAGCCACGGATATATCCTACAAGTGTGCAAAATCTAAATCCTACGTTACACAAAAAAGAAAATATATATAGATTTGAGTGTGTGAATAGTGTCCTCCAAATTTTGTCAGAATTTGTATTTTTATATATAGCCCAATAAAAAAATTCGAACCAAAATTTGCACAATTTTAGCTGAAGTATTGGCTACATTCATGTTTATTTTCAGATTTTTTTGAAACTTTAAACTATTGTTTGCAAAATTTTAAATAAAAAGCTACATGTAACCCAGGGTACAAATGACTTTTTCGCACAAAACCATGACTTTCTAGGACACCTCCTACAGTAGTTGTGTGACTTTCTAGGGGATCAAAGAATATATAATGGGAAACGTTGCGCATGCAAGAGACACCCCGACCATCTCCTCTAAATTATGGCCTTCGCTGGTCTACCAACACCCCGACCATCTCCTCTAAATCACCTCCCCCGTCCCCCTTCCCCCATCCCCACCGCTGAGTCCATTGCTCTCCTCCGCTCACTCCATTAATTCTCGATGGCTTCTTCTCCACCGCGGTTCCCTACCAGTTTTGGTGACGTCACAAGCGCCGTCTCGAGGGGGAGGGACGTTGGGGTGGGGAAGAAGAAAAATGGGGCAGAGGAATGGAAGAAAGACACGTCGCGAGGATCGCGCTCGCATAGAAAAGAAGTTTCGCAACTATATAGTACTCGACATGCAGGACCTCACGTGAGACATGGCAACCATTAATTCGACGAGGAGTTAACTTTGGTTATACACACCTTCTTCCTTCACCCATGTGTATATATGTGATTTTTCAGTTAACACTTTAGTGAAAACCTTGCATTTACATTTGCGTCAGACAAAGTATTTCATTAGTTTGTGAACTGAACAGTAAAATCATTAAAGAAATGATTCACAAAACGGAAGATAATAGGCGTCTCGGTTACTGGCATATAAAATTTCTCATTTACACCTAAAACGTGGGCATTTAAATGTCATCTTTTTTAGAGTATTTCGAAAGGGGGAACGTCGTGTATTTGCTCTTGTGGGCCGATTTCAATGTCCGGAAGAGGTTTATTTTCTCATGCCACATGTCAAATCAATAATTAGTTTTCTTCACCCGCCTTATGACTTATTAGTTTATTCGGTCGACGGACAAGTGGATCAACCACAATTCCTTGCAACAAAATTATACAATTGACGTTTTCTTGGTTCGGTCACATGTGATTGGTATCTCTTAATACCTTTGTGATGCTAATCAATCAAATGGTTTTGTTCAATCATACTGTGGTGTGTGTTTAATTACTGTTGGGATCTGGATGGTCTCGTTCTTGTCACCATTCCTCTGGTCCATATATGCATGTCTTTTGTTCCTCAAAAAATGTTAGTTTACATTCTTTTAGATAAAGACAACTTTTATTATCTCAATTATCGCATCAGGTCGATAGAAGCAAAAGAGTGAAAGAGATTATCTCGTATTTGTACTTCAGTAATTATTTGTGATGATAAACTATAAAGATGGCATGGAACTATGGATGTATGGTGTGGTCATTTGGTTGTTTTACTGACCCTTTAACTATGGTCAAATTTATGTTACTCCCTCCGTTTTTATACTTCACGTTCTGGGTTTAGTCAAATTCAAACTTTGTTAAGTGTGACCAATATTTTGAAAAAATATATCAACATGTACAATATAAAATTTATATTATCAAAATTATCTAAAGTATACTTTAATACTATATGTATTTGGCATTATGGATGCTCATATTCTTGGTCAAACTTGACAAAAATTGACTTTAACTAAAACCAGAACGTGAAGTAAAGAAAATGGAGGGAGTATTTGTTTATTTTGTTCTTGATTAAAGAATGTCATATACATGTACACACTCCCAAAAACATCTTAACACGATGTGCTGATAATACTAGTGTGTGCTTTGGCAAGACACTAGTAGGTGATTAGGCCATTTTGGGGGAATGGATTAATGAAATGGATGGTGCTGCTTTTGAGAAGATCGGGTTGGGGGAACATGTTTACACTAGATTACTGGAATCTAGGTTGGAAATGCAGTGCAAAAACATGCTTAATTTTTCAGCAACTTGGTGATGCTAGTAAGATATTGGTATAAGCAGCTTGATTGGTGTACCAAAATCAGCAGGGAGATCAGAAAGGCTTTTCTTCCAGTGAACTCATTTTCCTTTCTTGGAGGAGGTCACCAACTGTCCCCCGTATAGAAGGAAGGGAATGTTCACAAAACCATGACTTTCCAGGACACCTCCTACAGTAGCGGTGTGACTTTCTAGGGGATCAATAAATATATAATTCAAAATGTAGGGCTTGCAAAATACATGGCAGGATTAATTAATTGGTGCATGGTTTGCAAGGGGATTATTTAGCCTGAATAATTCAGTGCAAATTAAGACTGATGAGATGACTTTGTGACAATGCGTAGGAGGGGATTAGCATGTAAAATATAAAAAAAAATAACAATGATCGGTAAGCCGAGTCTATTGCACGGTTCACCTCCTAGTTGTGAGATCGAGAGTGATTATGAAATTTCTTACCGCATTTCATCTCCTAGTTCTAGCAATGTGTTGGATTTTACTGTCTTTTTCATGAAACCGGCATGTAAGATCTAGTTGACAACTATTCGAGCTTCAAAACCAAAGGCATATTTGCATCGACATTTTTTCTGAGGTGAAAGCTAACATATAACGGTGAGCTGCGATCACAAACACACGATACGCTCATCTCCCCTTCGTAGTCGTGTCTGTTCATTGGAGACGACACAGGTGAAAACCCCAGCTTGGCTATACTGAGGCAACCACGACAACGATGATTGTGCATGTCGTCTCCCTCCTCAAGGTGTTGTCATTGCCTTGACTGTGCCTCCTCTATGGGAAGCGTAGGAAACTCTAGGTCTGGCTTGACGTCCCCGGTGAAAGGACAATTTCGCCCTAACTGAATTTTAGTGAGATGACAATCTAATTAGGGGACTAATGAAACCTACTTGTGTCCTAGGGTCATGGTCGTCCTTCGCTGGTGCTCAATGTTGGACTTGACGGTTGGTTGTTCTTGTTCCCAAAGAATGTTCTATTGGCAATTTGGATTTCCTTCTATATAAAATATGATATACCAGAAAGTGTCTTTTGACTCCCGAGTTCGAGTGCTCTCTCCATTTAAAAAAAATCGAAAATCATATTTATAAGTTTCAAAAAGTTGGATGTAGCAAATTATGTATCCCACAAACGTGCACAATATAAATTTCACATACTTTGTATTATGGGCTACACAAAAATAACAAAATCTCATAAATTTTAGAGATTTGAATATATGCATACTCATGTGCACACTTTTGTCATTTTTGTGTAGCTCAGAAGACAAAGTATTTAAAATTGATATTTTGCATGTTTGTGCGATATACCATTGGATACATATAGATTTTTTTTCAGAATTTTGAAACTCAAAAAATGTGATATTTGAAAAAAAAATGGATAGAGCACTGGATCTCTGGAGCCAAAAATCTCCACTCTTGATACACATATTTCCCCGTGGATTATATGAGAAAAATAATGCATCACACTTGCCTCCCAATAAACTGTCACCTTGGTTTAACATGTGGGGCCGGCCGGTCTGCCGGCTATGGCGGAAAAGTACATGAGGTATAAGACGTGACAGAATGCCACAACTACGAGATAAAAATATGATATATTAATTGAATGGGGTAAAATTTGTCACATATAGGGTGTCAAAAGTGAAAAAAAAAACTTCTTTTTATCTGAAGATGATATTAAAAAAACTTCTTTTTGTCTGAAGATGATATATCAAGCTTTGCTCAGGACGTGTGGCGAGGGAGGCAGAACTAGGATGGTGTTGAACTTTTGAAAAACTTGTGTGTTACTTATTTTTCTTATAATGATGTTCTTACAAAGGTTGGTTTTGGATAATATATGGCCTTCGGCTTTATATTGGTAAAAAAGACGTTTCCTTGGTTTGGTCGCATGCATGTGATGGGTATTTGACGACGACAAACTATACAATCGAGGAGGAGATTAGTCGCCAGGCTATCTCTTAATTACTTTGTGTAGCTAATCAATCAATGGTGCAAATAATTCGATGAGGCCGGCCCATGCACGCAAGCATGTGATTCCACAGCCCCAAGAAACGCCAAGAGCTAGAAGAGCTGAAAACCCGACGATGTATCATGTTCAAGGACCTATATATGTGTGGCCTCTCCGATGCATGTGCATGATTGCATTTGGTGTATATTCCTTCTTGGCAAGTAGGCAAGTCGTCAAGTTATATCCTTTGCTAAAGGCCTCCAAGCAACAAGAGTGCAATGTACGCAGATGGTAATGTGATGATGGAACATATGCTACGATGGTGATGCAAGGATAAAAGGATTGTTTGTGGTGCTTGACGTCTTGTATATTGATCATGCATGTCTTGCTGAGTTTTCCGGCAAAAAATCGAGGGAGTTCACGTAGAAGAACATATGTAAGTGTCCGATTAATTAGCAAAGAAGGTGAACCAGATACAGAGGGGAGGATGAGACCTGCCAGAGATCGACAAAGCAATCGAAATGACACAACCAGCGGAAGCAGCCAACGCGTTGGCATACCAACGAATTGATATCGGAGATTAGTGTGACTCGCCCAAAGAGAGGGATGACACATGGCCTCATTAGGCACCCAAAGGAGGATGGAAGACGCGTGCCTAGTCATCGAAAGCGCCATGTACGTGTCTTTTTGTTCGTGTACTTGACTATCTGATTATCTGTATCTATCATTTTGAGGGAAACATCCATGCATATATGTTTTTATTTCTTCTTACTTGTATTTCCTTTCTTTTTCAGTTTATTTTTTAAGAAAATATTTTTCTTTTCTCGTTCTTTTGTTCCTTTCTTAATTATTTTTCCTATGGTTTTATTTTTATCTCGATTCAAGCTTTTTATTTTATGATTTGGAAATTTTTGTTCTATTTAGCCTTTAAAAAAATGTTATTTTACTAGTTATCTGATCCATAGATTTAAAGCCAGATCCGAATATTTTGTTCCCCATATAGTCGGGAAAGGTTTCACTAACATTGAAATTTGGTTTCATCTAGTCTAAATTTTTGCTGCCAATAGTGGTGATTGTTTTCATGAGTGTCAAAATCTAGTCTGAAAATATGTTATGTTAGTAGTTACTAGTAAACGCTTCATACCCGGGCCCGACGAAGCATCATCGCGGACAAATAAGCTTTATGAGACGATGAACTCGTCAACCACCAACTCGTCCGCCGTCGTGCTTGATTCGACCCCCAGCAGCCGTGCCTGGGCCGCCACGCCTTGCTCTAGGGCCCTCAGCTCAGGCCGCCATCGATGGGGATCAGGTGGGTGGGGAACGGGGCCGAGAGGAACGAGAGGGCTAGTTCGGTCGGGATTCGTCTCCTTGGTTCGATAGAATAACGGGAGGGGTATTTTTGGCTGCACTAGAAAACTTTGGCGAAACAGTGCGATGTCACATAAGGAAACAAATGAAGTTTGGATGTCAAATAGGAAAGAAGATTTTAAGCCAGTGTCAAATAAGGAATTTTCTCCACCTTATTTACCGGAACAACATGTTGCCTCTATTAAAAAGCCGCCACCACATAAATTAGGCCCTTAAACCGTAGCCTAGCACCAGGGTCCTCCAGTAGTTCCACTGCCTCATTTGGTTGACGGGGAGCTACCAGAGGACCCCATGGTCGGAGGGGAGAGATACATCGGGGAGAGCTGCAGCAAGGAGAGTTTCGACATGCATGGTCGTGAGAGATAGTTAGGGTTTACGAGTGGTAAATTTTTAGGTAACCAAAGTGGCATATCTCCAAGTCAAATCTGCCCGTAATTTGCCGTGTGTGCACACAAAACCGGCTCAGGGGGAATTTATCTGTTTTTTTATCCAATCAGCTACTAGATCCATTCCCAAATATAAGATGATTTCTTAGGCCATTTTAGCATATCAAAAAGTTTGAGGGACAGAGGTGCTAATACATTAGAGGGTGAAATACGTTTAATCTTTTTATTCATGGTATGGATTTGAGTTTTGTAGGAAAAGGTTATAGTAGTAGGTACCTATGGGCCTAAAGCATTCTGTGGTATGGTGGGCCGACCTGAAGAAACCGGCCTTTCGTCTAGTTCCCCTTTGATCGTCTTCTCGGCGCGCGGCGGCGCGTGTCTCGGCTAAGGCGGCCATGGCGCCAGAGGCGAGCCCGGCATCCACGAAAGCGCCGCCCGGAAGGGCAAGCTCAGCTCTACGTCTCGCTCCTCGCCAGGTGCGTTCTCGAAATCACCACCAGCACCGCAAGGTTCTTCTCTCGGCGGCGCAAGCCGCTGTATGCCCACGTTGTGCTCGACGTAATGTCCACGGGAGATTTCTCGTTCGATATCCTCGCAGTCTAGCCGATTCGCGCGTCTTCCCTCGTTGGCGCATCAGCAAACAGTCGCGGGCACAGGAAAGTCTTGCACCGAACAGTGGTTGGTTGGTGGCGTGCCATTTTCTTCTCTTTCGTTTGTCCTGATCGTTAATTACAAGGTCAACTCATGGCGATGGGTTTGAGCCTGTCTCTGTCCACGCACGTTCTGCTGAGTTCTTAATCACTCAACTTGGCCCAGTGGACGCTTTGGTTTATTCCTCCCAAAACGGCGAGCCTGAAAATAATGCTGTATTGTCATTTGACAGTGGCTATCTTCTTCTCTCTTCTCTTTGTACTACATATCTCCTTCTCCCTCGCGCCGCCGCCTTACCTCCCTCCCGCTGCCGGATTCGAGTCCCTACCTCGTCGTTCGAGTCGTCTCAGCCGCCGCCGTGTTCTAGTCGCCGTCACCTGCTCAGGTAGCTCAGCAAGCTAGCGACTTCTGTCCTGAACCATCCGCAGCTCAGCATGCTAGGAGCCAGCCAGATACAGACCACATACACATCAGTTCGAAGCTGTGGAGTCAGCCCCTAGCTGGGAACCAGTTTGGATGATGGTTTGGGTGGAAAATTGCTATGGTTTGGTGTTGTTTAGATCCCAGCTAGTGTGCAGCTTTTAGTTTGGTTCGGATTGGTTGATACACACGAGTTTACAGTTTGGGTTGGATCTGAAACCATTCCCGGTCGTACTTGCAATCTTCTGTACATGGCCCTGGTACCCTCAACTGCAGCCGGCCACCATGCGCTGCAGATATTTGCATCCGGTGTCGGCCTCGGTGATGGTGTCGTTGCCCTTGAGGAGAAGCTGAGAGACGCTGACGTGGTGCTGGGTGCTGCCCGGGAGATCGAGATCCAGAATGAGTCCCTTGTACAGTCCTTGCCGCAGCTGCAGCGTCTGATCTATGACGCCGAAGAGGTTCTTGATGAGATCGACTACTTCCGCGTGCAAGCAGAATTCAACGCCGATGAGGAGATGCTTGATGATATTGATGACCCTATGTGTGACGATGATGAGATCAACGGAGGTCGTGGTGGTGGTAGCAATGCTTCTAGTCCTGCTGCTCATGCTGATCTGGATGACGAGCAAGGCAGTAGCAGTGTGTTGGTCCCCGTGGATGAACATGCCATCGTGCGGACTGCACTGAGAGCTGAACTCCACAGTGATGAGATGTTGCCTCAGATTTGTGATATCAGTAGGTCGTTGGGGGATTTTACTAGTGCCATACGTGATGCACTCAAGCTGGAGGAGTTGGATGCCATTGCGCTGGCAAAGCATGGATCTGAAAACACAAGGCGCTTGACGACCCCGTATCTCACTGTAACTAAGATATTTGGGAGGGACCATGAGAGGGACCAAATAATAAAGTTGCTGACCTGTGATGCCTATCGCAACCGAACCCTCACGGTTCTCCCTGTGGTTGGTAATGGCGGCATTGGCAAGACTGCATTGGCACAATATGTGTTCAGTGATCCTGCGGTAGAAACCTATTTCGATATGAAGATCTGGATATGTGTGTCCCTGAATTTTGATGTTGTCAGACTTACAAGACAGATGTTAGAGTGCATCACTGGAACAGACCAAAAGGGCAGTGCAAATTTGAATTTTCTTCAGGAGACACTTAAAGATGTACTGAAGGGCAGCAGAGTCTTGGTAGTTTTAGATGACATATGGGATATCAAGGACAGCAGTGAGTGGAGCCGGCTTGTGGCTCCATTGGAATCTAACCAGCTAGGGGAAGGTAATGTGATCTTAGTGACTACTCGAAACCAATCTGTGGTGAAGGATGTTGGTGCATTGGACTCAATTGCATTGGATGGTCTCGAAAGGGAAGCTTTCTGGGACTGCTTCAGAGCATATGCATTTGGTAAAGAAAAGGGGCAAAAGAAGTTGCACCGTATTGGGAGGCAAATTGCTGATAAGCTAAAGGGTTATCCGCTGGCAGCTAAAAGTGTAGGGGGCTTACTGCGGAAAAATATCAGTGTTGAGCGATGGACAAGGATTTTGGAGAGTAGAGAATGGATATCACATCAAGATACTGAAGGTATAATAGCAATTCTGAAGTTCAGTTATGACTATCTGCCCTTCCATCTGCGACGATGTTTCTCGTATTGTTCATTGTTTCCCAAAAGCTATCCGATTTATGCACAAGACTTGGTCCATCTTTGGATTTCACAAGGGTTTGTATATCCTGCGGGTGATAATAGAAGGCTTGAAGAAGTTGGGTCTGAATATCTTGATGATTTAGTGAATCTGGGTTTCTTCGAGAAAGTAGATAAAGACAGAACTGATACCCTCCACTATCTGATGCATGACTTAATGCATGACCTAGCTCAGGATGTTTCATCAAAAGAATGTTTTACTATGGATGATTCTCAGTGCCAACCAATGCCATCAACAGTTCGTCATTTGTCTATAATTGCTACATCTCAATATTCAGACTTTGAGAAAGATATAGTTCAACTGAGCTCACTGCAATCTAAGTCGCTCACGTCCTTGCTGCTATTTGGCAGTTTTGGTTCTACGTTTGTTACAAGCTTTCACTTTATGACTGATGTGATACGCAATTTGCGTACGTTGCGGCTGTCAGGATTTGAAGATGATGGGGACATTCTATCTTGCTTTGGGCACTGCATTCATCTTCGCTATCTGCGAGCAACCAAACAAGATAATGACAAACCCAAACCTTGGTTTCAAACATCTAATCGGCAGTTTCCTAAAGAGCTATCCGGGCTTTACCGCTTGCAATTTCTGAACGTAGGAGTAGACTGTCATCTTTCTAACTTGACGAAGAGCTTCTCTAATCTTGTCAACCTGCGCCATTTCATTTGTCATGAGGAAAGCCATTCAGAGATATCAAATGTTAGCAAATTAGCTTACCTTCAAGAGCTACTCCAGTTCACGGTCAGAAAAAATGCTGGTTTTCAGATAGCGCAGCTGGGTAATCTGTTTGATCTTCGTTCACTATGCATCTTTGGCCTCGAGAACCTAGAAAGCAAGGAAGAGGCAAACAGTGCTAGGCTTCTCGACAGAGAACACTTAAGAAGCTTACGGTTGAGTTGGGATGCTAGTAGGGTGTCTGATAATCCTAATGTCGTAAATGAGGTACTTGAGGGACTGCAACCACATCCGGAGCTGAACCATCTCCAGATCAGTGGGTACACGAGCGCTTCACCTCCAAAATGGTTAGGAGAGTCCTCACCACTTACCCATTTGCGATCGATCTATTTAGAAGATTGCAAGAGTTTACGAACTCTACCACCTTTTGTGCACTTGAAGTTTCTGAAGAAGCTACATCTGTCCAGGATTTGTGGTACACCTGATTTGTCAACTCGTTCTTTAGAGGAATTGGTTATTGAGGAAGTGGAAGAACTAGAAAGATGGATCATTAGAGATGAACTCTCATCACTAGCTTCTCAGCTGCAGGTTCTTGAAATTAAAGGTTGCCCAAAGCTAACAGAGCTTCCAGTTTCGTGTTACTCTACTGCTCAATCTCTGGCTGTTCCCGTGTTTTTGCTTCTCCACCGTTTGATCATACATGATTGTCCCCTGCTAATGCCGTTGCCTCCCTTACCTCTTGGACCCAAGGTATTGAGAATGACAACCGCAAATGTCGGCTCAGCATTATACGAGAGTTTGACATATTATCAGATTATGACCTTGCCATATAATCAAACACTGACCCTGGATGGTGGTAAGAAACTGAGCACCCGAAGTGGAGTCTTAGCCTTGCATAATTTAGGAGCCTTGTCAAAACTCTCTCTCATAAGCTGCTCAAACCTCACTTGGTTTTCGTGGGCGGAGGCATTCTGGCAACTGAAGTCTTTGAAGAATTTGAGCTTCGAGGAATGCCCCAACCTCCTCTCAATGCCCGCAACAGAAGAAGAGCAAGACTACAAGAAAGATTATTCATTGCCATCTCTCGAGAAGCTTACAATTGAGTCATGCTGCATCAAAGGGAATTGGTTTGGTCATGTGTTGTCACTTTTACCAGCTCTGTCCTACCTGGAGCTGACTGACTGTCCAGGGGAAGCAGATGATGAGTGCATGCTGCTAATTTCACCTGGTTCGTTAACATCTTTAAGAGAGTTATGTGTCTCAAATTGCGTAGAACTCTCTTGTGGAAACAATGAAGGGCTTAGAGGCTCATCTCCCTTGAGAAGTTAAGGATTGGAGAGTGCCCCAAGCTCCTGTCGTCATTGATGCCCGAAGAGATGGATGAAGAGGGTGGAAGCTTGGGCAAGAGCATCCGCCTTCCATCATCATTGCAAAAACTGGTGCTTGATGGTGTTAATGACAGGTCGCTGTGTCTCTCTGGCCTCACCTCTTTGAAGGAGCTGGGTGTAACTGAGAGCTCGCATCTAGAATCTCTTGATCTGCACTCATGCACTGCACTGGAAGAGATAGGAATCCATTTCTGTGGTACACTGTCTTGTGTGCAAGGCTTGCAAACATGCGTCCACTTGAGATCTCTTCACGTTTACAACAGCCCTGGCTTTTGGAATGCTTGGAGTCATGCGATGCAAGAGATGGGGAGGGTAGATCATGACTTTTTCTGCCCACAAGTGGAAAGCATCTGGACAGATGATCCCTCATTGCTGACTAGCTGCAGCTGTAAATTCCTCATGTCCCTAGAGAAGCTAGGCTTCATGTTCTACGAAGACGATGGAGACGTCAACTCCCCAATAGAGGATCCAAATGAAGATTTTCAACTCCTTACCTCCCTCACGGATTTGGAGTTCAACTCCTGCAGTGGACTCTGCTCCTTACCAACGACGCTGCATCTCATTCCTTCCCTCAAGAAGATAGCGATCAAATCGTGCGAAAGCATCGAGTCTCTGGAAGAACTGGTCCTCCTACCAGCTTCCCTGGAAGAGTTGCACATCAGTGGCTGTGAGAGCCTGCAGTCTCTACCTGCAAGGCTGGATTGCCTCCACTCATTCAAGAAGTTAGAGATCCTATGTTGTCCAAGGATCCTCTCCCTGCAAGAGCAGCGTCTGCCACCTTCCATGGAAGAAATGGTTATCGATTCCTGCGAAAATCTCCAGTCCCTCCCGGGTGACCTGCACCAAATAAGCTCTCTTAGCAAGTTAGAGATCAAGTCATGTCCAGGCATTAAGTCCCTGCCGGAGAGTGGCTTGCCATCTTCCCTGGAAGAATTATGGGTCTGGGACTGCAGTGAGGAGCTAAAGGAGCAATTCAAAAAGATTAGGAACATCAAAAGGATGTCACACATATGTATGTAACTGAGTTGAGAAGTTTAAAAAGCTTTTCTGCTGGTCTCCAACTCGGATGTGTTTTAAGGAAGCTGCCCCGGACACAAACACAAGAATGTAAAGGTTGAAGTTGGATTTTTATTATGGTATGGGGAAAACGAGAATTATATTCAGCTTTATTGAATATGTGCTTAAGATTTTCCAATGATCCCAATGATCATTATCAAATGTTTTCTCTTCAATTATTATTTATTTTTCACCTTCAGTTTTCTGTTTTCATTTTTCCTCTTATTGTTTCTTTTAAGTGAGATCAATATCAGTTCACTACGGTGCGTATTCTTTCATGAAAGTTTCTATCCTGCTCAACTTTACCTTGTTGAAGATTTGCACTACAATGTCTGTCATGTGTGGATATGATTGTCTTTCCCCACATTTATTTGAAACAGAAACATATGAGGCCATGTCTAAACCTGGCATAAATTCAAGTTCTCTGTAGCAAAAAAAGAGAGAGCAAGTGTTTAGTGTTTACCTCCCCATTTGAAATGAAAAATAAAATTATGCCCTTCTCTATATGGATGGCTTGAGTATTAAATTGATGCACTAGCCAATTATCCCAAAAGTCCGAACTGATGGGAAAGGCTATGATTTATATTTTAACACTCCCCCTCACGTCTAGGCTAGACAATCGGTAAGACCTTAGACGTGGGGTAGATGGGAGGCCGCAACTATTTTTAAATTAAATAGTGCGTTAGCCGGGGCTTGAACTTGAGACCACCTGGCTCCGATACCATATTAGATTGATGCACTAGCCAATTATCCCAAAAGTCCGAACTGATGGGAAAGAGCTGTGCAATGTATATATTATATTCTGACACTCCCCCTCACGTCCAGGCTGTGGACTTTTTCTCACGAGCCTAGGACGTGGAATTTAGGGTGTCCGCAGATATTTATTTTTAATACTGCGTTAGCCAGGATTTGAACTCTAGACTTCTGGCTCTGATACCATATTAAATTGATGCACTAGCCAATTATCCCAAAAGTCCGAACTGATGGGAAAGGCTATGATTTATATTTTAACATTGAGCCCCCTAACTCTCATTATATCTTACCGGAAGGATATTGAATGGTTGCTCTTCACTAGGCAGTAAGGACCTGTGTCCAGTGCAACACATCAGGGTGGAGTGGATAAGAATCTTGATCTTGCTTCAGCTTATTAAGTGTGATAGACTCACAATACCATTTTTTCTGATTTACTATCTAGTGTCGCTCTGAGAAATCTTATTCTTTTAATTGTTCATGGTTTACAGGCAAACGCAGAATTCAAGCTTGCCCATTTTGTCTCGCTTATTTTCTAAAATTTGCAGACTGCTCGAGCTGGAAGTCAAATTCAGTGAAAAGGCCTGTATTCTGGATTAGGTGAAAATCTTGTCGGTGTTCTCCCGTGAGTTTTGAAACAATTATACTAGTTAGTGCATGCACTCCCTTAATATTGCATCGTGGCTTCTTTTTTTCGAGATTAACTAGTATAATGGCTTCTTTTCTTCACTTACGTTTCACACCATTAGATGAAATTACTGCCAAAGTTGCCTCAAATATATTGTTTTGGTTCACTTAAGGTTATTTTTAATTGTTGCAGGGCTTCTGCTCTGTTTGTGGGGATACGCGAACCAACTAAACGGAAACTACTGGAACCTTTGAGTGTCGTTGCTCATCTTGTAAGTCCGCACACATTTCATGTTGGAATAGCTGCTTGCTTAAACCAAGGCACGCAGTCTTTTCTTACTTTCTCATACACACCTGGCAAGTTTGTGGACGGCCCTTATAATGCTAAAGCGCAAATAATGCTATTTCACACCATCTTTATGTATTCTTAATCTCTTAAGCATGTTGGAATATGCCAGCCTTGTTTTCCGAATGAGGATCGTACAGGCTGCAGGGGCTGTTGGAGGTTTGCTGGCTCTCATTCGAATGCTTCGTGTCGTGGCCCAAAGAGGTTTGTATTTTATTTTATTTTATGTACATTAAATGTTGTTTGTACTGAAAATGTTGTTTTTCTGTACATCCTTGTAGATTGTATTTATTTTATTTTGTGTACATTAAATGATGTATTTTATTTTATTTTCTGTAGATTGCATTGCATTCAGGTGGTCAAAGCGAAGGATGCAGCCGAGAGTAGCAGCGGCAGCGAGCTCATGACGGAGAAGGACGGACCAACCAATTGTGCATCCTATTTATGCTAATTCACTCCACACCACTGCCCACTTATTCCTTTCATACCAAGATTTACTCAGATTTTGTGTTTCTTCTTTCAGAACCATACATACGGCATACGATCAGTTTCAGTTTGTTCTTTTTAATCTCAGAGAGAGCGAGCCTACTGTGACAGTACTCCTCTTTTCAAGTTCTGTGTAGTCTTTGTCAATTTTCAATATTGTATCTACCATCTTTAAACACTGGTTAATTATCACACAGACTGATTAAGTACCACACCGGCTTGATCTCTCGGAGGTGATCATAGGGTAGGATGTAGAGTGTACATGTGTACGTGTGTGTGTATGAGAGTTGTACAATGTTTCTCAACAACAAAAAAAAATACCACACTTGGTAACCACACGTTGTGGTGCATGTATTGATCTCATTATATAGATGTTCTTGACGTTGGCTGTCATGGACACACATACAAAGAAAGCATATATACTATACCATATCTCTATACATATATACACGAAATGGTCTTGTATTCTAACACCCTCCTCGGTCACTCGCGTATGTCGAGACGTCCCGAAAATCCAACAAGAACGGGGACTGATGCCAATCCTTTGGTGAAGATGTTAGCATCACAAGCATAAGGTTCTGTCTAGCTTGCAGCTGCTGCCCCTCTCATTTATATAGTACAGATGGCGAAATAGGGATTCGGGGTGTCTTCTTGAGCGGAATGGCCGTCAGCCCCGTCATGAAAACGTTAGCGCTAGCGTCACGGATGGTACGCCATGTGGTACGAGTACAGCCACACCAATTTTCGTTATGTCGACGCGCTGGTACTTCTCATATATGCTCGAATTTCCTCTTAAATACGTCCATTTATGCAAGAAATAAAAATAAGTGGAAGATTTGCATATCTTTTGCTTTTATTAGTGATTAGCGGATAAGTCGAAGAGATAATCAAAAAAAGAAGATCGCGTTTAAAGTTTAAACGAGGATAAACATGTGTGTAAAAACCACTTATCATCTCCTTGATTCTTTAACTTTCTTACGAAATTTCGTCTCTAAATGAAACCAAGTATGAATAGAACCAAACGATAAATAAGAAAACCATGATAAAATAGTACCAACTAAAGGCAAAGGAAATAAGTGCACTTTCAATGGATCGCTATTGCCGGTCTCACCAAGCTGCGCTAGGGATTGACAAACATGTTCCCATGTTGTTTTTCTATCCACTCCACTGAATTTAGCAAAATCAAGCACCTTGTAACATTCGGGATATGGTAAAGCATCAAAGTATTTCGGCTAGGGTCGACAGGAGCGCCTACCATGCCATCTTCGACAAACCAATGCTATGTGTATCTAAAGCTGAAGATGTCATGTCCCAAGGGCATCATCACCATCACCGACGACTACAAGCGCTCATCGAGTGCGGTGGGTCAACACCACTAGATCTTGGCGAGTCCCTCATTGCAACCAAGGAACTCTGAGTTCAAGAAGTCGGTCAACACTCGTGAAATAATGCATTCTAAGTGGGGCTACATGACTCCATCCAATCGGGTCAGGATACCAAGAAGATCAACCTCTCTAGAGGGTGACTCGTCCAAGATGACCAAGATTGTTCCGAGTTAAAATTGGCACATCTTCACATGGAAGCCATCTAACATGTAGGTGTATCTCAACATCTAACGAAAATGTGAAGCCGGTCAAGTAGACATTTCGTCATTTTGCAGCTGATGTTAATATTAAATCAGGAACGTGCTTTTATTTTCACTTATGAACCAAATATTAAGAGTAATTAAATAACGCTTGATGTCACTTCTCTGAACATGTCTCGAAATCCTAACTCTTACTACACTGATGTCTTTACGCATATACAATATGTTTCCGCAGTAAAAATTATGAAAGTGTTTCGTTTTTCTTTACGAATGTCAGCAGCCAAAATCTGCCAGTGAGACATTCAATAGTTTATTCAAATTACTTTGTTTAAATACAATCCCAGTATTCTTCCCGATCTTGAAAATCGTAAATATGGGGACAACAACACACCCAGTCCCTCAATCAGTTACTACATTTTGCTTCTATTATAATCCTTCATTGGAGTTCATACGTGATTTTGGTAAATGATGACAATCTCTATGGACTAATATTTGAATTGAGCTATACTTGAAAGGTTTTGTCCATATGGAATGTTTGGATACCAGGTAAAAAAAATAAAGTTAAAGAAGATGGAGCTCCTGTGTGGAACTCAAGGGTTTTCTGCTTTTAACTTATGAGTTAAACCATGGAGGTTCAAAATATTGATATGATGATTACAAGAGAATAGTTCAAGATATGGCTCTATGTCGCGATCATGATGGACTAATGTATGAGTCATGGTTGACCAAGGCGTGGGCCATACTGTGAAGTGCAGAACTCATTATGTGATGACCAATGTGATGCTAAGATGTGATCTGAAAAATGGTCATGAGAGTATTGAGTCTACATCGAGTATGTCTTAAAGAAGAAGATTGTGCGAACATTCATGTATACTAGGTAAATGGGGCGCGTCGTCACGCCGCGCCTTTAGTCAGAAAGAGTAGTGATATTTTTGGTAGGAGTTAAATTATGTTGGAAGCAAATTCATATGCAACAAAAGAAAATGCATTTAATTACAGGAAAGGAGTGAGAAAGAATAGTGATATTTTTGGTAGGAGTTAAATTATGTTGGGAGCAAATCTATATGGAACAACAAAAATGCATTTAAGTGTAGAACATAAAACATGAATCTTTGCAAAATAAAAAAAACAAAGTGTACACAATGGGTTTCTTTAGTGTATTTTTTTGTAAAAAGAACGGAGATTCGTTAAATTTGAAGATTTTTGATATATTGTTTGCATTATTCTGACCTGTTGGGGAAAAATCATTGTTTGTTACAGTCCACGGAGGTAGTATAGCATTGTCGGAGATGGATTAGAAAAAGCAACTGAATTCAGACTTTTCGTGATAAAGTTCATTAATAGCTTTTACTTTCGCATTGAACTATTGAAGCTTTAGGCTATTATTATTTCAGCTAGTTTGTATACACTTCCAAGTATTGATTATGCAATAAGAAAGAATAGTGGTGTCTACAAATTGTAGGAAAATATTCGGAGGACTGTAGAGGGTGTTGGATTGAAGGAGGCAGGAGGCAGGCGAGGTCTTTTCTCAAGATGAAGAAAAAAGTATGCTAGTGAATTGTAAGCAAGTTTGCATAACAAATGATGGATGTTTGAGAGAGCACAAAGAATTAGAAGTTTATTTGCATGTTTAAACATGGTTATCAATTAATTCCGCAATTGTTGGGATTTGAAATGTTGAAATTCGATGGAATTTGTCGTGCGGAGTATCTTCAAATACCTAGTGATTTGAGGTGTTAAATTTTTTATTTATTAATATTTTATGTTCATAATAAGTGAAAATGTACATTTGTTGAATTGAGTTTCATAATCAGAGTTAGTTCATTTGGATTTCATCCAAATAATTATCAAGTTGAAATGTTCAACTTAAGTCTTTTTTCATTTATATTTAATTTATGCTTGTAATAAGTGGAATTGCACGTTTGTTTAGTTGAGTTCCATATTTAGAGTTAGTTCATTTGAATTGCATCTAAATAGTTACCAAATTGAAATGTTCAATTTGAATCTGTAATAAGACGAAATATATTTTTTGAGTATCTAACAAATTTACCATCATATATTTACATCAACATATATTTAGAGGAAGTGCATTTGGATTTTCTTGAAAATATTTACCAATTTGGAATATTAAAACATGTTTGTTGTTTGATATAAATAGCTAGCATTTATTTTCCTGACCGTTTGGATATGTTATTAATATTTTTTCGTAAAACATGTTTTTTTATCTTAAGTAGTTAACATTTATTTTTTTGATATTTTGGATATGTTATGCATATTTTTTCTGATGGATAGATTCAAAAATTATTATTATTTGTATATTTTTTATTATACAGAAATTTAAATAAACATTGCTAAAATTTGTTAAACATGCATGAAATTGAGGTAGATAGACATATTACATTTTTTGTGTATATTTTTTAAATTATTCAAATCGGAAGTAATTTAGGTTTGAATTATTTTTTACGTTTACGGAATGTTCTGATTTGGATGGCATTTGAAATTTGAAATATTCAAATTTTAAAAATTTATCGTATGGCATAAATAGTCGGTATTTATTATTCTTTTTTCTTAACATTTATTTTTTTGATATTTTGGATATGTTATGCATATTTTTTCTGATGGATAGATTAAAAAATTATTGGTTTTTTTGTATATTTTTTATTATACAGAAATTTAAATAAACACTGCTAAAAATTGTTAAACATGCATGAAATTGATGTAAATAGACATATTACATTTTTGTGTATATTTAAAAAAATTCAAATCAGAAGTAATTTAGGTTTGAATTATTTTTTACGTTTACGGAATGTTCTGATTTGGATGGCATTTGAAATTTTGAAATATTCAAATTTTAAAAATTTATCGTATGGCATAAATAGTCGGTATTTATTATTCTTTTTTCTTGGTGTGTAATTTAAAGTTATTGAGTCTGAACATTTTGTATTTTCTGGAATTTGTGTAAAGTAGTATGAGCCCACCTGTTAGGAATTTTTTTTTTGGAAAGGGAAAAATACTGACACCCTGGGCCCACGCTGACGTAGGTGTGACGTCATGCGTGGCTGGGCTCTGCGGCGGCGGCCTCAACCTCGCCGACGGCGCGCCAGTGCGAGCTGAGGCGTGGAGTTAGGTGTGGTGCACGCGCTTGGATGTAGGGTGGCTGGACGTGGCGGCGCCGCTGCGTATAAGTCGCCGGAGGGACGACGACGGCGTCCGAACGTGGCGGTTGGATCGAGTTTACAGCGGCGGCGAGTCCGACGATTCCGCGCGCGTCGGACGTCCCAGCAGGTGTTTCCCGGCGGAGATGGAGAGGGTACGGTGGCGGAGCCCGTGCCGGCCTTCGATTTGATCGGCGAATAGCAGAACGGCGTGGCATCGCGGCGGCGGCGCCGGCGAGCTCGGCCGTCGCGAAAGAGAGAAAGGGAAGAGGGGCTGCGGATCGTTTTACGAAAAGGTCCTTGATGTTTTATGTAATTGCAAGTTGATCCTTCTCAGTGAGCGTTGCTGAATTTTCGTTGACCACAGGGGTTTTTGTGCAAAAAAGCCAGCGGGCACTGTTACACTGTAGCGGGGCACAGTAAAACAGTGCCCGCTGCGCTGGCTCGCCGTGGAGAGCTAAATCCTCTCCAACTTAATACATAGATAGATCTTTACGTCGTTCAACCAGTCAGATAAACAATTCCACGAAAGGAAAATCAACTATTCCTATTGTCTTTTCCTCCACTTTTCTTTAATCAAAGAGGCCCCTAACATTCCACCTCCACTCTTAGTTCAAATAAGAGAGGCCCTAAGCACGAACACTTAATGAAGCACGCATTTATACAAGATTAGCACCTTTCTCCAAACGAAGAATCTCTCTCTCTCTCTCGCTCTTTTCTTTCTTTCCGGACGATATAAAAAATAGCATACTCTATCTTCCCGAGGAAAGCAGAGCACGAGATTGTTTTTAAGAGGATATGAGTTTCCTCTTGGTTTCTTTAGGACGTTCTAGAGGAAAATCCAGGACATTCCCCTTGTGATTTATAGGTGAAGGACATTTCACCCTTTTTGGAGTTCAAAGGACATCTCTTTTTTTTGAAAAAAAAAGGAGATCTCACTTTTTTTTGAGAATAAAAAAGAAGAAGATCTCACTTTTTTTTTTTTGATACACGAAGAAGATCTCACTTGAGACAAGATGTGAGCTGCATGAATGAAATCTACTGATGGGCCGTTCATTCGATATATGAACCCAGCCGAATCCATTATAGAGAGTGGGCGTTGAAAGTTCAAAGAATGAATCGAGCTTCCCTCAAAAAAACAAATGAATCGAGAGAGAGAGAGAAAAAAAAACAGGGAAGGAAACGCTTTTCTTCTTCTGGTCGTACGCGTCAGCAGGCAGGCCGACAGCAGCGTGAGTGAGCGAGCGAGATCCAGAGCAGAGCTGCTGCAGCAGTTATAGCGCCAGCCAGCCATCTCGCCCACCACCACCACCACCACCTCCTCGTGCTCCGATCGCGTCCCGCCTCCGCCCCCGCCCCCGCCTCCGCCACCACCTCCTCGCCGCGCGACGGTAACCAACCTCTCTCTCTCTAGAGCATGTGTTGTTCAGCTGTTTCCTTAGCGGCGGAGAGCTAGATCTCGCTCACCGGTGAGTTCCGAGCCGTCCAAGATCCGGTCTTGCGGCTCCGGGGCGCCGGATCTGGCCGGCCTACGCGAAGATCCGGGCGCTACAGTGCATTTCCTGGGTCTGGTCCGGGCTGCCTGCGTTGATGCTGTGATCCGCCACCTGGGTTGGCGAGTTGCTGCTGCTTCTGCCTTCCTGGAGTGGAGCGCGATCGGTTCACGTGCTGCTCTCGAGCGTAGATCCGTGGCCGGCGGGCGGGGCGATTGCTCCTGTGGATTCCAGTAGGCGATTGCTCGCGACTCATCGTTGTAGCTGCAGAGGCCAGGTCGACGTTGTGTAGACTGTCCTCCCTGTTCCTCTAGCGGATTGTGCATTTTGATTCACTACGCTACGCTACAGTTTGCGAATGCTCCGGGATGCTTGCTACAAGAGTGAGCTGAGTCGAGTCTGGGTTTGGGGACATGGCTGCCGATCTCGTGTGTATGTATGGCCGTGCAGAGGAGGAGAGGACTGCTCCTTCTACTTCCACCGTTCACCAGGAAATTGTCCAAATTACACATTAGTCTTGCAAAACAACTGCAAGGGACCTGCTGGTAGATGCACGGGAGCCGACTCTGAGGAATTGCGTACCTATGTCGGTTAGTACTAGTGTGGTTATGGAAACCGGAAAGAGGGAAAAACTAACTACCGAATGAAAGATCGATGTGGGCATGCTGCAAGCATTTCATTTCGGATCTGTATTGGTCTTTTGGCAAGCTGGTCGCGGCGACTGTCTTGAGACTTTATGTAAGCATTTTCATTTCGGTTAGTTCGGATTTGTATTGGTCTTTTGGCAAGCATTATCGCAGAACTTTTTATTTAGCATGACCATTGGACTATTACACTTAATAAGTTGTTTCCACAGACTCTTGTTTATTCTTTTTCAGAAAATTAATGAAATCAGGGGCCCTTCCCTGGTTCCATTTCATGTTTTTTGGTGCGCTCTTTGTAAACTCGAGGACCTGGCTTTCTTGACAACACGTGGCAGTAGCACATCCATAACTATTTGTCAAAACTTACGATCCACGTTTTTTTATATTATTTGACAATATTGCTTGCTGTTAACTGATATTGTTCTAATGCTACTTGCAGATATTCTGTAGGAAATGGCTGACGGTGAGGACATCCAGCCTCTTGTTTGTGACAATGGCACCGGAATGGTCAAGGTCAGAAATTTTCCTCCGTGCTGTTACATAGTCACCCCTGCATTTGTTGATTTCTTGTGGTTTATTATCTAGGCTGGTTTCGCGGGAGACGATGCACCAAGGGCTGTTTTCCCTAGCATAGTAGGCCGCCCTCGGCACACTGGTGTTATGGTTGGGATGGGACAGAAGGACGCCTATGTTGGTGATGAGGCACAGTCGAAGAGAGGTATCCTCACACTGAAATACCCAATCGAGCATGGTATTGTGAGCAACTGGGATGACATGGAGAAGATCTGGCATCACACTTTTTACAATGAGCTCCGTGTGGCACCTGAGGAGCACCCTGTCTTGCTCACTGAAGCTCCTTTGAACCCAAAAGCCAACAGAGAGAAGATGACCCAGATCATGTTTGAGACTTTCAATGTTCCTGCCATGTATGTCGCGATTCAGGCCGTGCTTTCCCTATATGCAAGTGGTCGTACTACTGGTATGAGCTGTTTCCACTTTCTTGTTCAATTTGATGCTTTGCTTATGCTGCCAGCCTGCCATCCACCAATTATTCACAATTTATGCTAACAAATTTCGTAATGCTCACTGGCTTGCATAAGTTGGATATGCCGATTGTGGTTATTGCCGAGTGCTTACTACAACATATGCATTCGTGGCTGAAGGTATAGGAGTTTTGCTTAGTGCAGTAATTTGTGGCTGAAAGTTTTGTCTGTCTACAGGTATTGTTCTCGACTCTGGTGATGGTGTCAGCCACACTGTGCCCATTTATGAAGGATACGCGCTTCCTCACGCCATTCTTCGTTTGGATCTTGCTGGTCGGGATCTCACGGATTCCCTTATGAAGATTCTCACCGAGAGAGGTTACTCCTTCACGACCTCAGCCGAGCAGGAAATTGTAAGAGACATCAAGGAGAAGCTCGCATATGTAGCCCTTGATTATGAACAAGAGCTGGAAACTGCCAAGAACAGCTCCTCGGTTGAGAAGAGCTACGAGCTACCTGATGGTCAAGTAATCACGATCGGCGCAGAGAGGTTCAGATGCCCTGAGGTCCTCTTCCAGCCATCCATGATCGGCATGGAGTCCTCTGGAATCCACGAGACAACCTACAACTCCATTATGAAGTGTGACGTCGATATTAGGAAGGACCTGTATGGCAACATCGTGCTCAGTGGAGGTACAACCATGTTCCCAGGTATTGCTGACCGTATGAGCAAGGAGATCACTGCTCTTGCTCCGAGCAGCATGAAGATCAAGGTCGTGGCTCCGCCCGAGAGGAAGTACAGTGTCTGGATTGGAGGGTCCATTCTAGCCTCGCTCAGCACTTTCCAACAGGTACTTGCACTATAGTCTACTGCACACACTTGTTCAACTTCACCTTTATAACTTACCACCAGCATCTGAATTATGGTATAATATATGACTATGTTAGCGTTTTTCAACTTCACCTTTATAACTCACTATATCAGGCTTCAGTTGAACCTGCATCTGAATTATGTTATAACATGCGACTCTGTTTTTACCAGATGTGGATATCGAAGGACGAGTATGACGAGTCTGGCCCCGCGATCGTCCACAGGAAGTGCTTCTGATCATGAGTGCCTCCGCTGTTATCGTCTAGCCTCTGGAGTTATGTTTGGTTCATTCTTCTAGATATGTATTGCAGATTTGCAAGCTATGTTTTTTTCCCAGACATGACTACTCAGGATATGTGCCACTTATGTGTGGTGGTTCCATGTGCAAGTGCAAGTACACTGTCTATGTAAGTGCATGTCACACCGTGTGTTTGTGAGATCAGTTGTCAAACTTGGTTGGTTGGCTTGATTGGATTTGTTGGAAGCTGTCTGTAATCGCTTATAAGTTATATGTGTATTTTATTATTGCTGTATGGGGAGAATTGTGCTGAATCTAGGATTTGTTTTTCGAATCTGAAAGTGTTATGCAGTGGCCATGCTATGATGAAGTATGAACTGCTTTTTCCATGTGATCAGCAGCTGTTCATTTAATCTGAAAGTGTTGTGAAGGTTTCAGTTACCTGATAAAAAATTCAAAAACTAGCACATTACAAACGATACCGTAATGCACACATTTGAATAGTCAAACAAAATCGGCTTCGTTTTAGTAGAACATTGTGCGTTAGCTGACACTCAGAAATACTCTGGTCCTACTTCAAGAATCTATATTACATGAACACTTGAAAACAACGAGCTTCTTGTCAACTCACGGCAAAGGCTATGTATGTATCTATCCACTTCCTGTTCTGCCAGGGGCTCATCTTCATGCTTCTATGAATATGAACAGCTTGTTCTAACCAATTTCATCGGTGCTCCTTCGTGCCATGACATGAACCGAACTGGTGGCTGGTTATTTACTCGGTTTGAAAGCGCCAGCCAACGAGTTGTATGCTTCTACGCAGCGTCTGAACTTTTCCTCTGCTTCAGGCTGCGATACATACAACCAGTGTTGAGAATCAACTACTTTATAGGGGTTTTTTCTTCTAGCTCAGAGTTTGCAACCAATGTGCCAGAGGTTGCAAGCAAAGACGATCAATACTGACCTGTGAAGATCCTTGGTGCTTGTCCGGATGCCATTTGAGAGCCGATGCACGAAAACTGCACGAAAACTGCACATACATCCAGGCAGAAAAACTAATTAAGAATCACATCATCTGAAACAATGCAAATGCGATAGAGATGCTCCAAGACTCACGCAGACTTGATGTGGTCAAGTTTTAAGGGACCCGAGGCTGGCAAGCCGAGAGATATCCTATGGCCCTTCAGATCATCGCGGCAAGACTCCCCTTCCTCGTCTAGATCACTTTCATTCCAAACTCTTCCCCTTGATTTAGTTGATTGAGAATCATCCCTCCACTGAAACCCATTAGGCGTACCGCCAAGATCATCATCCTCCCCGGGCCAGTACCAGGTGAAAGATGTCTTGCCGCCAAAGGTCCCGTGGGGGCTATCACTGCAGTCACCGTCATCAAAGTTTCGCCAGTCTATCGCACCTATATAGAAAACCATGGTGCACTTGTTATCGCCCAGATATACTGAAAATAATCGTGTGCCGTTTATGCTTTTAAAGCAAGAGAAAGATAAACTATGCTCCAAACACAGTTCAAAATGAACATGCTTCAAATGATAATTCGTGTGCATTGAATTCAGTGCTATTGTACTACAAGTAGAAGTCCATAACGGCATGAACCTTAGGAAGGCAAGCACATTGCATCAATGAAAATCCAGCTGAAGATTGGAAATATAATTTTGAGAAGATAGTAAATGCCGTCGCACAATTCTAACCAAGAATAAATCCAACCAATGGACATTAAAAGATGTTCAGTAGCAGGCTCTTTTGAGAATCAGAAAATACAAGCTGGTCTTGAGTAAATACAATGAATTGGAAGGTAAAAAAAAAGGGTTGGAGAGTAAATTTACCTCTGCCTTTGCTATGTGGACTATTTCCAGGACCGGAGCGGACTTTCGATTTGCCACCAGCTTTCTGCTGCCTCGTTTGTTTATTGCCTCTTTCCTATTGACATTGTTCAGATCAGTTACAAATATAATCTCTCTCTTTACAAAAAATTGCAACGTGTTCTAAGCAATTGAGTGAAAGAAGTATTCATTTCATGTATCCTATGTATCTGATTTCCCAATGGCTTAGTGAACATGCTGACCGCATAGTTCAGTTATACCAGGATAAAATGTTCTGAATGCCCTTTCTGTTTAACCTCATGGCTAAATCAGACAGGTGCTGGCATTTACGGACAGGTTCACAAGCTAGGAATCAAAGGAAATGGTCACAGTACCTGACATGGGCCGCCGTTGAGCAGGATGTTCTTAAGAGCTTTCTTGGCGTCGGTGCGCTTCTCGCGGACGTTGAAACTGATGCGTGGCTGCACAAGAATGGTGCCTGAACCGTCAGACCCAAGTCCCACATATTACATCGCTCTGCAAGTTTGTCGATCTAGCGGAGCCAAATCATGGCAGGATTGGGCATCGAGATTCAAGAGCTGGAGGGGTGATTTGATTTTTTTCTTTTCGAGAATGACAGGGGGGATAGAATCCCCACTGTTTGTTGCTTATTACTCGAAGGATAACAGCACAGTTACACGGGGTGCACCCAAGTGCGGATAGAAAGAAGCAACCCAAGTAGAGAGGGCTATCAAACCAACAGCCACACTAAACAAAGGTGCAAAGAGAGAAAAGACAACATTGAGATCTAAAATTACTCTCCTACCGACATTAAGCTGCTACAACTCATAGAAGAACCACCGCCAGATTTTCTTGCTTGCCGAACTTGTATTGCACATTAGCATCCAGCATCACTAGTCTTCATCAAACCAGTCAAACCCGGTTATTTGGTTGCCGCTCTTGTCGACGGCCTCCGCTCGCCCTTTGGGGGGAGGAAGCCTCAAAGGAGGGAGAACCACGGCAGGAGAACGAGGAGATCCCAGAAGAGCGGATCTAAGGTCTCGCCAACCCGGCTTCAGACTAGCGAGTGAGCCGCTCCTGTCAATACTCAACGGACACGACGACCTCAGCTCCAGCCGACACCACTCTTCCGCATTAGGTCCGTCGAATAGGACCATGTGGTAGCCACTCTTGCTAGGTTCTCCGCTCGCCCTCTGGTGGAGGAAGCCCCGAGGAGGGAGAACAGTAGCGAGAGAACGAGGACTCGATGCCTCGCTAACCCGGCTTTGGAGGAAATGGTCGAGCGGGGAAGAGAAAGCCGAAGAAAGGAAACCACAGGAGACGCACGGCGAGACACAGCAGCAACAGCCAACAAGTGAGCAATCGAAGGACACGACGGCAAAGCAACCAGGCGAGAGGCTGGAGCGGGGAGGGGCGCAATGGCGAAGAAGAGATTCCTGAACATGGATGGAGCCACCATGTCACGGAGGGAGACGGTGACTCGAGCACCAGAAAGGATAACGAGGATGGCGATGGGGGCGCCGGGTGGGGGCGGGAGAGGAGGTGCAGTGACGGGCTGAGTTGCCAAGAAGTTTAGGTGGGTGCGACACCGACCGGGCGGCGGCTGAGATGAGCGAGGAAGCAGACCCGCGCAGCATGGGAAGCAGACCATCTCCGACCAGATCCAACAGGAGCAGATCCGCAGCGCCGGGGGGAAATCGAGGGAGCCGCTCCGCCACCTGCCTTGTCGAGGAAGAGCAGTCGGGCAGCGCACCGACCGGACGCCGCCGGGTGGGCGTCGCGACCAGAGCCCCACGCGGCCGCCTCCGCGAGCTGGATCTCGTCTGAGCAAAGCAGAGCAGCCCGCGAGCGTACCGCACGCCGCCGGAAGGCACCGAGGCCAGCTCGCCGCGCACGAAGCAGGCCGCGAACGGGAGGCCGAAGAGGAGCAGGGGCGGGCAGAGGCTCCGCTGCCATCAGAAGACACGAGAGGATAGGGGGAGGGGGTTACTGGAGTGAGGGAGGAGACGAAGCGATGGGGGGAGGCCCGCCGCCGCCACCGGCCGACTGTGGAGGTCGCCTGCGACGGCGGCGAGGGGCTGGGTGGCCGGAGGTGGGCTAGAGGAGGTGCGGCGGGGGAGCCTTCTGAGTCGCCTGGAGCGGCTCGGGAAGCGGCTGATGGCAGCTGTTTATCAAATTTTTCGGGTGATTTGATTTGGACAGGACGATAGAGGGACGGGAAGGCGTTGGAGAGGAGGATGGGGCGGGATGGGCGTACCGAGGATTTGGAGAGCGCCGCGGCGGCGGTGGAGTGGAAGCTCGCCGCCGCCGCCGCCGCCGCAACCGCAGCGGCCCTCCGTGAAGCTGCTTGCATCCCTGCGGCGGCGTGGCGAGGTGAGGACGAGGTTGAGACTCTTGCGCCTGGAGATTCGTGCGGTCTGTGGGAGGGAGAGCCAGGATTTCTTCCGGCAATTAACTGCTTTTCACTTGCTATTGCTAAATTCTAGCATACTCCCAAAATTCTTCCTAAATTGGTTTTTAGCCCAAGCATGCACTGAAATGAACATTAGGACAGAATCTATTTCAGAGAGATAGATATTTGGGCTTACCAAGCATGATCGGCCGGATAAAAGCGATAGCTTTGGCTACCTCTTGCAGCGAAAGTTATTCAGAGATTAAAATGATGAAAGGAGACGATAATATTGATGGGATCAAAATGATTTTTTAAAGCAATAATCAAAGCTATTCGTGTTTTCGCAATGAGGGTTTTCAAATTTCCAAGAATTTTTGCAAGGAGATTAATGATGCTATGTCAGCCTCCCGATGGGGATATACAGACAAACAAAAAAGGTTCATTGGTTCTTTTGTTAGAGAATGTGCATTCCTGGGGTTCCGTGATTTACACTCTTTAAACCTAGCTATGCCTGCAAACAGGTTTGGTGGATGATCAATAAACCTGATTTGTTTTGTTGCTCGGATCCTAGGGCGAACTATTATCCACATAGTGGCATCTTGATTAAAAGATAAAAATAGGGGTCTTCCTACACTTGGCAATGCATTGTAGCTAGACTTCAAACTTTTGAGGCGTGGGCATATTTGGAGAGTTGGGTCAGGAGAAAAAAAACATATAGGAGGACCACTGGATACCAAATAGTTCCACAAGGAAGGTTCAAACGCCCCAGCAAATTCTCCTAGGTACCGCTGATGAACTAATTAAACCAATTACTGAAAAATGAGATGGGCCCTAATAAGAGAAAATTCTACAGTGGATGCACAACATATATTAACAATTTCCATAAAGTGAGCACTTGGCTGAGGATTTTGTATCTTACTAGCAAACATGGCCGTGCGTTGCAACGGAAGAAATTTTTATATCATATGTACCTAATAAACCAATAATATAAAACCAAATGGAACATCTAGTTAGTTCCCTAGACATGAAGGATATAAAGAAAATAACAATAATGAGAAGAAAAAACATACCATATGTCAACTCAATCATATAGTCAATCATTTTTTTCCTGCATGTCTTCTTCATGCCATTCCTTGTTAATTGGAGTAGTTACACAAAATTCAGTGTTCTAAGTATGGCTGTGCTTTGCAATGGATGGAAAAGTATCCCACATCCTCCTGCTAATATTTGCACCGTCCATCCACCCTCCAATAGCTCACGTAACCAAATGCATGCATCCAACAATTAGCTAGCTCCACTTAACGAACTAACTATTCCGCATGTCGTCGTGGAGCAGCCGAAGCAGAGGCCTGGGCACGCCCAGTGGTTGCATAGGCATAGTACCCGAACGACCATGAACACGGAGCCGACAGCGGCCGCCGGGAGGATTGGCTGGCACCGGCAGCCTCCGCTAGCCACGTCCTGGTAGGCGCCGCATGGCGCAGCAGGCCACTATCAAGCAGTGCCCGCGATCACCCATGCGGAACCCATGGAAGCCACCATCAAGTCGTGGCCGCGGCCAAAACCGGTGCCGGCATCTGCCCACGTCACCACGTCGCCGTCGCTACTATACGACTTGCCTGGCAATCTCCTCAGGCTCCATCGGTGCTCAGCAGCCTCGAGCCCAGCCTTGCGGGTGGCCGGTTTCGGAGATCTCCAGGCGTGCGGGCGGCCGATCGTGTCAAAGGACGCGGGGGGCGGAACCTAGGCGGGGACGGCAGCGATCTGACGCGGGCGAAAACGGGAGGGGCGCGGGAGCGATGATTCTGCCCAGGCGAGAGACGCTCGAAACGTTTTCTTTACTTACGGGTGACATTGGTGGGTAATTATTATACAACTTTAGGGGTAAATCTGATGACCTACCAAACCAAACCAATCCGCAGAAGACTTAGTGCCTTTATTATTCGGTATAGATACACCTTCTCTATCCGGTCAGCCTACTACACTAGGTTGCGTAGTGGAGAAGGACAATATTGGGCGTCCTCAGAGCACTCCGGACCGTCCGATCTTTATAAAACTCAGAATATCGTTCGTATGACCTTGATAGGATAACCTTACCGGCGTAGCAGATATTTTGTACTATTGCAACATCGTTACAACATTTTTTTCCCGCGGTGGGTTAAACCCTTACAAAATCCATCGCATCAAATAAAAATCCCCAATGTAGAAAAATATATGAGTATGCATCGTATCCTTACTGGTCATAGCAAATCGCTGGAAAAAATCGAAACACATCTGCAACAAAGGAGGATTTTGCGGCATTGAAGCAACATTTACATCAGAGATTCGGTCGCAATCTCTCGCTCGTGCGTTCGCAGCAAAACCTGCGCGAGTTTGCATCATTTGAAAAACGTTCGCAGCACCGACTTTGCCTGTTGGCTCGAGCCTCGTCATCACTAAACCTGGCGACCACAGACCTGTTTCACGCAACAGTCCGGTCGCCTTCATGGACCTCACGACCTCCACCGTGGGCATCCATGGTGTTACGATAAGAGAAGGACCCTACATGATTAAAAAGACCTTTTCGTCTAAAGAAATTAACCGCGGTGAAAGCCTTCATAGTCCGAGGTCTGGAAAAAAAAGAGGAACAATTTTTATCTCTGAAAGAAAAAAGATTAAAAAGAACTAATGCAGGCAGGAGTACCTATTTCCCGGTAACAAACAATGCGCAAATGATCTACTCCTCCCTTTGCCAAAGTGAGTCCGCCCTCCGCGCATGGAGTCGTGCTGCAGGCCGCGACGGGCGGGCCACCGCGAATCCAGCAGTCCCGCCTCCGCCTCCGCCTCCCCGTATACCTCTCATCGTCCACCCCCGACCTCGCCTCCACCCCCACCGGTCTCAGACCAGATCCACGTCCTCCGCCTCCGCCTCCTCGGCTCCTCTCTCAGGTAACGCGCGGAACTCCCCAATGCTAGTGGATTTTCCAATCCTCCGACGATCTGTGATCATCGTCGATCGACTCGTTTTAGGTTCGCTCGAAAATTTCCGTTGCATTTGCCGTTTCGATATGCGTGAGTCGATCCTGAGCTGGCTGTGGTTCCGGGAAGAACAGTCTTGCTTCCATCGCCCCTAGTACGTGGCTGGATGGAAGAAGATAATTAGTTTCAAATAAATTACCATGACTTTTTTAATGCAATAAATGTTTCCACGGCCTCTCTTTAGCAAAATTCCAACCAACGTTGAACAACTGAATGTTTGTCTCAGTCTGTTTGCGAGAAAGCAGAAATTTCGACACATAACCAGCGTAGCTGTTCTCTACCTGAAGCCTATTAGAAACTCTGCTCTGGGGAGATGCGTAATCAAGCCAGTGGCTTATATGGAAACTGTCTTACCAGGTCTCCTCTTAATTTACAGCACTGGCTTAATGGTAAAAATGGTAAATGGGAAACCAGGGGAGGAGTTTTTGAGTGGTATACGTAAGCGGGAATAATCGATCCGTAATGCAGGGAACGGGACAAGTTTGAGTGCAAAATGAACTCCTTTCTACATGTGTTTTTGTTGTTCTAGCGTGATTTATTGTCCGCACCTGATTTCTTAATCCCAACATACACCGCCGCAAACCTGTATGAGTCTATTTATTACGACTCCTCAGCCGTACAGAAGATTCACCATGCTTACTATTTTGCAGCAATGGCGGCGCCGAACGACACGTCCCTGTC
Source organism: Poa pratensis (assembly GCA_947311845.1). Lineage (NCBI taxonomy): Eukaryota > Viridiplantae > Streptophyta > Magnoliopsida > Poales > Poaceae > Poa > Poa pratensis. The sequence goes on from CAMZMU010000104.1 coordinate 33,247,432, forward strand.
GCCCCCGAAGCTGCACACGCGGCTGAGGCTGTGGGAGTTCGCGGACCGCTACGTGTTCGAGCCCGTCGACGGCCTTGCCGACCTGTTCCTGTCGGTGAGCCGGGCCAACGGATCCATGAACCTTGTTCAAGAGCTGCCGCCACGCAGCGGCCCCTCCGCGAACCCGAAGGTCAGGATCGTGTTTGGCGTGATGGGCGTGCTCAGGCTCGCGGTCGGATCGTACTGCCTGGTGATCACCGATCGTGATTGCGTTGGGTCATACATGGGGCACGCCGTCTTCAAGGTGACAGGGCTCAAAGTCCTTCCCTGCCACACCGCTTCTTCGGCCGAGCAGGTCCGACAATGGTTTACTCACTTGTTTCCAGTCCCCCGGTATGCTGTTTCCATCGGTTTTGTATGTTTTGTGACTGACCTGGAACGGAATGATGTCTTCAGAAGAAGACGGAGAAGGAGTTCTCGGAGCTCCTGGATGCTGCGGAGAGGAGTATTGGCCTGTACTTCTCCTACGAGACCAACTTAACACTGACGTGGGTATTGTATATGGTTTCCTTTCTTTACGGCTTGTGGTTTCAGTGGTACATAGAGTTGCAAAGAAAACATGTCGAGTAAATTGACTGGCAAATAATCTCCTGGTTAAAATTACCGATGCCGTCATGCTATAGTCTTAATTTACCCATCTTCATCTCTTGTCATTGCAAGTCTGCAAGACATTTATCTTTATCCCTTACTGTTTACAGAGGCTATATGATCTGGGGGACAAGTTCAAGGCACTTCCACTGTGGAGACAGGTTCGTTGCCTTCTATTCAATACAACGTGGATCTTGCTCACACATGGAAGGGCCAATCTTTTTTCCTGACTACGAGTTCACGGACCAATTTACTACATTGCTTGCAGGCAGAACCAAGATTTCTATGGAATGCTTACTTGTTGAGCCACTGATTGAGAACAAAGTAGGATTAACCTTTTGCTGTTATAATTTGCAGTTTCTTAGAATCTAAGATCCAATATCTGTACAGAATTTTGATTTCTCCATTCATCCTTGACAGCTGGACCAATACTTGTTGCCGGTCATTCAAGGAAGTATCCTTGGCTTATTGACATATTCCAACTTGCTACCCAAGATAACAGATTATGATTTTGTCTCCTCTTTCCAAATTCGATGAAATTTTTGACGTTTCACGGTCTAAAATATACCACTTTGACCATTACTGTTTGCATTCATGTTATTCGCTAAAAAACAATGGCAGAAGCCGAACTAGATATGAGAATAGCGACATTGATGTTAATTTCCTATTTTTTATTGATTTGTGTTAAGAGATAGAGAAGTTTGATTCACTCTCTCTAGAATGTCATCTGTTTATGAACATAGGGATTTTTTCTATGATCAATTATATCAATTTTGAGTTGTCGTAACTTAACTACATATTAGATTTTCAGAATATACACGCAGAAGTTAGGTCAGAAAAGGTAAATATAACCATGATTGCACGCAGGTGCACACGGAGGATAGGTGAGAGTTCTGAAGCATCAACATAAGTTTAATCACGAGTTCCTTTCACTAATCTGTACTCTTTCCCGGCCATACTTTCTCAAGAAATTCAATAGCGTCTGGACCATTAAATATTTACGATGCTGTTCTTTATTGAAGGTACACGTTGTTGGAGACGAGGCGCTGATCCAGGGGCTATGCAGCAAATTTTGTTGAATCAGAGCAGATAATGCAATCAAAGGGATTTACAGCATCATATGTACAAGTAAGTTTCTACACACAATTTGACTATTGGGTTGTTTAATGTTTTGATGTTCAAGGGTCTTCTTTCTTTTTTGTCTTTTTGGTTTCCTTTGTTGTAGTTTGTGTGCTAAAAGTCTTCAGATCGTCATGAGGATCTTCAGACTCAATTACAGTTTCACCACCTAATTTGACACCAGTTGCAGTGGAGTTCCACAATTAATATTTCTCTGCCATAGGCCCCTTTGTTGTTGTTTGCACAAAAAATTAAATCTAGCCCGATCTGACCCATGAACTGATAGTTCGGGACTGCCATAAGCAAATGACAGTCCAACTGTCAGATTTGCAGGTCGTGTCGGCAACTGCTGCAATGCAAGGTTGAAAGATGTGGTGTTAGGAACAAAGAAATACTAACCCTCATGTTTTAAGCAAGGGATGCCAAATTAGGATATGCAAACTGCAATTACTTTTTTTTTCCATCTCTAATAACTCAATGTAACTACTGTATATTGCAGGTTCGAGGTTCCATGCCTTTTCTGTGGGAGCAGATAGTTGATTTGACATACAAACCTAGTTTTGATGTCCTTAGAGTAGAGGAGCGGTGAGCTGTCTCAAACTTTTCCTTATTCTATTTTGTTTTATCATCAGGGCACTGATGTATTATTTTAACTATGCACTGATGCAGTATTGGTTTAAGCCTTCTTCATCCTAATTGCCTCGAGTTTTCGTTCTGCAGGCTCGTGTGCTTGAGCGACACTTTCATGATTTACAAAAGAAATATGGAGCTATCGTGGCTATTGATCTTGTCAATAGTGTAAGTATTCACTCTTGGACTCACTACACTACGTGGTTTCTAGACAATCTACTACGATTTTTGGTTGCTAATACAGCATAAGGTGTGCGATTTAATGATCAGATTCCAAATTCTTCATTTAGGATTATGTCCCATAGTTATTCTGCACACAACTATTGCATCTTTGGTTGTGCATTTCACTCCTTCCAATGGATCTAAGCTACTCCGTTCAGCTTATGCCCACAAAAAAATCTAGCTATGTTGTTCTAGAAGTTAAAAATCTTCTTTATGATTTTATTTTCATATTAATATTTCTACTAGTCATGCTTGTGCATGATATTTTTGGCCTAATCTACAAGCTTACTCTGTTTTCCATGTGCATTAACTCGCCTTTCTGATTCATATATTCAGCATGGTGCTGAAGGCCGTCTCTATGAAAGATATGCAAAATCGATTGAGCCTATCCTTAGTGAAGATATAAGGTGACATTTTGACCCACCTTAGAGTTCCCTATTGTTAGACTGCTCCTAATTGTGCTATGTTCGCCTACTTATGCAGATTCATGCATTTTGACTTCCATAAAATCTGTGGCCATATTCATTTTGAGCGCCTTTCTCAGTTGTATGATCAAATTGAGGATTATCTTAAGAAGCATAAGTAAGTCCCTCAAAGATATGAAATGAAGTTATACATGATTTACTACTTTCATTCTTTTATAATTTCTGTTGATGTTAATTTTCTTCTTCTACACTTTCTTTTGTTGCCTATTCTGTAGTTGCTTAACTATATCTTGACTTTGTTGCCTCGCGGCTAGAGTGCTATATTAGATCAGTAATCTGTATTTTATACAAAAAAAATATTAATGCTACATGCTCACTGTAGAAAATAAAAAATGGTTTAGAGTGCCAAGCTTGTACAACAGATACCCCAGTCACGTATCACTCTTTCTTAAAACTTCTAAGGTTTTAATATTGTGTGGAGAAACTAGTATAGTTATATGGAGGTTATATAAACATCCCTAGTTATTACTGTCGCAGAAATAACTGTAAATCAATGCCTATATCTGGTGTATCTGGTCTAGCCTGCCGCTCACCTCTGTCACATAAGGAAAAAAAAGGCAGATCAACCTCTCTCTAGCAAGAAAAGAAAAACATGTGGAGAAACTAGGATTTCGCTAAATTGATCATACAATGTTAAGATTTCTCTTACGGCTCCTTCTCCATTATCTCACTGATCTTATGGTATAGGTACTTCCTTTTGAATGATGAAGGCAAGAAAATTGAAGAACAGACCGGCACTGTCAGAACAAATTGTATTGACTGCTTAGATCGCACTAATGTAACTCAGGTACATACTTCCTAGAACAACTTATCCTTTGTTTTAACTTAGTGCTAGGTACTGATAAATTGATTAAACATGTGTCTCTGCTGATCCATCATTCGCTACAGCTTCCACTTTTTAAATATATATATGGGGAATATTTAATTTAGACATGAAATTTCTACTTGCGGATCATACATACTATGCCATTCTCAAAATATTTGTACTTGCGTGTTGGTCCATCTTTTCATGACGAGCCATTATTGTATCGATCTTTTTAAGTATTGCAATTTTCATCCTGACCTGTATACTGAACACTGATAATTTATACAATGGTTAAACAGAGCATGGTTGGTAGAAAAATTCTCGAAAGCCAGCTCCAACAGCTAGGTGTACTTGGTGCTAACGATACAATCAGCAACTATCCGTCTTTCGATGCAGATTATAAAGTTTGTAAGTATTATGTTTGATATTTACTAACCACAGTTTCTATTTATACCCTCCCTACACTTTTTCTTTTCTTGAAATTTACCCTCCCTACACTTGGCTTTGAACAATGTTGCTGGAACCAATTGCAGTGTGGGCTAATCATGGAGATGCAATAAGCACTCAGTACTCTGGTACTCCTGCTTTGAAGGGAGACTTTGTCCGGTAATTTATATAAATTGAATTCCTCATTTGCTTATTTTCTTCTCATCAAAAACCAAAAATGAACTGGTTGAGGAGTTCTTTCTGATTTATGTTTGTATTTCATTTAATCTTTCAATCTTTTAAAAACAAATGCTTTTATACACATTATTATTTCGTATACTGAAGCTGTCCATATATTTTCCTTGTCTACCAGGTACGGGAAACGAACTACTCAGGGAATTCTAAATGATCTGTGGAATGCACTTGCTAGATACTACTTGAACAACTTTGCAGATGGTACTAAGCAGGTAGTTTGCTCTCTAAGCATGATTTGTCTGTCCCGTGGGAAGTATCTGCAACATGAGAAGACTTTGATTTTTCTAGAACTTGCTAAAACATAGCTGATTTCGTTGACTGTATATGAATTCGCACTGGTTTATGGGGAACCTAAGTCAAGTATATGGCTGAGCAGATGTTTAAGATGGATTGTATGGCACCAATACCAAATGATTTTGTTAACTTTTCTTGTGTTTCTAGGATGCCATGGATCTTCTTCAAGGACATTACGTGTCGTCGGTTAGTCGGGATATTGCAGTTCCAGGCAAACCAGGAGCTCTGGAGGTGGGTATTTAGCTGGTCCAGTGGCCAACACTTCTTTTAACGTATGGCATCACAATAATTATTAGTTCTACATGGAATTGAAGGTTGTCTTAATTACACGGTTTCTCCTTTGCAGTCCTTCCGCGTTGCCTTTGCATTTGTTCTGGGTGCTGCTATGCTCATGATGATATCACTACGACAAGGTAACGTTTCTGACTGCAGAAGTTCACATAGTTGATTTTGGCCGTATTGACATGTAAGTTGATTCTATGGCCTTTCCTGGAACCATAATTTTGCAGCCCGGAACGATCTTCGCCATTTGGTGGTAGCGCTCGTGTGGGCCGTTCTCTGCATTGGCATCATGCAATATGTCAAGAAGAACGGCCGGAAGTTCTGCAACCGGCCTCGGTTTTTCCTGTCACGTAATTGATCATGCGCGAAGGCACCATTTGTGCATGCCAAGGGATCCTGGTTGTTGTCGCAAGCTTCTTGCAGCATATTCTACTGTGTGAACCAAGTTTTAGCCCGGCTTCCCCGCAATTTTCTATTTATATTCTTTTCCTGACTCGCCACGACAGAGCTTGTTTAGTACGACATAATTGTAAAACTCCATTGTGACGACACGATAGAAATTAAGTGATGTACTATACTATTCCATATATCTAGCTCCAGTCATTATTACTCATTTCCTACGGAAGGAATCGATTGTTATTCACAAAGGCAACTCTGTTCATATAATTGCTATTTCCAACAATACTCTTTGTTACAAAATTATCATTTATGGATATCATGGCTACCATTTCTGGATATCTTGGGCTTGTCTGGTCCTTTCAACTGGTACTGCTGCAAGAACAAAGCCTGTAATGCTACATGTGGTTTAGAACTAGACATTGTTTTTTACGCGCTCTGCCACGTTTCATTAAGATAGGAAACACAAAATCAAATGGCCTGGTAATCAATGCCGACGACACCGTCGAATATAGCATCCACCACCAAGCTCAACCAGCAACCATTGTTTTTTTCTGAGAACTTGGACCCCCTTTTATTCAACCCTCAAAGTTCCGGGATACAAATACCTTCTGGCGGATCAACAAGCCACATATGGCGACCAACTTCTAAGTTTGCAGAAAATTTAGCTAGCCTAGGAGAGACAGTTTATTCAACTTTCTACCTTCAAAAACAAAAGCGACGTCATCGAAAGATCTTCCCCTTGCTTGTATCTCCTCGACAATCTGCATATAAGATGGTCTTGAGAGGTATCATGCAGTGTGTTGATAACTCCTAGGCCATCACTTGCCACTCGGGCTCTCCTGATCAGCAGATCATCAGCGAATGCCATCGCTTCCCGCACAACAATGGCTTCCATCACCTCCGGTTCAGTTATACGTACCCTGCATCACAATTCTTGAGGCTCCAAGATACTTCCCCGTCTCATCTCTAGCAACTGCTGATGCCGCTGCCGTACTGTCAGACTTGCTGGAGGCGGAATCCAACTAGGGTCACTAGCAGTCACCCTTCTGCCCATCTTCAGAACTTCCCTCACCGCGGTACCATATTCAAATCATCCAGGTAATTTTGAACGAAGCATCTCGTAGCAACCATTGGTAGAGTGTGCAAGTAGGTATTCGACAACACCTCCAAGAAGTAAAAAAAACTTGTGAGGGCCGGCACATAGACTCAAAGGCTTTTGGCAACAATTCCACACCACAACTTCACTAAGCCCCGGGGAGGGGCTCTGGCTTTGCCTTGTAAATGCCGCGTCCCCTCAGATCCAGTCAACGATGATCCGACGAAGGAGATGAACCAGATTCTTCAATGACGCCTCCAAGAAGGAGAATGACGTCCACAAACACCATCATCGCCGACATCGGGCCTCGTAGGCTTGGCCTGGGTCCGACTCGGGGTTTTGGGCGTTGACACAACCCGCTTCCGATTGTATAGGCAAAGGCGCACCCATGTACAAACAACACTTTGGGACATGGGGAGTCAAAGGTGCGCTCAGGGAGCGCGGCGGTGGCCTGCTGGAGGCTAGAGTGAGCGAGGTTAGGAGAGGAGGTGACAGTTGTGGCCGCGTGGTTGCAACATAGTCGAAGATGGGAGAAGACGAGGAATAAGTGAAAGTTTAGAAAGGTTAAGAGTTTCTTTTTCTTTAGGGAAAGGCGAAGGAATTGGGCACCAACGCTGGTGCCATGTGGAACAGACATATATGTATGTATTCTTAATTGGTTTGGTTGACTGGTCGTGTTGTGGCATATCCACATCTAATGTATTGTGATCATGGAGAACGTATTCTCTGCAGCCAAGCCATTGGTGCTGACTTCGATTGACCACATAAAATTTTCTATAAAACTCCGTAAAATATTTGGACATAGATAATATACTCATTTCTCCCAAAACTGAAGTCAGAGTTCTTAAAATAGATCAAGAAAAAATTGACAAATCCAACAACGAATTTTCCCAAAATACAAGTCGAGCTTTGAATTTGGCTCATTTTCAGCATTGGTAACAAATATCTTATTTTGTTTGTTGGTGTGTTGTGTTTCAACTTTATTGAAAACCTTTTATGTGGTTAATCGGCGCTAGGTGCATTGGGCGCAGCAATTGCTTGGTTTGTTTTGTTTTGTTGAAAAACACAGGGTCATCACCAATCCATTAAAGATGGCCGTGATTATTTTGTTTAGTTTTCTCTTTTCTTTCAAAGTATCGGGTACACTTGTTCTTAGTAATAAGCATTGCAGTGGGAATCTTCCACAGCTTCAAACAAATAGAGAGATCGTTGATATGCTAGATACGATTTTCACTTCAAAAAACAAGCAGGCTAGATTTATGCAACATGTTTCGCTCAGAATGATTCAAATATTAACCACCCATCCCATGCTAAAAATGGAAACCTTGGTCACACCAACAAACGGACAAAATTAAAGCATCCCGGCCGCAGGAGGTCGACCGCTATTCCCGTCTTGCTTCATGCAGCGAAGCCCGGCCACACATGTCACGTATTTACCCCTCCCCTCCTCCGGCCAGCCAAACCTCTCCGCCGGCCACCCTCCCTTCAAATACACGCAGCCAAACCACGCTCGCGCCTACGTTACATAAACGTCGGCACCAAAGCAGCCACAGTCTAATAAATAAGCAACAGCCATCATATCCATGGCGCGATCAACCCACGCGCTGCTCCTCCTCGCCGCCGTCGTCGCGGCGGCGTCGTGCTCCTCCTCGGACGCGGCGACAAACGTCCAGGTGGCCGAGGTGTGCAAGGGCACCCCGTACGCGGAGCTGTGCAGCGCGACGGCCGGGAAGCTGGCGTCGCACTACCCGAAGGTGGACGCGCTGGCGGTGCTGAGCATGCAGGTGGACGCCTTCTCGAAGCGCGCGGCGGCGGCCGCCGCGCACGCGGCCAAGCTCTCCGCCAGCCCCGCCATGACCACGGGGGCGCTGGTCGCGCTGGCCAAGTGCAACGAGATGTACATGAACGTGGAGGACAACCTGGGCGCGGCCCGCCGCGCCATCAGCTTCAAGGACGCCGTCACCATCCGCGCCATGATGAGCATGGCGGCGCAGGATATGAAGAACTGCGACGAGGAGTTCAGGAAGAACGCCGCCGAGAACCCCTTGACGCACTTCGACCAGTCGCTGCTCAATATCTCCGAGAACTGCCGCGCGCTCTCCAACATGATCTGATCGACCACATCGTCTCGGCTCGTCGGAGGCGCGCCTATATAGACGATCGATCATCCATAGATCGACCTGATCATTGCACTGCCGTTAACGCTGCACACATTGTTGAATTCATGTACATCGTTTCTGTATTTTCTTTCTTTTCGTCACATCTTGTTGTTTCCTACCGAGATGTGTTAACTAACCACCCGGTCTTGTAATGGGGAAGCAAATTCAAATCTCTTTCTGAATCGGAATTCCGATCATGCATGCTGTTACGTTTACTGTATATCCGGGGATCCATTTTTTTTACTGTTAATATGATTCAGACCCCTTTTTTTTAGACTAAAAGGAGCCCAGCTCCCAATTTTCATTATTATGAAAACTGATAATACAAATATTCGGAATAGATAACTTCATGCCCAAGCATACTTTGCTAGAGGACAATCGAAAAAAATGATCAATAGTCTCAACACTACTGCAGAACATACACTTTTCACTACCTTTCCAACCCCTATTCAGCAGAACACTCTTGGTAAGAATGCTTTTCCTAAACGCCAGCCACATGAAAATCTTAATCTTTAACGGTGTTTTGACAAACCAAACTTTTCTATAAGGAACTTTAACTTGTGATTTCTTAAGAGTTAAGAGCTGTATAGAGTGACTTAACCGAAAAAACACTTGACTTAGTTAAAGACCAGATACATCTATCCTCTACTTCTGTCAGTCTAACATGCGAGCACAAAACCTGCAATTTATACCAGAGAACAGCTAGTTTACCCCACAACGTTCTCCTGAACTTCAGAACATTCCAACCTTCAGAAAAAACTTTAGCTACAGTAATGTTTTTACTATGAGATAAATTGTATAGCCTAGGGAAAACATCTTTAATAGGCTTTTCTCCAATCCACAGGTCATCCCAGAATCTAGTCCTACAACCATTCCCAATACTTTTCCTACAAAACTTGAAGAAAATGTCTCTAACCTTCATCAGTCCCGACCAAAAGTGCGAATGAAATGCTTTAAGCTTTACATGAGCTAAAGAAGAAGAATGTAAGTACTTAGCTCTAATCATTTGTTGCCACAGACCTTCCTCATTTTCAATTTTCCATAGCCATTTACATAAAAGACAAATATTCATTGTAAAAAGTCTCTTGTTCCTTAGGCTGACAAATTGTTTCCCAGTTAACTAAATGATATTTTTTCTTATCTTTTTCCTCCTGCCAAAAAAGCCTCTTCAGGAAGAAATCCATCCTCTTACCGGAACCTTTTGGCAAAGGAAAAAACGAAAGCATGTAAAAAGGAACTGGACTCAGGCACGATTTAAGCAAAATCAATCTATCTCCGTAAGAAGTATATCTACCTAACCAAGATCCTGACTTTTTCTCTACTTTGTCCTCTGCTGGTCTCCAATCAACAGCTCTCAGCCTTTTATTATGCAAAGGTAAACCGAGATATCTAAACGGGAAGTCTCCTTCCACACAAGTAAAAACAGAGGCATACTCTACACTTCTATCTTTGGCCCTACCACAACAGAAGATTTCACTTTTCAGAAAATTAATTTTTAGGCCCGACAGGTGCTCAAAAATACATTAAAGATTCTTCAAATTTCTAGCCGACTCTATATCATCCTGGAACCTAAATATAGTGTCGTCAGCATACTGTAGCATCACTAAACCCTCCTCTAACAGATTCTGCACCAAAGGCTTTATCAACCCACTATCTCTAGCTCTATTCACCAAAACAGCTAGTACATCAACCGCAGTATTAAATAGAATGGGGAGAACGGTCCCCTGTAAACCTTTACTTGTATTAAAGTATTTGCCAGTTAAATCATTAGCCATAATTGCAACTTTACCATTTTCTACCGTTTTCCTGACCCAACTAACAAAAGAATCCGGAAACCCCTTCATCTTAAGAATATCGAACACAAAACTCCAATTGATCTTATCGTAGGCCTTTTCGAAGTCTACTTTAAAGAAAACATCATCTAATTTCTTAGCTTTAACTTCATGCAATGTCTCATGAAGAAGCACCACACCATCCAAAATATTGCGGCCTTTTATGAAAGCAGTTTGAACCGGCGAAATAATTTTCTCAGCAACCTCTACCACCCTATTATTAATAACTTTAGTTAAAATCTTAAAAATAACATTTAATAAACATATAGGTCTGTACTGTTGTATCTTACTAGCATCTGTACTTTTTGGGAGTAAAGTAATTAAACCATAATTAAACATAGAAATGTCTAATTCCCCTACAAAAACTTATTAAACAGATTAACTAGATCGCCACTAATCAGAGACCAAAAATGCTGGTAGAACTCTATTGGAAATCCATCTGGACCAGGACTTTTATTATGCTTCATACTAAAAACTGCGAATTTAATTTCCTCCACCGAAAAAGGCTTTTCTAAGTTACGTCTATCTCTGTCCGATAAAACATTCTCCAGCACAATGTCCAAAGAGATACAAGTATTATTAACAACATGACCAAAAAGTTTTTTGTAGTACGACGTAGCGTACTGTAAAATTTCCTCATCTCCCACAATAAGGCCCTCCTCCTGCAGCAGACATGTAATTCTACTCTTTCTTTTCCTACCGCTTGCTTTAGCCATAAAATAAGCAGTCAACGAATCCCCTTGTAAAAGATCTTTAGTCTTAGCCCTCTGAAACCACTTTACTAGTTCCTCTCTTCTAATAACCAGCAGTTTTTCCTCTAGTACTTTTCTACTATAAAACTTTTCTAAAGATAAACCAACCATCTCACTCTCCTTATCTATTTTGTCAATCTCTGCAGATAGAACACTCTTCTGTTTCTTATAAAACGCTTGATAATTAATATCCCAACCTTTTAGCACACTTCTTAATTTACGACCTCTATTTTGCCATTTATCCAGCACTGTCCTACAAAAAAAAAACGAGCTCCACACTTTACTGACCACATCATTCAGATCCTCTCTAAGGAGCCAACACAACTCGAATCTAAAAGGTCTACTGATACGTTTCTTATTTAAACCTGGATCAAGAACCAAAGGAGAATGATCCGAAACATCTCTAGGAAGCATATTAATGTATGAAAGGGGATATTTAGATGATTCAGACCCCTTTGGGCTTTCTTAAGTTAAAGCCAAATCTTCTATTTAAAAAGGACTTCAGAGGGCTACGTTCAATTCGGAGTAATAAACTACCGTTTCTTGTGAGTTCACATATGATTTCGGCAAACTCTCAAGACCAAGTTCCTACTAGTTTTTTGTCACCTGGAACGTTGACAGGATACCTTCCTGGACGGCTGGACCAACATTTTTGTTTGAAAATTAACAACGAGAAACTAGCATTTGAAACTGTCTCTCGACACGCTCGATAGAGTTCTCCATATATCGTAAGATACTGGCATGATTACTTCGATAGAACAATACTTTTGTGTACAAGCAGCGACCCAATGACCGAACACTCAGAGAAGGAATGATGGAGTAGGACAATATAGTTCGAGGAGATCAAGGGATGTGCGGGAGCAGGGCTACGAAGAAATAGGAAGCGATTAAGATGGTGAGGGGATGACAAAAATGGAGATAGAATGCAAGTGGCCACATGGGTCGTGAGCTCCCTACCGATCAACTTATAGGAAGCCCTGATCACAGCGCAATGCTGCCCCGTAGGCATTAGCATGTTGGATCCAGCCTAAGTAGGTGCAAGAGAGCAGAAAGCAGTGAGAGTTCCACACGAAGCACCTAGGTTTGGGAGGGGTTCCGACGCTCCGGGGCCCCGCTTCGACGAAACCCTAATCCGCTGGAAAAAGTCAAAGTTCCCATCAACCCCCTTGACCGAAGCCGAGAGGGGGTAGGCCAGTGGACTTTTTTGCTTGGTTGTGTTAGGTTAGGCCATAGTTGAAATAAAAACACACATATACCCCAACTCTTGCGAAGATTCCCCCCGTTCGCTCGATGTGCGAGTTTCCAACTATATGCCCAAAAACTCGCTAAGGAAACAGCGATGCTCGTGAAGCCGGTCACACCACGGGGCAGGATAAATTGAGCCATATATTTAATATTTATGTTGTAGGTGTATATTACATGTGTTGTTTTTATTTATTTTACATGTATATGTTGTAGGGTCGGGTTCCGGAATACTCAAACCCTTATTTTATGCGGGTGGGATACCGTAATTGGGAGGAAAATGCTAGATCCAATATATATATAAATTATACCTACATTAAATATTATAGATCCAATTTATATATAAATTATACCTACATTAAATATTATATAGAGAAATAAATAAATATAAATTAATTTATAATTAGTTGAAAAAAACAATTATACGCCGACGGCCTTTTATACGCCGACGGTAGCCGTCGGCGTCTCAGGGCAGCAAAAGGCCTCCCGTTTGAGCACCGTCAAGGATGACGTTATACGCCGACGGCCCTTTGTACGCCGACGGCGGCCGTCGGCCTATGTCGGGCTACGCCGACGGAATTCGCTACGCCGACGGCCGCGTTCGTGGCTCCCCGATCTCGCCTTATATGCCGACGGCCCCGACATTTGGCCGTCGGCGTATAATCAGGCCGTCGGCGTCTTGTGGCTTTCCTGTAGTGTGGTGGGGATGGCGGCGGGTTAGGGAGAAGGAAGTAGAGAGCCTCTTCAGGTAGCAAGATTTCATACAAAGATTGTTCACAAAAGGTGGCATGTAACGCTTATTTCCATATGCCTATGGAACGAATGCACTCTATCATGCATTTCCAATGGTCCTGTGGAACAACAACAAAAACTATCCATTCTTAGAGCCAAATGGGAAAATATGTTACGAAAAATCACAATAACACGTGCATGCCTCCGGTCTCCAAATGGCGAACTTCTAAGAGCATCCACATCCCAAGCCCTATTAAATCTGACGTTAAAGTTGTCAAATTGGATTTTTACTCTGAAAATTAACTTTCTTAGTTTCCTTTCTCGACGCGTACCGTGAGGGTTACCCTGTGGAACACATGGTATATGTATGTATTCTTAATTAGTTTGGTCAACACGTTGTGGTGTGGCAGTCCAAATCTTATGTATTGACTGATCATCACCCCTACGCATATGCACGGGTTTCTACGATGGATCAAACTACGTCGTGTTAACCACACAGGTAAAAGTAAGCATGCATCCGGATTCAGTAACCAGATTGCACCTTGAGAACACCTGGTGTCCAAATCTCCATGTACTAACATACTAACTCGCTTTTTCCTCCGGAATGGGGGCAGGATCACTACACTTTCATTGATTAAGCATTAGTAAAAAGAAGGCACAAGCGAGAGAAAAAGAATGACATCAAACAAAACAAAAGAGACGCGAAGGCCCCAAGGACACTAAGGGATGAGTTAGGCTATGTGTTTTGTGCCCACGACGATTTAAGCACAAAATTCATCTTTGATCTTCGAAAGCAGCATAGTTGGCATTGAGGGTCCGTTGTTGAAAACTCTCGTATTCCGTTCGTTCCAAATTCAAAAAAACATGAGTGACCAATGAGGACCCTTAACCGAGAACAGTGCATTGCACGGGAAACTAGTCTAGAGGGTTCCCCCGTCGACATTGGGGCATGTTTAATACGAATCCTACTTGAGATATCAGGCAATAGTTTTACTGGAAGATCCATTGTGTTTGCTACACCTGCATTTAGTAACAACAAACCAATGAATAAATAATAGGATAGAGATCAAAATCACAAATCAAGAAGAACTTATAGGTACCTATAATAACTAGGTTTGAATAGGTGGGCCAATCAAGAATGTTATAAAGAACATGATAAAAATAATAGTCCAAATGTAAATCAACATGACCATATATAATCAGAAAGCCAAACATTGGCAATAGTGGGCATTTTTCTCAGAAATAAACTAAAAAGTTATGCAACTAAGTAATTAAATTCGGTTAGATTATATTACCGACTGATTTCTTATCAAAAGAGGATCAAGCTCGTCGATGAGAACAACAATTGGCTGGTTTGCTTGCTTTCCAATTTAGTGCCATATGAAAATTACTCGGTTAAATAATAAGTCTTTTACGTCCCACCCTACTGTTCATATATAACCTGCATATTGAATAAAGTGGACCTGTTATAAGTCTATGTTGAATAATAAGGGAATGTATATGCTATACTTGAGTAGGAATTTGTCATTTCTTAACCAACTTAGAAGTTTGTAAACCTTATAGATATGCTTTGGAGAAGCTAATTTGGGACCATTGATTTCTATAAAACCGGCTTTCTCATTACTGCAAGTACACTCATAGTCTGCCAGCCAATAAAGCAGGTGCAGAATATGCAGTTTAGCATTGAGCCACAGTAGAAGATATCAAACCATCATCACGGCCATGAAATGAGGGTTGGGTACCTCGCGAGTACTATGCAACCTATGAACATAAAGACAGCGTCCTAGACATTTGTCAACGCAATTGCATCGTTGTCAGATGTAGGTATCTCCTCCATTCTCTGGCACAAGACTTGTGCACAGTAACAGTTTGCATAAGTTGATGAAACAACAACAAATATGAACTTGCATACTTATCACTGCAAGGCAATGACTTGGTAAGAGTAGGAGTAGCCAACAAGAGGGTAGCTTTCACCTTCTCCAGAGCAGTCTTTTGATGACACTGAACATGCTCATCTATTTTTCGGATCCCAATATTTTGCAGGCCATATATATGCTCCCTTTCCATGAATTATAGAGGGAAAGGGAGGAAGAGTTAGTAGATCAGACAATTCATGGGATTGGTTCTTTCTGGCTGTGCAAAGTGTTGGCGTGTAGCCCTCCTCATTTTTTTTTGAAATTTCATTAATTATATTTTGAATCTTCATCAGTATCACTTATAATCCTTACCAGAATTGCAAGGTTTCTCAGTCGGAACTTATTTTGTCTACATAATAGAGCAAGGACAAGATCACTAGCAACTCACTATACCGAGATGATGATCCAAAATTCTATTAACAGAATTCCACAGCTTTGATGTTTCAGAAGATGTACCTCAGGTTGATCATCAATATCTGCCAGAAGCTTAAAATGATTCCAATGTATATCATACTCGTATTCACAATAAGATACACCAGGATCCCGTCAGAAAAGTGGCATGGCTATCCCTATGCTACATCAGATGTACGACGTGATCAAACTTTTGGGTACGTACAAATATGACGTGGCCTCGTCCGAGTACTCCTCGACTAGCGGAAAGAATAGCCCAAATCTTCAATTCTCGTCGAGCACACCAATTCCTCACGTACGATCCAGCATGCGCGAGGACGGCGGCGAGGCGCTCCACCGCTGCCGGGGACCGGCTGCGATGGCCGCGGCCCGTGCTGGCGCCCCGCCGAATAGTGGCGACATTCTTTGGGAGATCTTCCTTCGCCTGCCCCCGCAGCCCTCCTCCCTCGTGCGCGTCTCTCTCGTCTGCAAGCGGTGGCGCAGCCTCGCCGCGGACCCAGACTTCCTCCTCCACTTCCGCGCCCACCACCGGAAGGCGCCCCTCCTCGGCTTCTTCAAGGAGTACGGCGGTTTGGTCTCCTTCACCCCCGTCCTCGACCCTCCCGACCGCATACCCCGCCAGCGCTTCTCCATGCGGATCGATTACAGCGGCATCCACACCGATACCGACCCCTACCACGGCATGCTTCTCGGGTGCCGCCACGGGCGCGTCCTCATCCTCGACCCTAGGCGCCGTGAGCTCCTCGTGTGCGACCCCATTACCGGCGACCAATGCCGCGTCCCCCTTCCGCCGGAGTTCCGCACGCTTTTCATGGCCAAAGGGGCCGTGATCTGTGCCGACGTCGACGACAGACATGTGCACGGCGGCTCCCACTCGAACCCTTTCAAGGTGGTCTTGGTGCAGATCCTGTGCGGAAGCCGCGCATGCGCCCGTGTTTACTCCTCCGAGACCAGCATGTGGGGTGATCTCGTCTTGGCTCCGAAACAATGTAGAAACACTTCTGTTCATATGCATGCACCCTCCACCCTTGTTGGCAACGCTCTTTATTGGTGTTCCTCATCTAACGTCACCATGGAAATAATAGGGTTTGATATTGGTAGGCACAGCCTATCTGTGATCGATGGGCCCCCTATTCAAAAGATTGACATATTTTCCAGGCAGATCATCCGGGGAGAGAATGGCGGTGTTGGAATCGCCATGTTGTCATATCCTGGCCTCCAAATGTGGGACGGGGAAGTCGATTTCGGTGGTGAATTTGTCACATGGGTTCTACGGAAGACAGTTTATCTTGAGCTGGTGCCGAATTTGAGAGCTACGGAAACTGAGATTGTGGGGTATGTTGAGGACGATGATGCAATTCTTACACAGTTCTACACTAGTAGAGAAGAGGCCTTTCGTCCGGGCCATTAGTCCCGGCCGCGGTCTGGGCCGCGACTAATGGTCCGGACACGTCGCTCCGAAAACGCCGAAGCGTACGGCAAGCATTAGTCGCGGCCCGTTAGGGACCAAAGGTCCCGGTTTGAGATACAAACCGGGACTAAAGAGGTCTGCGGCTAATCCGTTCAAACGAGGACCCTTTAGTCCCGGTCCTACATACAACCCGCGACTAATGTGTTCAAATGAGGACCCTTGGGTTCCCGCGCTGGTCGTTGATCACACGGCGCCGGGGAATGAAACGTTGTCTTGGAAGTTGATCAAATGCTTAATGGATTTTTGGGAAGTTGAAAAACACGGCCGGATTAATTAGCCAGCCTCCTCATCTCCCCTGCTAGCTCTATATAAGAGAGCTACAGTGCTATTTGCCAAATGCACCATCTCCTCTCTCTAATTTTCTCTCTCGAATCGCTGCCGCGCGCCATGGAGCCACTCGCGCCCCCACCTCGATCCGAGGTGTACCACTACAAGGACGACGCCGTCGACATGCACTTCAAGGTCGTGGTCACTCCGCGCATCAACCGTGGACAGATGGATCCGCGTCGTCAAGAGGCGCTACCTCGACGCCGCACCGATGAAGATCGTGGGCCTCGACTGCGAGTTCACCAACGCCACACCCGAGGAGAGGCAGTGTGCCGCTGTCCTGCAACTCTCCGTGGCGACCGACACGTTGGTGTTCCATATTTGCCACGCTGATCGGGTGCCGCAGGCCCTCAAGGACTTCTTGATGGACAAAACCATCAAATTCTGCGGCGCGGCTATCAACAACGATCAGTGTATGCTGGGGCCTTACGGAATTCATATTTCGTCTGCCGTCGACCTCCAGCGGGCCGTTCACCCTAACCCAACGTACCCTAATCTTCCGAGTCTCTATACTCTAGCCAATGTTACTATTGGCACAACGCTTGAGAAGAAGAAGAACAACAACAAGAAGAAGAAGGAGGACGAGAAGAAGAAGGAGGAAGAAGAGAACCTCGCATTAGGTTGGGGAGAGTTTCCATTGAGCTTTTATCGCATCAAGTATGCCGCTCTGGACGCTCGCCTAGGCTACGAGATTGCTAGGAGGTGTCTCGGTGCTATGTGATCGTATGTCTCAATGTGTCGATCTAAATGTGCTATATTTAAATCAATTGGGCAATCCGGGTGCCTCGTATTGTTTCCTATATTTAAATCAATTGGGCAAGACTTGAGAAATACATTTTTTGAATGTGCTATATTGTTTCCGAGTGTGAAAAATGTGTTTTTTTGCAAAGCACCAACCACAAATATGTTGCAAAACTTGAGAAATAAAAAATTTGAAAATACTATACCATGTTATATGCACAAATAACCAAATTGTTTCCTCTGAAAAGGTTTCCATCCACCTCAATATTGTTGCCTTAATAGTACCAGACTCATATTAAATTGAAAATGACAATAATAATGTAAAATTAATTTATTGTTATTTGAATTCAAAACTACGGGGTTACGGGGTAGCATATAGCGGGGAGGAGTGCCACCGGAATGAATGGCGAGGCTACGGGGTTCAGACGGGTGACGGCGGCCATTGCTTTCTCTTTCGCTTGATGAGGAATAGGAAGTAGGGAGGCACTATACGGAAGATGCAGGTAGCAGCCGGTGTTTATATATATCGGGCAATGGGGGAAAGAAGAGCCTAGAACGTTGCAGCTAGCAGCCGGTTTAAAGATATGAATATTTCCATATTAAATTGAAAATGACAATAATAATGTAAAATTAATTTTTTGTTATTTGAATTCAAAACTACGGGGTTACGGGGTAGCATATAGCGGGGAGTAGTGCCACCGGAATGAATGGCGAGGCTACGGGATTCAGACGGGAGACGGCGGCCATTGCTTTCTCTTTCGCTTGATGAGGAATAGGAAGTAGGGAGGCACTATACGGAAGATGCAGGTAGCAGCCGGTGTTTATATATATCGGGCAATGGGGAAAGAAGAGCCTAGAACGAAGGTTGCAGCTAGCAGCCGGTTTAAAGATATGAATATTTCCATATTAAATTGAAAATGACAATAATAATGTAAAATTAATTTTTTGTTATTTGAATTCAAAACTACGGGGTTACGAGGTAGCATATAGCGGGGAGGAGTGCCACCGGAATGAATGGCGAGGCTACGGGGTCCAGACGGGAGACGGCGGCCATTGCTTTCTCTTTCGCATGATGAGGAATAGGAAGTAGGGAGGCACTATACGGAAGATGCAGCTAGCAGCCGGTGTTTATATATATCGGGCAATGGGGGAAAGAAGAGCCTAGAACGAAGGTTGCAGCTAGCAGCCGGTTTAAAGATATGAATATTTCCATATTAAATTGAAAATGACAATAATAATGTAAAATTAATTTTTTGTTATTTGAATTCAAAACTATTAGTACTTAATCATTAATGTTTACGTTAACATAGGTTTGGCATTAAAAATAATAATATGATTTTTCACTACAAATACCAAAAAAATGAATTAATAATTATCATTACTTAATCATTAATATTTATGCAAAAGATGATATGGACACAATATTTAGATTCCTATCATTTATCTGATCGATTCATACATATTATTTGTCGAATTTCGATTCATCGGTTTAAAGATATGAATGTTTCCATATTAAATTGAAAATGACAATAATAATGTAAAATTAATTTTTTTGTTATTTGAATTCAAAACTATTAGTACTTAATCATTAATCTTACTTATGCAAAAAATAATTTGAAGTAATATTTATGCAAAAAATGAATTAATTTTTGAATTAATAATTTGATGTAATATTTATGCAAAAAAGAATTAATAATTATTATTACTTAATCATAAATCTTACTTAATAAATTTTTTGATCGATTTATACATATTATTTGTCAAATTTCGATTTACGGATTTAAAGATATGAATTTATCCATATTAAATTGAAAATGAAAATAATAATGTAAAATTGATTTTCTTGTTATTTGAATTCAAAACTATTAGTACTTAATCATTAATGTTTATGTTAACATATGTTTGGAATTCAAAAATAATAATATGATTTTCTGCACAAATAACAAAAAAATGAATTAATAATTATTATTACTTAATCATTAATATTTAAGCAAAAGATGATATGGACACAATATTTAGATTCCTATCATTTTTCTGATCGATTCATATATATTACTTGTCCAATTGCGATTTATAGATTTAAAGTTATATTATATACCATATTATATGATAATAATAACAAAAAATGAATAAAATATTGAAAAACTAAATTATTTCATATTTGGATTTAAAGATATATTATTTGTCCAATTGCGATTTACAGATTCCTCCCATTTTCTGATAATAGTGGATATATTATTTGTCGAATTGCGATTTACAGATTTAAAGATATTAATTATGCCATATTATATGAATAAATGGCAATAAATGAATAAAATAGTTTTATTACTTATTTTATTTTCATTGGAATTCAATATTATTATTACTTATTCATTATTGTTTACTTAAATAATTGTTTTTTGTTTCAAAAAATACAGACATGTGACACAATGATATAAGAGTTAATATGATTGATATGGTAGTATTAACAACAAGGTACAATCAGATTCGCGGGACCATAGCAGGAAGGAACAGAGAAGTTAAGCGTGCTGAGGGTGGAGTAGTGTGAGGATGGGTGACCGATCGGGAAGTTTGAACAAGACTAGAATTTGACTAAAATTTAAGTGTAATTAGTGTTAAAAATGGTACAAGTGAGAGAGTAACGAGTCAAACAATTAGAAAAAAGAAATTAGAGGCGCTAGGATTACGAGAGCATTGCTTAGTTAGAGGCGCCTCTAATTAGAGCCCGGATGGAAAACAAATGTTGGAAAAAAATTTTGAATTTTTTTCGGAAAATAATCTTTAGTCCCGGATGGTATTACCAGCCAGGACTAAAGGTCCTCCAGCCCAATCCCTGTATCGCGGCCACGTGGATGGCCTTTAGTCGCAGCTGGTAACAGGCCCGGGACTAAAGGTTGGGCCTTTAGTCCCGCTTGGCCTGTCCCGGTTCGCGAACCGAGACTAAAGCCCCTTACGGGCCGGGACAGAAAACCCTGTCTCCACTAGTGCTACACGATTGTTTTCATTGTTCAGCTTCAGTCAACAAAGTCAAAGAAACTTTTTGAAAGCATCGTCACACACCGATATCATTCTTTCACAAGTTTCTACTCCTCAGGTAATTAATAGCTCGTTCATTACATTGTTGTCGTAGACTTGATCTTGCCATGCTTCATACTGTGCCATGAAGTTTTCACAAACAACTTAAACTTAGTTATTGTATTTTCTCTCCGCATGATATATGTGTTTTAGTACTATTATTTATTTATTTAGTTGTAGTTGTGTTTATATAAGCACTATTTTTGTCTCTCTTAGATTCTCTATAAAACCCTTATCAAATTTGGCACTGAAATATCATGACAAGTGAATTCAGAGGCACGTCATCTTCATGGCAAATCTTACCTTAATTAAAAGGCATGCTATATATGCTCTAAAGCTCGCATCATTACTTTCCACTGCACAGTATATTAATACTAACAATATTTAAAAAAATACAACTACATGCCATGTTTATTTGAATCCAAAGCTCGATGCTGAATGTGAGAAGATAATAATGCACTTTCCTATGGATACCATACTGGCAATTATAAATAGAGATGATCGATTGATCTCTCAAAACTTAGCTTATTTCATGGTTCTAATTAACTGCTTATGAGAGGAAATTAACGGTACATTGTATTATTTGATATCTGTAGGAATATAAGATTTGATGTTTTACCAAATACTTTGAGTCATTTTCCCTCTTCATGTCAGACGTTGATCAACTGGTTCGCCCAAAGCTCAAAACTGAGATTTGTGAGGCTGATATTCAATTGCTTAAGCCCAATGTATAATTATATATAGTTATACACATCTATGTAGTTAATGGAATTCTATTTCCTTGATTGGAAGACTTTTTGTGATACTCCTTGTTGAATGTGCCCGTCACATTCAGATGTTTTTAAAACAGCCTATGATTTACAACATAACAGTTTACCATTTAGAGATGATATGGATAACGAAATGCCATTTTGAAATCATTCATTTGTATGGTGCAAGTTTTATTGTAATCTTAGAAGGAAAAGGTAGATACTAATTCAACCATCTGAAACTAGATTTTCTTGTTTACTATGCTCGCCATGTTATTCCGAACTGCTGACCAGTAGAGGAACAGCCTGCAATATTTATTAATTTTTCTGCACTGTCTTGCATAAGGCCTAGTTTAAATCTCCTTGGTCACATATCACATGAGTATAACGGAATCCTGGATTGTTAGATTTCCTTTCCAAACAATGCATTTTGTTCGTCTCATCTTAAAGAGAATGCAAACCTTTAGACAACATTAAAGCAGGTGAATGCTAGAAATAATTGTACGAATTGGTATTCCACCAATGTTTGCAGCGATGGCAATTGTATTTTCGCTGTCTACTACATCACTTGTTAATATACCAATATTTCTCCCATGATGGTAATGTATTGAATTGCAAACAGGTGTGTTTGGCCGATGCAGAGGCCTCACTAGCATGCCGAGTACAACAGCTCCAGTCATCCCGTCAGCGGAGCAGAAACCCTAAGAGAGCAAGGTAGGCGACCAATGTCAGGTTTGCTGCCCCAGAGCGCGGAGTCATTAAGGCCGGGCATGCCCGGACAAAGCCATTGTATGCCCTCTATAAGTTTACAACTACAAATATAGATGTCGTCGGATTATGTATGCTGTTTTTCGGTTGGGACTGCAAAATCTCATTGTGTTCTTGTGAGAGTCTTTTCTCCTTGGATCGGTGGCAACACCAAAAAAACACACCATAGGTATCAGGTATTTGCTGTGTCGTAAACAAAACACAATAGGCAAAGCACGATGTTGAGGACGGAACCTCCAGTGCAGTTTTTCCACAGCAATGAGGATCTCCCCCGCTTATTATGACCGTCGATTTTGCATCAAACGAACGATATTATTACTACTAATTGATGTATTGATAAAACAAAAAACATTTTAATGCGTGTTTTTTTTATGCATGTACAAAAATTTCTTGTTAGTACATATGAATCTAAAAAATTAATTACATAAATCCAGTAATTATTGATAATGCATTGATATTTGAAAATTCATTGATAATTTTTGCACGGATCGTAAAGCATTTAGACGTCTCGAAATAGGCGGGTGGAGATCCTCATAGCTGTGGAGTTGCATTTTCCCGGAAGCTCTTCCGAGTCTCGCAAACAACTCTAAAGCCTGACAAGTTTTTTCCAAAAAGGAAACCCTGACAAAGTTGCCGGCGACTTCTTGTGCCATCCTTTTCTGGTAAAATAGCACAACCCCATCGTTGAGAAAGTACACCTCCTTCAGCTGAAGAATACGTGTTAAATAAATAAATAAATAACAAGTAACAGTTTTCCTTCTAGTATCCGATCAATGGGAATGATGCTTTCCCCACAGGGAGCATATATAGGTATCACCGCTTGAATGCTTCTGCAGCTAATTGGAATCCAACACGATTCTTGCAAGAAGAAGAAGGAGAAGAAGAAGAAGACCATCCTAGTCTTAAAAACAACTCAAGTAACTAAAAGGTTGCCCGCGACTTCGCTTTCAATATTACAGTCTCTGAACCCAACACTTGTTTAACCCTCCAGTTGAAAAATTGGATCGTCGCCCAGTTAATTAACATTGTACTTTCTACTAGTACTATTCGTGTGGCCTATTAATTCAGCTCGACCACACCGTCTTAGTTCTCCCATCCCGTTTGATATTTCCGTTGGAGTGTGGTCATGGGTGGCATCTCTTGGTTCTGATGGAGCACCCAAGGATGAGGCAGGTCTTCAGATCTCCAGCTCAACTTATAGGTAAGTCCCAATTTCTTTTAGATCTGCAATATAGTTGGTAACTTCTCAGTCGCCCTAAGCTGATATGTGCATCCAATATGTCCAAGCTTTTTATGAGTCCTTATGTTCTTGTATTGTGCCAATGTTTTTGTTTTTCTTCTTATTTCTGCAGAGATGATATGGATAACGAAATGCCATTTTGAAATCTTTCGTTTGTATGCTGCAAGTTTTATCGTAATCTTAGAAGGAAAAGGTAGATACTAATTCAAACTTCTGAAACTAGATTTTCTTGTTTACTATGCTCACCATATTATTCTGAACTGCTGACCAGTAGAGAAATAGCAGGACTGCTGCAATCATTATTAATTTCAATCTAGACTTCTGGACTGTCTTGCATAAGGCCTAGTTTCAATCTCCTTGGTCACATATCAGATGGGTTCCGACCTTCGCCGAGATGGATTCCGGCCTTCGCCGAGTAGAGGAATAGCAGGATTGCGCTCGGCAAAGCTTTTGCTGAGATGGATTACGGCCTTCGCCGAGTATTTTGCCCACCCGGCGAAGGTGAATTTTCCAGTAGTGAACAGAATCCATCTGTTGATTGTGAGATTTCTTTTCTTAGAAAATGCATTCTGTTCGTCTTATCTTAAAGAGAATGCAAACAATAAAGCAGTTGAATGCTAGAAATAGACGTGCGAATTGATACCACCAATGTTTGCAGCGATGGGAATGTATTTTTGCTGTCTACTTCATCACTTGTTAATATACTAATATTTCTCCCATGATCGTAATGTAACTTTGAAATAACGTATACTATTTGAATTGCAAACAGGTGTGTTTGGCCGATGCAGAGGCCTCACTAGCATGCCGAATAAAGAAGCTCCAGTCATCCCGTCAGCGGAGCAGGAACCCTAAGAGAGCAAGGTAGGCGACCAATGTCAGGTTTGGTGCCCCAAAGAGCGGAGCCATTAAGGCCGGGCATGCCAGGACAACGCCATTGCAAGCCCTCTATAAGTTTACAACTATAGATATAGAGTCCTTCCTCTTTGCTGCTCCTCCCCAATATAAGTTTACAAAAATATATGCTGGATTATGTATGCTCGTCTTGCGGTTCGGACTGCACAATCTCATTGTTTTCTTGTGAGAGTCCTTCATCTTTGCTTCTCCTCCCCAATAAGGCCGTGTTTGTTACAAGGGTATTTTATGGGATTGGTGGGGATAATCCTCTAGTGGATTGGGTGAAACCCCAAACTTCACCTAATCTCTTAGCGCCTAGGGGATTGGGGATCCAATCCACTAGGTAGGGGTAGTGTTTTGATTATTGAGAAAAATGCACTAGAGTTTGAGGATTTGTGGAGAAAAGTGAGGATAAAACCTATCCAATACACTAGAAACAAACGATGTTTTGTAATATGTGGGGATTTTAGGGTTTAACCGGGATAATCCTCACCAGTCTCTAAAAAAACTCTAGAAACAAACAGAGACTAAATGTTTCTACTTCAGCTTGATATAATAGGTCAGTAGTTGCGACTTGGGTTGAGTAGGACTGCACGAGTATGGTCATCCAATGTTATTGAAAATTCTATACATGCCGCTACGAAGTTTCTACTCTAGCTCTGAAAAATGTCATTCTTGTTCTCTGATATGTACTGCATCTTGTATTTTGTACAGGGACGAAGCTGCCCTCGTTAGTATTCTTATGTCTGCTCCAGTCCCCGGCCTCTCCCTCATCACTCTAATCATTGTGGGGATTTGGATGGAGCGAGATCTGGGGATCTTCCGTCGTAAGTCAGTCCTATTTTAAAGCGAATTAAGAATGAGGCTAGGGCGAGCATTGCGGCTCAAAATTAAAAAGGGAGAACCTTCGGTGGTATTCACAGGTCTGTGGTTTGGTAGTGTTGGTGTTGTTCTACGGCTGCCTTCAGAAAAGTACAAGATTGTGTCATGGATGAAGAAAGAGCTTGAAGATCTCATATATTTGCTAGTCTCTTTTAGTTTTGTTTTTGTAATCGATGTAATCGTGTACTCTTTGCTGGTTTAATATACGTGGAAAAATTCAAAAAAAAAAAAAGAATGAGGCTAGGGCGCTAAAATATTCTCTAGCGTAATTCCTATCATTCTGTAACTCTGGATTCTGTCACGATGTCTCTAGGAGCACGCACAAGCATTCCTCCATCAGCTAACAACTTTCACTGCCACCCGATTGATAGATTATATGTACCTGATATGCACGGCACCGATCATTTACTGGTCTTGTAGATAGCGGTTGTAAATTTTTTGATATTTGCAGAAAATGTAGAAATACACGAAATGCTATAGATTTAAGGCAGACACGTTTTCATTGCAAATTATAACAATGTTAACTGGAATAAAACAGTATGAAACTGAAAGTCTCAATCAAATATTGAGAATTTACGAAGTCTCAGTCAACTTTACTATTTGTTCGTACATGTTAAAAAAAATCACAGTGACGTAATAATTTGTTCAAGTAAAAAATGTATTGTTTGTTTCTAGAGTAAAAAAAATAGCAAATTCTTATACTTATATCAACATTGGATTGGCATTCAAGACGTATGAAGAAATTCACAAACTAGGATGGATTAGCAAAACCGAAAATTAATAACCTTTTTATGAACACAAGAAAAATGATCGTAATAACTGCCGGTAAACAAATAACAACTCGAGTTGACATAAACCACTTGGTGAGTAGTAATAGCTTGGGAAACGATGGTAACAAGGGGCTCAACTTCAAATCACTTGGTGAAGTAATCGATGGGACCACCACATAACCATACCCCCGTAGCCGGTGGGAATGGTCCAAGGTGGCACATGACCCTATAGAGAAATTGAGGCGATTACACATGTTCAAACAAAATGTGCGCTTCATACATGAGTTAAACCGGGAAAGTGCATAGACTAAGCTCGGCCCCAACATCTTCGACGACATGAACCACATGGAGCTCAACGAAATCATGTCTGGCGAAATCGTTGTCGTAAGAGGGGTGAGTATCTGTTCCTTGGTGTACTAGTTTTGCATGTCCTCTTTTTTATTAGGTTTTGGTCTCCCTAACGGTATCGGCGGGGTGATGTGACATTGGCGGCTAGGATAATATCTCTCCGGCCTCTCCCTACCTCGGCAACGTTCAAAACGGCGTCGGCTAAGATCCAATGAGAATAGGTGCTGCCAGATTTGTTGTATTCCTTTAGATATTTCCAGTTAGTGTGTCATTCAAGGAGCCTGTTCTCTCGTATGTGGTGCAATAGTTTTGATCGCTTCGTTCGTTTAGATCAGCGACAAGGTTCGGTTTAACCAACCCTATAGATTGGTGGTGAAGAATTGCAAGTCTGTGTTCAGCGGTTGTTCGCGGCGAGTGGCTATTGCGGTTTAAAAGACTTGGTTGGCGAATGTGTTTAAATGTGTCCCGGTCTCTTTCTGTTTGTTTAATGCATGTCTCAAGTTCCGGCAGTGAGCAAACAATCGAAGCAAGGCAAAGGTCAGTATGCCTCATGTGCTGCACTGCGCTGTTGGTGCCGCTCTACTTCATCGACTCGGTTTTCGGTGTATTTTTGTTTTGTACTAGTTGTTTTGTGGCAAGTTGTATCTGATTTGTACCAGTTTTCATTTTCTTGATAAATATCATATATACAATTCTTTTGGATGCTTTTATCAAAACAATATATATTCATAAGCAAGTCAACTCCTCGAAAACTAGCGGGCTGACTTAAATAGCAAGGCAAAGGTCAGTATATGCCTCATGGGCTCTTCAAAAATTAAATGGTTCGAAGGCCTCCATTCACTTTATTGTGTCAGAAAATAGAAGTGAACCAAATTCGAGTCACTGTGTGCATCGGTTTAGGAGGAGCTGGCCCATATGAAAGATAGTAGAGGAGAAAGTGAGGATATTTCATGCTGCCTAGGTCCAGTGATCCAGATATTTTTTTTTAAAATAGAAAAAATTATTTACGAGTTTCAAAAAAATTGAAAGAATCCCGGATGTAGCCAACTGTGTATTTTAGACACACGCACAGAGTTAAGTTCAAATACTTTGTATTCTGAGCTACACAAAACTTATAAAAGTGTGGATCTGAATATGCGTATCTTCAGATCTCGGAATTTAAAGTATTTGAAGTTAATTTTTTTTACGTCTGTGGGATACACCATTGTCACCATGGTCGACGGGGGCAAGAAGCCGTACGTGGTCGCCGTGGCAATCCAGGCCATTTACACGGGCCTCGTCGTCGTCTCCAAGGCCGCCTTCGACAGCGGCATCAACACCTACGTCTTCATCTTCTACCGCCTCGCTGCTGCCTCGGCTGTCCTCCTTCCACTCGCCCTCATCAACTCCATCTGCCGGAGCCGATCAACCAATACGGTGACACCAGCAGCGACGATGTCGTGCCGGCTGCTCTTCAAGCTCTTCCTATATGCCTTGCTCGGGTAAATATTCAAATTATTTGCTATTCAGTGAATTTGATAAAATGGCACATATTTGTGTTTACCTTGATAATAAACCCTTCTTTAGACAGCGAACCGTCCGCTTCCTCTCTCTCGCTACAGTAGCCAGAGGGCGTTTTTTGGGCGACTTCCAGCTCGACCACCTCGCTCGCCGGCGATCTGAGGGATTCCTCCCCTCCGCGGCCGCTCCGGCGGCGGGAGGGTGGGGGATCCCCAGATCCCGGCCTGTATATAGTGTAGGTCGCGTTAGGATCCCGCCGGCGGCGCCGTGGAGGCGGCGGTGGTGTCGGTGGCTAGGTGTGGTGCCGGTGCGTTCCCCTTCGGCGGAGGTGCTCCTCGGAGCTCTGGCGTCGCGCACGCGGCTTTTGCGGGCCGGGGATCTTCGGATCTACCAGCTCTCCTCTGGTTCTTCCTCCTCCTTGCCGGCCGGCGGGGAGGTCGATCTCCTCGGTGTGGAGCTACGAGGGAGGATCCAGAGGCTGGAACTCAGGGCCGGGCGAGCCTCGCGGCTTCTGCTGGCGTTGCGGACGAAGATGGATGCGGCAAGGTGGAGGTGCTGGAGAGGGAGGGAGCTCGTCGTGTTCGTTCAACGGCTGAAGTTCCGCTGCTTGCGGCGGACGGGCTTTGCGGCGATCTACAAGGTAGGAGGTTCTCTCAGGCAGTGGTTTGAAGGTGGTCGTCGATCTTCGTCTTCCTCGCCGGTGTTGTTTGCTTGAGCTTGTTCTTTGCTCTGTTCCCCTGCGTCGGGTTTTTCTTGTTCTTGTACTTCATCGTGGATGTGGTACTTCTGTTGTACGCAGGCTTTCAAAAAAAAAACCCTTCTTTAGAGAAACACATTCCCTAGCCAAGCCGGAAATTTAGTGGCTCAACTACCTGCCGTTAAGGTTTTCACCATCAATTCATGCTTTATGATCCGTATCATGTAATTAACATACTTAAACATTGCTGCTTTGAGATATGTGCCACGTACTTGTATGAAACTTCTAGTAACTTTTGTGATAACATTATGTTCACTATGTATGCAGGAACACGTTCACGTTGAACGTGTACAACGTGAGCCTGAAGCAAACGTCGGCGACGGTAGGGTCGGCTGCCACCAACTCCATGCCCGTTGTCACCTTCCTCTTGGCGCTGCTTCTTCGTATGTTGGCGGTCAAGATCCGGAGCCGCTCTGGGCTAGGCAAGCTCGCCGGCGTCACACTTTGTCTCGCCGGAGTGCTTGTCATCGCCTTCTACACTGGCCCTTCCATACGCCCCCTTGCCGACAATCCCGTCTTCGCTCAAAAGCCACACACTGTCAGCAACGACGTGTGGATCAGAGGGACATTTCTTCTTGTCCTGGCTTGTGCAACATGGTCTCTCTGGATTGTCCTGCAGGTTAGTTAATGTAATATGCATATATTACTTGTTTGGGGTTAGTTTACTTGTACATGCTCATGTATGTAATGCATCTTCATGCATGGTTTAATATTAATGAAGGTTTACTTATTTACGTGCACATGAATCCCTATGATAATTGGGGCTTGTTTATATATTTATTTTCATATCTTAATCCATGCAGGTCCCGTTGCTTAAAGAATACCCGAACAAGCTGATGGCTACGGCATGGTGCGCCGAGATGAAAGGGGCGAATAGCTCAGGTGCGACGTTTTTTCGAGTAATTGGACAGGCAGCGACGTCGTTGCACGTAATAGCTCACATGCGGCATCTATTCGAGCCATAATTGCTCTGCGGCGACATAGTCGTCAAGTCATGTTCCCCACGCTGTAAACCAGGTTTGACCGGTACATGGAGTAGTTTTTCTCGAGTGGGACCCATGCGTCAGCGAAACCGGCCTCTGTTCGTGGGGGAACCTTCTCTGCCACGCGCCGGCGTCCCGCGGAGCACACTCTGTCCCGTCGTCTCGGTTTCTCCGGGCTGGGGAAAATTTTCCTGGCGAGTCGGCGGCAATGGAGCGGGCGACTCGAGCTGTGGCAAAGAAGCGGGCGATTCGAGCTGCGGGAATGGAGCGGGCGAGTAAAGTTGCGGCGAGGGGGCGGGCGACTGGAGCACCGGCAATGGAGTCGAGCAAGCTGGCGGCGAGTCCTGCGGCGGAGGGAAGAGCGGCCGCGCGAGTCCAGCAGCGGCACCAGGAATCGAGCAAGCTGGCGGCGACGCAAGGCTTGGGGTGGTGCGTCGAGGGAGCGGCGAGGGAGGATGGAGGATGGGGTGGTGCGGGTACACGGTCGCAGAGGCGACCGGCGGCCCGATTTGTGTCTCGTGCAGCGGCGCGGGGCTCCATCTATCTCGACGGCAAGCGACCCTACCGGATTTCAGTCCAGCAGGTACTGAAGAAGGCGTGGAAGCGTCACGGCTACTACAGCTCCAAGGGTTTTCCGCTCGGCGGTGATTCGCCGCCGATGACGAGGCAGAGGTTTGCCTCGATGCGCAAAATTGCTGCGTTCGACGACAGCAGCTCGGGCGGTGCTGCGGGCGACGAGAGCAGCTCGGGCGGGAGCTCATCGAGCAGCAGTTCAGCATGCTCAACCCCGAGCGTGGACTTCGATGCCGCGTTGAGCCTAGAGGCTTTCAGCCTAGTTGTCGGGATGGCGGCGGATAGATTGTTCTGCTCCGATATCTTCTGCGAGATGAAATCGAGCTAGAAGATTGTGCTGCAGAGCCATGGCGGAGGGAAGATTGTGCTGCAGAGCCATGGCGGAGGGACGATCGTGCTGCATTCTGTAGATAACTAGTGTAGTGAATTTTGTTAGGTGCCTGAAACCATTTCAGGCAGTGTTTGCCCAGCGCTGGGAGCGTGTGTGGGAGTTCTTTTGTGAAATGGCCGTGCTCTGGACGTGCCCTGGACGTGCCGTGGCACGTTCCGGTAGGTGAAACCTTGTTTTTGTAGGTGAAACCTTGTAAACAAAATATAAATTATTGTGTTCCTTGTTTTTGTGTTCCTTGTCGCATTCGCACGCCGTCAGATTGTGGCATGCACACTGTCGAACGCCTTTGGGAGCGCGCTCTGGACACGCCCGATTGTCGCATTCGCACGCCGTCGGATTGAAAACAAGTTGAAAGAGTTGAAACATTGTCAACTAGGTAGAGGCTTATGTCATCTATAGACAAAATGTTTTAATTTTTTATTTAACTTACCAAAATGTAAATATTGCTAGTGTTGCTAGTGTTACCAAAATGTAAACATTTGTAACTATTACCAAAATCGAAATGTACATGTTATTTGTGCTAGGCTTGGATGTTGCAATGATTTCATACTAATTTTTGAATTCAAATTTGAACTACAATTCAAATGTACATGTTATTTGTGCTAGGCTTGGATGTTGCAATGAGGAGGATTTCATTTGTAAATATTAATCTTCTAATGGTGGTAGATTTGTCGCAAACAGAGGCATAGCCTAGTGGCAAAGGGTTGATGCTCCCTTTGCCCACCTAAGTTCGAGTCCCCTTGCTCGCAATTTAGGTGTTGCACATTATATGTCCTAGTCCAGTAGCTTAGTGGGTCGGGCATCTCACTATTATAGAAAGATTTCTATAATAGTGGGTTGTCCCATCCATTAAAATATTGCACTTGGACAAATTCTTTTGAATTTTTTAATTTTTTTTTATATTTTGATTCTTTTGTGCTAATTTATGAATATTTGAATTCAACTATGAACCAAAATTGAAATGCACATGTTATTTGTGCTAGACTTGGATGTTGCAATGATTTCGATCTAACTTGGTCATCCCCATTTGTAATCCTGTCATTTTTCTAATCGGTTCTCCAAAATGAGCTACAAAAGAGCCCCAAATGTAGCCCAAACAGCCCCATTTCTAATCCTGTCATTTTTTCGACATTCCTAGACCAATTTTTAACTCAAAACTTGTTTAAAAGTTGGTTTGATAAACTTGTTTAAAATATTCAAAAAAATCAAAAAAATGCAAATCCAGTGCACATGGTCTTATTTTGTCATGTACTAACAGCTCCAACTGATAAACAAGGTCTACATACATATTAAACAAGAAATGCTTCAATATGGTGTGAAATCTCACATCTCAAACTATAGTCCTAGTTTGAGATGTGAGATTTCATACCATATTGAATCATTTCTTGTTTAATTATATCTAGACCTTGTCTATCAGTTGGAGTTGTTAGTACATGACAAACTAAGAACATGTGCACTGGATTTTCATTTTTTTGATGTTTTTTGAATATTTTGTGATTATTTCAAATTCGGTCAAACTAAGTTTGACCAACATTTGAACAAGTTTTAAACATGAAAATGAAAAACCAAGCTTGGATCCTTCTTAGTCAATCCAAAATGAAGCTTTGGTGAGTTTTTTGTAAATTTCATGTTGCAAATCCAAACCACCTCTCTTCGCACATGAGAGTTCGTAGTTTGAGATGTGAGATTTCACACCATATTGAAGCATTTCTTGTTTAATTATATCTAGACCTTGTCTATCAGTTGGAGTTGTTAGTACATGACAAATAAGACATGTGCACTGGATTTCATTTTTTTTATGTTTTTTGAATATTTTGTGATTATTTCAAATTCGGTCAAACTAAGACCAACATTTGAACAAGTTTTAAACATGAAAATGAAAAACCAAGCTTGGATCCTTCTTAGTCAATCCAAAATGAACTTTGGTGAGTTTTTTGTAAATTTCATGTTGCAAATCCCAAACCACCTCTCTTCGCACATGAGAGTTCGTAGTTTGAGATGTGAGATTTCACACCATATTGAAGCATTTCTTGTTTAATTATATCTAGACCTTGTTATCAGTTGGAGTTGTTAGTACATGACAAATAAGACATGTGCACTGGATTTCATTTTTTTGATGTTTTTTGAATATTTTGTGATATTTCAAATTCGGTCAAATCTAAGACCAACATTTAAACAAGTTTTAAACATGAAAATGAAAAACCAAGCTTGGATCCTTCTTAGTCAATCCAAAATGAAGCTTTGGTGAGTTTTTTGTAAATTTCATGTTGCAAATCCCAAACCACCTCTCTTCGCACATGAGAGTTCATTGTTTGAATGTGAGATTTCACACCATATTGAAGCATTTCTTGTTTAATTATATCTAGACCTTGTTATCAGTTGGAGTTGTTAGTACATGACAAATAAGACATGTGCACTGGATTTCATTTTTTTGATGTTTTTTGAATATTTTGATATTTCAAATTCGGCCAAACTAAGACCAACATTTAAACAAGTTTTAAACATGAAAATGAAAAACCAAGCTTGGATCTTCTTAGTCAACCAAAATGAAGTTTGGTGAGTTTTGGACAATTTCATGTTGCAAATCCAAACCACCTCTCTTCACACATGAGAGTTCAAATGAGCTCTAAAGGTAGGGTAAACGGCTCCATTTCTAAGCAAGATTTTTTTCCACCTTGTCTAAATCAGCCAAATAACTTCCTACACATCTACTCTATATATAAAACCATGTGCACTGGTTTTTTTTTTTGATGTTTTTTGAATATTTTATGATTATTTCAAATTGGTCAAATCCAAGTACCAACATTTAAACAAGTTTTAAACATAAAATGAAAAAATAAGCCTGGATCATTCTAAGTCACCAAAATGAAGGTTCTGTGATTATTTTAATTTTTTCTGAATTAGTTGGTCAACCCACACAAAATCCTACGAAGCTTCTGTGATTTAACCCTGGCCGTCCGATCATGCCTTCTAGAAGGAAACCCCCCGATCCGCGCCAGTCCCAGTTCTGCGCTCTGATTGGCTGTTGATTTTTTTTTTGAGAGGAGGCTGTTGAATTTTTTTCTGCAGTGTTTCGAACGCGCATAGGCCACGGCCCAACAAACTCCACGGCCCAACAATTTTTTTTAGCTGCAGTGTTTTATTAATTTCAAACGCGCATAGGCTACGGCCCAGAAAACTCGACGGCCCACGGCCCAAATCCTGTCGTGCCCTAGCTATTGCTCTTCTTATCCACTAACCCTGTCGTGCCCTAGCTATTTCCCCACCCTGTCGTGCCCGAGCTATTTCCCCACCCTCGCCGCCGCTCGCATTAGCTCGCCGCCGGTGATCAAATCGAGCTACGCCAGTAGATCCAGCCCCGCCGCCCGCCGATGTTTAGGAGGGGAGGTCGAATCGCCGGCCGCGGTGGCCATTCCGGCGGTGGCAACGGCGACGAGGAGCGGAAGGGGAAGAGGCGGGTTCCGGCTGACCCCGCTAGGAAGGCCGTGGCCGCTTCCGACGGCGCTCGTAAGCGAGGCGCGCGTGCGTGGACGAACCGCGGAATGCGGCCTCCGCCTGCGTACGAGCGCCGCGAGCTGCCTGCGTATGACCGCCGCATGGCGATGGCTGGAAGCTCCTCCGGTGCGGGGAGCTCCTCCATTGCTCGGGCACCGCTGCCGCCGCCGAAGAGGGAGGAGGAGGAGGAGCAGGAGCGCCCACCGCGCAGCGGCCGCCCCCTCCTGCCCGGGGACTTCGTCTCCGACGAGGACCTGCCCTGGGTCACCTTGGAGGTGTTCCAGCGCAGCACAGAGGAGGAGAAGCGCCGTCAGATGGAGATTGAGCTCGACCAACGCCGCCTCGAGGTCGGGATTTACAGTTCCCTCCACGACGTCATCGACATCAGCTCGGACTCCGACGGGGCCGGGCTATTCGACTCCGACGAGGACTAGGACTGAGCGGCGCCGCCGCCTCGTTGCCGCTGCCGCACCCCCGGGGCTCCGGTGTGAGCCCAATTTTGGGTCGTAGCTAGGGGTAGGAGCAGCAGCGAACGTCCCCCCTGTTTATTTTCAGTTCATCTCCGTGTGGCTTTTGAATCTATGAGCCACGAGCTTCTGTAATGTTAATGTAATGTACTGCAGTTTATCTACTATATGCGCCCCGCGGGTTTATTTTATCTTCATTTATTTATGTTTTGCCTCGCCGGCGTTGCCGCGCTGCGTCGATGTCGCCGGAGAAGAAGAAGAAGAAGAAGCAGAGAAAGCGCGCGCAGGGGAAGAGATTAAACGGTCGTCGTTGCTGACGTGGGTAATTGTGGGTCCCACCCGCCTCCCTTTAATCCTAACTGACTGCGATTAAGAGCAATGAGTTAGGGAAGATATTTGAGCTCAATGAGACGTCGCATGTGAGCTATTACAACCAACGACGTCGTTCTCCAGTGAATAGCATGAAAAGGTGTAGTACCTGGGCTATTCGCCCGAGATGAAAGGGCCCATGTTTGTCGCGATGTGGAGCCCACTGGCTCTGGTTTTCACTATCATTTGTTCGTACTTCTTCCTTGGAGAAGCTGTGCACCTCGGAAGGTAATCACTTGCACACACTTAATATTTACATGAAAAGTTTAGAATATGATATGATAGAATGTGAAAATAAAGTACTATTTAAGCAATCAAAGGGTTTGTCTATTCATAAAAGAAAAGGAATCAACAATACGCTAAGAGTTGCACAATTATTGGGAGAATATCCAAACCTCTAAATATCATAGATATGACTACTCTCTTACTAAAGATTCCTCGAAATTATAGCTTGCAATATTATTGTTATTTAAATTAATTATCTTACATGTTAGCCATTATAATAGATTGTTTTTAATTTGGTGTCCCTTGTTTTTGTAGCATATTGGGTGGGATTCTACTAGTTGGTGGCCTCTACAGCGTTTTGTGGGGCAAAAGTAAGGAAAAGGAAAATAAGATAACACCTGTCGTTCCAGATGAAAGACAAAGCCAAGTTGTTTTTAATTATACAAGAGAAACACGATGAGGAGCTAACATCGCAAGTATAACAGCCGAGCAAATGTACATTTGGCAAGACACCTGTAACATGTTTGTGACATACACGAATGTTGTAGTTAATATCATAAAAGTAATAGTATAATTTTCAAGGTCCATGCTATTAGCATAGTGTCTAATTGGACTCCTGAAAGCCAGTCTAAAGGTAAACGTCAGACCGCTTTGGTCAGAGTTGGAGGTGACATTCTTTTGGCATGTGTGAGATTGAATCTGCAGTTGGACATGTTCACGAAATAGATATGGATACAGTTTCTCAAGAAGATATCCCTATTGGCGGCTCTTCTCCGTCAACTTTTGATGGTGTGTGCGTGGGGGGGGGGGGGGGGGGGGGGGGGGGGGGGGGGGGGGGCGCGCAGAGTAAGAAGGGGATCACACAAGATTGTACGTAGATGCGATTAATCTACACCGGTTTCCTCGCCAGGAGTTGTACGTACAATGTTACCCCTCTCTCATCTCCTTAGTTAGCCCTCCACATCAGTTGTCTACTTGGGTGGCAGGTCTTAGATCTAGCGTGGAGCAATGTTACTGCCCTAATATCCACATTTTCTAGCCTCCCCTTGCTATTATCTTGTATGGGTGTCTAATTGTACGAGTGTCGTTCCTTAATTTAGGGATCAATTGTAACATATGATTTGAAGCGAAAATATATCACATCACCAGTGTCGCACCACCCTAAGACAAATATCTATACAATCCCCCCAATTTTCACACATCATAAGCACAACAAGGAGTCCACAAGGTCAACGATCATGACAAGCACCACCCCGGTGACAACCTGTAGTAAGAGGCTTGCCGGCCCTGCCCGCCGGCGCGCACTCGACACCCTTGGTATCGTCTCAGGAAGCGCGCACTCCTCGCCGTCGAAGTAGACCCTCTTGGGAAACCCTTCCCCTCTGGGAATGTTTATGTTGGGCGCGTCTTTCTTCTTGAACGAGATGACAGACTGCTGCTTCCCGGGCACCCTGAGACTGTCCCCCGCGGCCTTGCCGTCGGTGATGGGCTCCAGGTAGGCGAGCCCCGGCAAGCCCTGCATGAACACGGTGTTGTTGAACGGGGCGCCCATCCTCGTGCCGTTGAAGGAGTAGACGTTCTCGTAGCCGCTGTAGTGGTCGCCCATGGTGACGGCGGCGAACCAGTCCTTGAAGGTGTAGTCCTGCCAGTTGAAGATGGTCATGCGCACCGACCAGCCGGACTTGTAGTTGTTCATGACGTGCCAGTTGATGCTGAGGCCGCAGTTGTCGCCGCACGGCATGGGGTTGGGGACGCGCCAGTGCTTGATCTTGGCCCATGCCCGCGCCTTGGCCGTCCGGTTGTCGAACGGGATGAGCATGGCCTCCGCCGGGAGCAGCATGGGGTGCGCGTCCTGGTTGCACGTCGTGGTGTCGTTGCCGCCGCCGCAGCCGCAGGCGCACGTGTTGCACGGCACCGTGGAGTCGTTGTAGTAGGCCGAGAAGGAGACACAGCACTTGGATGCGCGCTTCTTGGGGCGCGTGATGCTGCACGCCACCTGCCACGACGCCACGGCCGGCGTCAACGACATGAGCCCCGTCGGGTCGGGGAACTCCATGGGGCTCACTCGGATGGGCTGCCCGCAGACGTAGTGCGGGTTGAGCTTGCCGGTGATCGTCCAGTTCTGCGGCGGGTACAGCGCGGTCCGGTTGAGGTCGGGCGGCATCTTGTACACCGTGAGCTGGAAGACGGCCCGGGACTTGGACTCGTCCATGGTGGGCGGCAGCAGCGTGCCGTTCTTGCAGCAGAAGGGCAGGTTGCCGACGTCGTTGTCCTTCTCCCTGTCCGGGGGGAGGTCGACGATGACGGGCCGCTTCTCGCAGTTGTACACGGGGGTGAAGTCCATGTCCTTGGAGTAGCTCGCCGCCGGGCTGTAGATGCAGGCTGCGCCTTCCTTGAGCAGGGTGTACGCGCCGCGCATGGTCTCGATGAACTCGCCGCGCTTCCACTCCCAGGTGAGGTTCCAGTTGTCGAGCCGGCTGATGGGGCCCCAGTTATCGATGGTGACCTGCGCCATGTACTTGTTGCCGAACGCCTGCAGCACGTCGTAGGCGATGGTGATGTCGCCCTTCTGCCGCGGCAGGTACCGCGTGCTGTTTGGTTTCTTCGCCTTGAACTTGGGGTCCTTGACGCAGCACACGTACATCACGCTATCTGCACAATTAACACACATCGCCTTCATTAAGTTATCTGGCAAATCAAGCATGCATGCAAACCCTAAGTTTTGTGTGGGCGAAGGCGAACTAGGTACTACCTTTGTGGGTCGGGGCGGGGCACCGGAAGCCGGGGTTGGCGAGCTTGATGGTCTTGGGCATGGGCTTGCCGGGGGGCTTGACGCCGAACTGGGTGCCGGTGATATCGATCTG
This sequence comes from Poa pratensis, assembly GCA_947311845.1. Taxonomy (NCBI): domain Eukaryota; kingdom Viridiplantae; phylum Streptophyta; class Magnoliopsida; order Poales; family Poaceae; genus Poa; species Poa pratensis. The sequence goes on from CAMZMU010000104.1 coordinate 33,286,005, forward strand.
GACCTCGATCTGTGCCAGGTCACCGGCGGTCTCGATGGAGTTCAGGAGGTCGGCCATGGGGTAGCCCGCGAAGGTGACGCCGCCGGAGACGTTGGCCGGGAAGTCGGTGCCGTCGAGGAGCATCGCCCCGCCGCCGACGGACACGAGGATCTCCCTGTGCTGGAACCCACGAACATCTGCCACGCCTTGAGGTCCTCCGTCATGGCGTTGAGCACCGTCGCGCGCGCCTTGAACGCGTACGCCTGCGCCGTGGCGTTCTTGAGGTGCGGGTACTCCTTGGTACGCTCGATGAACGTGTAGGACAGGAACGCGCCGTTGCACGCCTCCTGCGCCTTGAACTGCGGCTTGTCCTTCTCGTCGTCACCGCCGCCTCCGTTAGTATAATCCTGCGCCCGCGCGGCCGTGACGACGACGGCGAGAACGACCGCGGCGGCGAACAGGTGTACTCGCCAACGCCGCCGGAGCGGCATTGGCGCCGCTTTGACCATTTAGCTCGATCGATCCGGCCAGGACCAGGAAGATTGCCGGATCGAGCTAGCTAGCGCTGGAGCGTCGAGGCAACAAAGCTCGCTCGAGGGTGAGGCCCGGAATGGTGGGAAGCAAAGGCGTTCCAACGGTGGACGAGGCGGAAGGAGGTATAATTAGGCATGCAGGATTTGTGCCAGCTCGCGGAAATTGAGGACGTCCTCCGTGCGCGTGTGTGCAACGTTAATGGTTGCGGACGTTTGTTTTGAGGAAGAAGGGAGACCCTGTCAAACGACCGGATTTGGACGCCGGGCCGTCTAATAATAGAAGCTATCCCTCGTCGTCTCCCATCTCCGCCGCCGCCACTAGGCCGCGCCGCTCTGCCGGCCTCCCCGCACGACTCACAGGCAGACATTGAGGTCGTTAGTGTGTTTCCTGCGTCTAGTAATAGTTTGCTCTCATGACTTTCACAGATGCAACCCATCATTAGCCATTTTTGTCACGAGCCCAAAAGAGTTTATGGATGCCACTAATGAAGGAGATGATGTATCTTATTCTGAATACGAGTATGATATACGTATATTGGCATCATTTTAAGCTTCCGGCTGATATCGATGATGAACCTGAGGTACATATATTCTGAATTCTGAATATCATAGCACTCCCACCTCTTGCCAATAAATGGGCTTTTGAGATTTTTCTGAAATTGCTTATTTGGAATGCCACATATGGGCCCAAATTGTTACAATGCTCCGGTTGTTTTGAATGTTATTACCACCAAAGAGTTAACCATATCTACAAAAACACTTATTATTCAACATTTCAACAATTAAAATACTAGCAGTACCATCTACCCTTGCTTCTAGTGCATCAAGGGGTAAACCAGATGGAGGAGCTCGTTCTATTACGAGAAGCATGTACACGTGCTCTCCACATCCTTCAAACCACTAATTTCTGAGGATCCAACAATCCTCACCGGATTCGGTGGTGGCATAGTCTATTACTAGCATCGCGTGGCCGCTATTTGTGCCGCACGGTCCACCGGGTACATATTGAATTTCTTCCTGCTAGGGTCGACCGACACGTAGACATGCTAGAACACCACCGCCTTCCTTAGCTCGATATCAAAGTACAACCTCAATTGTACAACGCCATTTATCGCCACGAAGGGACTCATGACCTTGTGGCAGGAAAGGCTGTGTTTTGTAGCTTGCCTACACCGTCGTTGGTAAGGTAGGCGTTGGCCGCCAAACCACCGTTGAAGCATGTGTCAGTCGTAGGTGAATGGGACACGAGTAAGAAATCCCAAATTGCTAGCCAAACTAACTTATATGATCGCACTCTATTGGAGGTGCATGCAATAGAGTATGGGGGGGGGGGGGGGGGGGGGGGGGGGGGAGGACCCTTTATTGGAGGTGCATACAACGACATGAAATGGACGGTAGTACCTCCTAGCGCTTTTGCAAGACCGCCACCAGCAATTATCCAGGTATATACCACATTCGTCCAATGTTTCTCTTGCTAGGCTACACAACAACACACACCATATCACAATTGATTTTTAGGGGGCACTCGAAAAAATTATTTTTAAGGGCACTTTTTAATTACTTCTACAAAAATCAATTTTTATGCGAACTTCTCAAAAGTCCATGTTTTTTTTTAATTTTGTAAAGACGAGAATTGTGTTTTAAAGGTGTACGTACATAGCGGTGGGGATATAACTTGGTGAGTTCAAATTTAGACTACATGCCTCGGTGTCATATCCATCTGCTTATTGAAAGTGCTAAACTACCCTCTTAGAGCATCTCCAGCAGATGATGCATAATATGGCACCACTTTTTGATTATATGGCACCAACTTTTTCGTTGTAGGGCACGAAAACAAGTTTTGCTCTGGTGGATGATGTATTTTAGGGCACCGAAAAACTGGGAGCTCCAAGAGATGATGTAAATAGGGCACAAAAATATGAATTCCATCGAGGCATGCATATGAATCAACACACATATATCATCAATAAAATTTCATCACACATAAAACATCAAGCACAGTTCATCACACACATAAATATCAAAGCTCACACACATAGTTCATCACAAAACACCTCAAATTTGATGTTCACACACATAGTTCATCAAAACATAGTTCTCACAAACACAAATAAAACATGATGAGCACTTATACTTGGTTGTTGCCATTGCCATCATCATGTCTTTCCTCCATGTCTTCCATGGCACCATTAATTGCCACTTGAGCCGCCGGCCATGGCATCATTACCACATGAGCCGCGGTCGTCGCATCATTGCCAAGCCACCACCCATACCAACATCGGCATTGCCATCCCCAGGTCGACACCCATGACAACGTTGGCATTGTACCCTACCTCAGCCCATGCAAACATTGCCACAATTGCTTTCCACCCATGCCTCCGTGAACCCTCCAACGGCGCAAATAAGCACTACAATTCATCTCAACTGCATATATGAACACTCAAATTGATCTCCAATTCTTTCAACAAGATAAACAAAAAAATTAGAGATGTTTATACCCGCATATCGTCAAACACGTTCGGGGCGGCGTTGACCGTGGCTGCGGGTGACGGCGGATCGACGTCGATGCCCGTCACCGCTGCAGCAGCACAAGGGTGATAGGGTGCCGATATCGCAGCAGTAACATCACCGCTCGCATCAACCTCCTTCTCCGCCGCCGCCTTTGCCTTCTTGCTCGGCCACCGCGCGGATTTTGTGGCGGCCTATTCCGCCAGCGCCGCCTGCATGAGCCACCGCGCTCCGACGCGTCTTTTCCGCTTGCGGCCATCCTTGGAGCCACGAAATTGGTGCGGCGGCTCACGGCGAGCTTTTTCGCCTTCGGCGGGAATCGGGAGGACTGGAGACGGCGGCGGGTCGCCAATCGGAGCTTCCATATCGAGGGATATCAATGAGGAGGGGGGGGGGGGGGTGGATTGTTTGGGAAGCCCTTCTGGTGATGCAAACGCCAAATTTGTGGGTGCCCTAAAACTTTTACATCATAGTTTAGGGATCGATGGGTCATCTTTTGAAGTAGATAATAGGGCCAGGTGATGTATAAATATGTTTTTTTTTGGCACAAGCCATGTTATACATCATCTACTGGAGATGCTCTTAGGTTTTCCTCAGGAGGAGGGTGGTGGTGCATGGAAGGAAGCATATCCAAAAAAAAAAGAGAATGAGAATACGTTTTGGTTGGTTTGGTCATCTTCGACATTAGAGAGAATGAACATATTCATCACTAGGAAGCAACTATAAGTAAATATACAAATACGAAATAATTATAGAAAGAATTTGAATTCACTATTACACCTTATTGGTAAAATACATAAATAGAGATAAAAAGGATTAAGGCCAAAGAGAGAATGAACAAGATATAAAAAAGGTATGTCCTTTTTTTTTCTTTGTCTTTTTTGGTCGCCAGCATAGCCTGGTACGTGCATTGGGCTGGTGGGTTTGCGGGCTTCGTTGTTGGGCCAAGCCCACCTCCATCTGCCCGATCGCCTCGAGAAGAAGAATGGCCGGCGACCATCCCCAGATCCAACTCGCCGGACTCCGGCTCCTCCTCCGGACTTTTCCGACGCTTGCTACCTAATTCTTTTCTCCATCTCTGTCCCAAATTGGATCGAGCCAGGTCATGCGCGCGAGAGGATGAAGGCGGAGGTCATGCGCCGGCGAGGGGCCCGTCCTTCCCCGCGCCGGCGAGACGCTGAGGGCGCAAGGGGTGACGTGCAGCGGAGCCGAAGGAGACGGACGTCCGGCGGCCAACCACTCGGGTAAGACGGCGGCCATAACTCACAGTATGTAGCAGAGTTTTACAGAGGCCTCTCGGGATAAATGAAATTATATTGGTTCACTGCTTGAGCAGTTCCTCTGTCAGGACCCGATGGTCTCCGACATGAAGAGGATCAGGTAGAACAGGGATTTGGGGATAAATCGGTAGATAAAACTGGTAATTGCTGAACTAAATAAAGTAAATTGCAGGAAAAGGGAAAGTAAAAACTAGGGTTCATATTTCTGATTGTTGAACAAAGGATACATGGAGGGCTTATAAAGGCCAAACCAACTACTAATTGCCACTAAGGTGAGATACCTAGAATGCCCTCACTACTACCAACATATTACTAATCATGCCACTACTAGTCCCTGACATTACTCCCCCCTTGAGACCATTGGTCACCAATGGAACAAGTTTCTTCAGAAACTTTAACATTGTCAATTATCCTTCAAAACTCATTCACCATGTCAGGGAGGCAAAAATGTAATAAAGATAATACCCATTTCCAAGATCTGAAGATAGTTCGATGAGAACAACAGATTCTTTGCATTGTAACTCTGGACACCTTGCTTATGGAGAAACTTGCATTGGCCAATAATGAAGTCCATGGTGTATGCATATTCAGATGATGTGATACCATTAGGTGATGTGCTAGCCCATTTGGTACTCTGTTGTAGATGGAAACCAACACATGGTGAGGTAAGCTCATCAAGTTCAGTGTTGTTGGAAGCAATATGTTGTATGCAGGCTGTCAAGCTAAGAAATGAGAATTGTGCTGCCCTCTGCATGAACTGAACATAACTGGGCACTGTATATTTATCTAGCAGCCTATCTAGGTTATTCAGAACACCAGGGTCCCATGACATGTATGTTGGCATACCAATTTCTGATTTCCAGAGTACATAGGTGTTGTTTTGAACCCTGAATGGTAGGTATTTGCACACACTGAAATGTGTGACACTTGAACCAGTAAGTATTGGTGCATGTGATGCACTTTGTAAAGCTTGACTAGCATGTTGGTTGTTCCTTGACATAAGAGGCAGTGAAGCTCCTGGATGTGTAACAGTAGGAGGTGTTGCAGGATACGATTGCAGAATTATAGGGACTCCAGGATCCCACTCTTTTCTTCTTTCAGGGAGTAACATCACATTCCAACTTGGGTCTCTTGGCTGCTGTACATAAGCACCAAACTTGCTTGAGTAAGGTGGTGTTGAAGCTCCTGGATCCCATACGTCTCTTCCTTCTTCACTTAACACCATATTCCACTTATAGTCTATGAGGAGTACATCTCCCATTGCACAACCAGGTGTGGAGGCATACTCTAATAATTGTGGGATGCACTGCCTCTGCTTGTATGTTACCACAGAAACATCCACATTGTCTGCGAGTGTGAATTCTGAAACAGCTTCAGGTAATGGATTTTTAGATGACTCACTGTAGTACTTGGGAAGCTGTTCAATTTCTTGTTGCTCTTCTTCGTATGGTTGCCGCTCAGGAGTGCTAGCTGACACATCAACAAATGCAGTTGAGCAGTCCTCTGTTTCGTCACCATAGACATCGAACACTGGGTCAGTGGCAACTCGCTCTAAGGGATAATCTGCCGCTAGCGCATAGTAACTCTTCTCAGTGCCATCTGCTAGGAGGATACTTCGACGATGAAGATTACTAAAACAATAGGACTGCGGCATTTCAACAAGGTTCTGCTCGCTGAGGTTGTTGTTTCCCTCTGGCACACATGTACTCTGAATTGGATTTCCCTGTTCCTGGTAGTAGTGCAGAGGTGAACTGTATTTTCTGGGACATGATCTTGGCGTGGGCATTTTACAGAACACTTGCTGAGCAACACAAGCTCTATTTGAGGGCACAGCGGACGGATGCATCACTGACACAGAATCACACGCTGGTGTTGGAGCAGCACAAGATTCACCAACGTAGGAGTTAAGAGAGCTTGCTGTTGTACTGGCATTAGAGAGCATAGATGCAGTAGATGCAGGCGATCTAGTCCCTGTTCCATTGCGAGAGCTTGATGTTGACAATTCACCGAACACCTGGGAGACCGCACAAGCAGGGACTGCTGCTGTGCTTCCTGATGATATTGTGAAGCCGAACTGGTCTGGCTGCCTCTTGTTGGCGTTGGTGGGGAAGGCGTGGTCGTCGCCGTCGTTGGCCAGGAACGTGCGCACCTGGTCGACCTTGGAGGAGGAAAGGTTGGCGCTTGGGGAAGATGGAGTCGTTGGCGGGTCCGGCGATTTGGAGGAGGCGTGGCTCTGGTCTGCGTTGGCCTCACTGTCCCGGAGCTCGAGCATCTGCGCGTGGTCGGTCAAGGGCACGGACGCATGATCCCTCTGCATCCTGGAGGCGGAAATCGAGCGCTTGCCGGTGGAAATTTGGCACTGTGAGACCCTCGACTTGAGCATCGCGCTGCGGAGACGAGCCTGTATGTTGAGGAGCTCGCGCTGCACCTCGTGTAGGGTGGCGGTTGCCTCAGTGGAATAGCCGGACGTTGTGGACGAGGTAGGAGGAGTTGGATCTGGAGCGGGAGATGGCCAGTTTGGCTCAACGTTGGTGAGGATTGGGGTCGGCTCGCTGGTCGGGCAAGAAGATGTGGTGGCGTAGGGGACGGATGGACCGCATGGTTGAGCTGGGTAGAAGCCGGTCGGGGATGCGTACGCGGGAGCGGGGGGCGGATAGGGGTAGGCGGCGGCGTAGGTAAAGGCGGGTGTGGCGCTGGAAAACAAGGGAGGAGGAGGGGTGAAGGTGGAGGATGTCGGCGCAGGCGGCGGCGGTGGAGAGAAACCTGACGCGGTCGTGTACGCCGAGGCCGAAGATATGTAGGGATTGGTAGCGGCGTAGGGGAAGGTAGGTGGAACGAAGGGGAAAGGCTGGGGGTAGGTGGCGGCGGAGGGAAGGCTGGGGGAGGAGAAGGAGTAAGGGAAAGGGGATGGCGCGGTCGCCATGGATGCCGATTCAGAAAGAGCAGAAGAGGACGAGGAAATCGCCGGTGCGACGGAATCGAAGACGAGGGAGGGAAGGGAGGGAGCAGCCCGTCGATCGAACTGGCTCTGATGCCAATTGTCAGGACCCGATGGTCTCCGACATGAAGAGGATCAGTAGTAGAACAGGGATTTGGGGATAAATCGGTAGATAAAACTGGTAATTGCTGAACTAAATAAAGTAAATTGCAGGAAAAGGGAAAGTAAAAACTAGGGTTCATATTTCTGATTGTTGAACAAAGGATACATGGAGGGCTTATAAAGGCCAAACCAACTACTAATTGCCACTAAGGTGAGATACCTAGAATGCCCTCACTACTACCAACATATTACTAATCATGCCACTACTAGTCCCTGACATCCTCCACATACGAATTTGTCTTATTTCTTTCAATTTAGTAGAGAGATGGCGAACGATCTGCATATACTCAGCTAAGCGGCCTTTTTTTCCGAACAATGGAGCATGATTTGAGAACTATATATATATTCTCCAAGTTTGTATGGTAGCACCGTACTTCTTTTAAATACTATGAAAACAAAATTACCATGATTTCTTTTACTATTGTTATTACTATTTTTTTATGATTTCTTAACATGTTACTCCAATATATTGCTGGAGTATTTGACTGAAGTGTGGTACTCATGTCTGTAAGAACCAAATGACATGCAAATTGCAAAAGCCTTACCTTTGTGCCGTGTAGCAGAAACAGAAACTGAACGAGGGAGTGTACACATTCTTTAACAACTTATACTCCCTCCGTTCCAAATTAATTGACTTCCATTTATCTAAATGTGGACGTATCTATCTCTACTATATAATATGGCTTCAGGTGATGGTTGGTACGTTTTTCCAATTTCCGATTTTACCCTGGCTTAAATCAAATTTACAACCGTGCCACCGCAAAGTGAAAATACTGATTCGCACACGGCCCGCTTTGGCATCACGACGCGACCTGGCCCCTCGCGGCCGCCAGGCGCAAGAAGATTGGCCCAGCTCTTCCTCCTCCTCACTCCAATCGCTGGATACGTTCGTAGCCAGTCAAGCTTCTTCGTGTCCCGGAGAAACTAAAACGGATGGTGAGGAGGAGAAGCGCTGGGCCGCCGCCGCCGAGGAGGCGCCAGGGGAGCTGGCCATGCGGGAGACTTCCTTGGCTCGTACTGATTCAGCAACGACGACGAAGACCAAGCGATGTCGGATTGGGAATTTGGGACCTGTACTTCTAGCTCGACGACTCGACGTAGGGGAATCCGACCTTGCACGATTCAGGCAGATTGTGCATGTAAGAGGACATCATAGGAATCGGGCGGCGTGGTCAACGGGCACCACCATGGCAACCCAGCCGCACGGGATAATTCCTCTCCTTCAGATCGAGACTCGATGCTACAGATCCGAGTGATGAATGCCAGTGAGGTGCGTGACCCTGCTTCTCTCTACTAGCTAAATAGACAGATTTAGGATATAGAAAATTTATTTTGGTTTCTTGATTGCACCTGCAGCACGGTCATCGTGAAGAGCAGAGCGTGGGTGTTGAAAATCAAGCTAATAATTAGTACGAGTGAGCGAGGGCAGTGTATTTGCATTGCTTGTGTTGAAAAATCGACTACGCGCGCTTCGCCCACGCCGACAACATCGTCCCCAGCGGCGCCGGCGCGGTCCCAGCCCTGGAGCTGGACTTCGCGTGCCGGTCTTCACTAACGAGAAGGCAACAGGAGAGATGCAAAAGTAAAAAAAACCATGCGCACTTAGGCTAAGATAATTGATGTTATGCATGGAGAAGCAGCCTTGTTACAGCTATGGGGATTATGGTCGACAAGGAGTGCTTCTGCTTCAGCTGTCATGGTCACGGCCAATACATCCCCAGCCTCCCCTTTCTGTACTGGAATGATAAGCACCATCCAAATTAACTTTAATCCAACCATTTGGTGGAGGTTGCCACTGCTTTACAAGCTTCTCAGTCGGTTTAACCGTCACAAATTCAGACATTCCCTTCTGGTATTTATCTTGCTTCTGTTTGAAGCCTACTAGGAGTATATATTTATTCAACGGTGCTAGAAGCATTTCCCCATTTATAGAATATTCCTATAAATGATAAACGTAGTCTGGATTTCATGGAGAAAAGATAGTACTACTTTATATTTCCATAACTATCTTTCAAATGTTGCTTTGCACAATATAAGATTTTCTAAAACTTGGGCTCTTTCCTTGAGGTGATATATTTAGCAATTCGAGGCAGTATACTAGATATTTATGTATCTATCTTTCAAATGTTACTTTCACGTTGTATTTCTAAATGTAACATACACGTAAGCGTCCAATATTTCCAAGTTTAAAAAGCTTTAAGAAGGAAGAACTTCTATTTCTACGTATCGTCCCCACTTATGTTTTACCATCCTACCATGTTTTATGAGATCGAGCAAAGCTACAACATCACATCAAAAGTGGCTTGGGAAGTTAGGGAGCAAAGGAAACTATATGACTCAAACACTAATGAGCTAAGCCGTGTTTTAGTGTGAGATTGTTTACTGTTCGAGTTTAATGAGTTACACATTTAACTTGTAAAGCTCAGTAAAAAACGTTAAATCTAAATATGGCCCCATCTAGGCATGAACTTATATTATTATTTGTGATTCCCTCATGGAGATTGTTATCTTTTCTGTTTACTATGGAAAAAATTATAAAGATATAGATGAATCAATATGTTATTTCCATCGGTTGAGACGGTGTTGCCGCAAAAATATTAAATATTTTAATAGCATTGTGTTTTCATGTTACATCTTACATGTGTGGTATAAAAGAAATTTAAGTCCCGTGGCAACGCACGGACATTCAACTAGTACTTATAACATGTCTAGATACATCCACATGTGGGCAAATAGAACTCAATTAATTTGGAACGGAGGGAGTAGTAGTTTTCAAGGCTGTGTTCATCTGTTTCCTGTCAATGCAAATTGAGTGCTTGTCACGTGAGAACTAACATAATGTGTCTTCTTAATAGGTTTGCATCAAGGATCAGGAATCCTTTTTGTTGAGAATCACTCCCTGCCTCAAGGATGCGCCTGACGTTACATGGCAAACACTGCTTTCTTTGGTGAGGGCCCAAACATATACAGGTAAACGTTGTTAGAAATTCAGATATATGTCAGGCTATTAGGAAACCCCGTCGACATGACCATAATAAAAGTTCCAATTTGTACGAATCCACATGAGTTGACCAGCACGAACGGAAATATGCAGATGCAAACACCATCTTGGATCGATGCAATTGAATCTGTACCTCGGAACGTCTTTCAAAATTCTTGCCCTTCATATATAGTGCTCTTGATATCTGCGTGCATCTCCATAGCGTTTAGTGTCTGCACTTTCACATGGCAAACTTGATAGTACTAACCTGCCAGTTGTCTCTTTTGGATACAAGACAATTCTAGACTTCACTAGAGCACAATAATGGAGCAGGTTGCTATATATAATTAATCAGAAAGAAAATACGTGTTGGAAAGCATCTATCCACTGTATATCAAGGCCAGCACAACTGAGCAATAATTGAGGTTTCCTGATTATTCCATGGTGACAATCTGTAGAACAGTCATACAACTAGCATGTGGTGTCCTGGATACATCCAAACCATTCCTCTAGCGCCCACAAGCACCACTCCACCAGAGTAACAGAACTCTGGTTCTCAATTTTCCAGCCGGCCAGATGACGTCCGTGGCACCTGATGGGACAAGGAGGAAGACTGCGTGCGTCACCGGAGGGGATGGGCACATTGCCTCGGCGCTCGTGAAGATGCTGCTGCGGAAGGGATACACCGTCAAGACGACAGTCAGAAAGTCTGGTTAGATCCTCGATCATTCTCTATTCAGACTGTTGTGATCCGATGAACTGCGAGCTGACATTCACTGTTTTTTTCTTTTTGGTTTTTGGATCTCAGATGACATGGAGAAGCACCCCCATCTCAAAGATTTGCAGGCACTCGGCCCGTTGGAGGTCTTCCACACCGAACTGGAGGACGAGGGCAGCTTCGACGACGGGCTGCGACTATGCCTTTCTCGCCGCGGCTCCCATGAACCTCAACGCAGAGAACCCTGAGGTGGACAAACACGCCTGACCAAACTTAGTTTTTAAGGCTGACAAGACTGTCTCACACTCTGTACTATGTCCTCTACGGTCAGTGTCTTTTTTTTTTTGGATGGTAGTATTTTGAGTTGGTTGTCTGATGGCAGAAAGAAGTGATCGAGCTGGCCGTCAATGGAACCCTTAGCATAATGAGGTCGTGCAGGAGAGCAGGGACGGTAAAGAGCATGGTCCTGACATCGTTGGTGGTGGCCGTCATTGGCCGTCCTCTGCTGCAAGGAGTCCTGGACCAACGTCGAGTTCCTCAGAGCGACCAAGACCGGTGGCTGGGTATGCAGAAGCTTGACACACATACATATCTAATCTCAGTAACGGATGAAACGATGGCGTGCTTTGCGTGCCGTATCGCAGGCCTACCATGTCTCGAAGGTGCTTCAGGAGAAGGCAGCTTGGGCTTTCGCACAAGACAGCGGCATCAGCCTGGTCACGGTGTGCCCCGCCCTCACGGTAGGCATGGCGCCGGCGACGATGGTCCACACAAGCGTCCCCGTCGTCATTTCGTTGCTAACTGGTGAGCGTAAGATGTAACAGATGATGAGGTCGTGTAATGTGTTCTCAGGACCAATGTCGGCAAACACCGTAACTGTCCCACTGCTGCAAATGGCAAGAGAAACATTTGGCATGAAAGACGAGAAGTGGCAATGTACGAAGCCAAAGACGATCGATACATTTCAGGTACAAATCGATCGTACCTGCTCCGTCCATTCTAGTTCTGTACATCTAGGTAGGATAATGGTAAGATAATTAAGTACCACCTGAGACCGATAGTATTAGTTCCTCTTTGAATTTTGACTGGCTGCAGAGCACCCCTCTTGAGTTCTGACTAGATCTATATGCATGCTCAAATTGTACTCACGAGGAGTCTTTCTTTTTTACACTTATGTACTACGTGTATGATCGGTCAGGACTTAATCCAAGCTTGATGTGAAAGTACACATTGAATAAATAAGCATGTACTGTGATCGATTAGAGTTTCGTGACTTGAAAAATCGCCCCAACTTTGTCCCAGTGTTGTACTACGTATTTTCTTGTTTCATGACAATATTGCTTTTATGTGCAAGTTTTCGACTTGTGCATACCTTATATACCTGTTCAAGAGAAGTTTGTCCAGTACCAGTAGTTTATTTTTCTCCCTGTTCTCCTTTCTGAATTACCTGTTTAAGATCTGTATTGCCTAAAAAATGTTAACAGATCATTGTACAAGGGCCTCGACGAGCAGTCAAGGACCGAAGGGAAGTGCTCTGTGATTATGGTCGGGAGGCAACAGGAGGGAACAATCACTATGCAGCTCTTCCCAATCCACCATACAGAAGGCATGATCGAATTTGATCAGCTCGATACACCACGTATCGCATAGACCATGAAGATAAACCTCCTTCAGCTCGCAGTTGTTAAGGAAATGCCTAAACCCATCATTTTACTATGAAGGTCTGGGTCCTCATTGCCATTTCAACATTATTTACCGTGACGAAGACTTGCTATCAACTCTTAAACGAATTAGAGATGTTTTCAACTGGGTATTCAGTTGTTGTCCCGTGAAAGATCTGCTTGAGAAGTTGAGATAATGTCCGGTGATAATCTCTTAATTGACTTGATAATTGGGGCAATGTTGCCTGCTTATTATGCTGGCACGAAGGACCAGTAGTCTGTAGTCGTGAGAACAATATTGGCACAAGTAAAAATGGTGTTGAAATAGCTACCGTGCTTGGAGGATTCCAACTTTTCCAGAAGCTGAGATTCAGCTTCGGTGCCATGGGGTTGATGTCAGGTAAGGTCAATATTGTGCTCTTTTATAATTGCTGTCTGACTTATACCATTGAATCATTGATGCATGTAGCTGTTGAAGGAAAAATTGGCAGTATTTCTATAGTCCATGCCTGATTGCTGTCCTCTAATTATTAGTTGAAGAACGAAATACATAACAGACACTACGTACACTCGATCCACACACAGTAGATGCACATAGGTTATGTGTTTCTTAGTGGTGAGACAAGAACCTGTTGTTTCTACCATCACCATATATGTCTCCAACATGCAGTATTAAATCACGAATGTGCATTGCCTTCCAACTTGCCAATACAATAAGTGAAAAATATGGTTACCACGCACGCACTCATTATGACTAAAAATCGACTTCCACTAACAATCATGCAGTAGTTTAGCAGAAGGGTATATAGGCAGATCATTACTTTCTATGGCTCTGAATTTTACTATATTATCAGTCCAGCACTAAGCCTTGCCAGCAAAAGAGACTTTCCATGGCACAAGAGAAATTGTAATGCGGATGATTCTTAATTTGGTCCACCATATTAACACTCACTAGGCAAGAGATAACTGAGTAAGCAACCATGGAGAAACTTCTGGTGAGCGCATGCATCCATGGGGGCCATAGGTTCCGTCCTGGGAAAGCTTGGAAAAATGTTGAGCGATGAATACAATTAGCTGATCAAGGGTGTTTGCGACGACATCAAGTCCTCAACATTTTTCAGTATGATCTCGTATGGTCAATGAAGTATTTGTGTGAATAGCACCGTTACACTCCTTTTATTTAAATACTATTAGGGGAAAGAAAAGGAAATTAATAAAAAATACTTATTGTTGATTTAAACGGTTCCAGGTACAGTATGCTGTTTAATTTCTTAACGTGTTGATCTATTTGACTGAATTTGGGTATCCAGAAAACCAAATGATGTTGGTCTCCTGGCCATATATCAGGAAACCCAACAGCGTGGCCATAACCGAAATTACCAATTTGTACGGTTCCACATGAGTGACCAGCACGAACAAAAATGCACAGTTGGAAACACCATCTTGGATCGATGCAAGTGAGTCTGTAGTGCTCTATCAAGATACTTTCCCCCATCATAGTGCTCTTGATATCTGAGTGCACATGAAGCACAAGGCAATACTTCTTGTCGATTTTTCTCCATAGTTTTTAATTTCTGCGCTTTCACATGTCGAACTTGATAGTTACCGGCCAGTTGTCCCTTTTGGATACTATTTGCTTTTATTTATTTTACCAGGTCAATAGGAGACTTTAATATCACTAGAGCACAATGGAGCAGTTGGCCAGGTATAATTAATCTGAAGAAAAAATCAACTTGAAAGCATCTAATCTTAGTATATTCAGGCCAGCGACTTTGAAATAATTTGGTTATCCAGGAAACAAACGATGTAAGTTTCCTGGCCATATATCAGGAAACCCATCGACGTGGCCATAACTGAAATTACAAATTTGTGCGGATCCACATGAGTGCCCAGCATGAATGAAAATGTGCAGCTGGAAACACCATCTTGGATCGACGCAACTGAGTGTGTAACTGGGACCCTCTATCAAGAAACTTGCCCCCCTCATAGTGCTCTTGATATCTGAGTGAACATGAAGCACAAGGAAATACTTATTGTCGATTTTTCTCCATAGTGTTTAATCCTGCGCTTTCACATGTCAAGCTTGATAGTAACCGGCTGTCTCTTCTGGATACTATATGCTTTTATTTTTTTACCAGACCAATAGAATACTTTAATTTCACTATAACACAATGGAGCAGTTGGCTAAAGTATAATCAATCTGAAAAAGAAACAATTTGAAAGCATCTAATATCTGTATATTCAGGCCCACCACTGAGCAATCATTGAGGTTTCCCCGATTGTTCCAAGGTGACAATCCGTAAATAAATGCAACCAACATGCCACTACTATAATCGAATGACAAGTGTTTCCACATAGGCATGTCCTTTTAACACCTAATCCCATCTGTGTCAATGGCACTTCAGTCAATGCTGTATATGCATGCGTAGGAGTGGGATAGGCATCACTTTGTATTGCTACATATGCTACAAATTATGTATCTCAGTGGTTGTCCACATCGCAGAAAGAGATGACTATGTAGATAAAGGAGCCTGTTTACCCTTCGTCCACAATACCATTGCATTTTGATAGCCAGTACCCACGGAGCGGAGAGAACTCCGACTGAGCGATAATGGAAAGGTTTTTGGTGAGCGCATCCACGGGGGCCATGGGTTCCCTCCTGAACAAGTTGGGAACTATATTAAGTGATGAATACAAGCTGCTCAAGGGTGTTCGTGACGACATCAAGTTCCTCAAGGATGAGCTCGAGGCCATGCATGCGTTCCTCCTCGTGATGGCAAACGTGGAGAATCCTGACCAACAAGCTAAGCTTCGTGCGGATGCCGTGCGAGAGTTATCCTATGAGATTGAGGACAACATCGATAAGTTCATGGTACATGTGGGACGTGAGCCCGAGACCAACTCTGATGGCTTCAGGAACCTTTATAGCAAAAGCATGAAAAAGATTGCGGACATCAAAACCCGCCATAAGATCGCCAAAGATGTCAAAGACATCATGAGCCAAGTTAAGGAGATCAGTGAGAGATATGCAAGGTATGTAAATGAATCTTGTATGAAATAAGATAACTTTACAAGATATGTGTTTCATTGCAAAGTAAAAAGTTGTTCCTTCCAGAAATATTATCAGTTAGTTGCCATCTTCTTATCTAACTTATTTCTCTTCATATGTAAGGTACAAGATTGACGAGTCCTCGAAGCCTAGAGATGCAAAATTTGACCCTCGAATTATGGCAGTATATAAAAATGTAGCAGAACTTGTTGGTATTGATGGCCCAAGAGATGAGCTTGTGAAGTGGTTGAGCAACAAAGTCGGTGAATCAATTCATACTAAGCAGAAAGTTGTCTCTATTGTTGGCTATGGGGGTCTAGGAAAGACGACACTTGCCAAACAAATCTATGACAAGCTTGGAGCAAACTTTGAGTGCCAAGCTTTTGTGTCAATTTCACGTAGACCTGATATGAGGACAATTTTGAGTTCTTTATTATCTGAAATTAGCAATGGAAGGAAACATGCCAGAGAAAGTGCTCAACAAATCATTGATCAAATCAGAGAATTCCTGAAACAGAAAAGGTACACAACTACTCTACTGCACATAAGAATATGGGATTGTTTTTCCATAAGTCGTCTGAATTATCTTTATATCTCAGTCACATTTCTAATGTTTTAGGTCAACATCTAACCATCATTAACTCCAACTCACTCATATAATGTACTTACTAAAATTTATAGTAGTTTTCCATGATAATACATCGTCAAAGCTTTGAGGTGTTCTATGTACCACACGTTCGCTATGAAAAAATTACTTCCCTCCTTGCCTGCCTCACCACTTGGGACCTTGCCATCCTCAGAGAAGACTTTGTAAGTGTACGGTATATTTTCTTTTTTTTTTGGAATGTCTCTTTTAAGCAGTCAAGTGGTAACCTAAGAAGTCAAGACCTGACTACTATTTTTTGGAAGGTTCCAAGGTGGCTTGTCTTATATTTATATGTTGCAAATGTGACATCAAACCGAATAAGACACAAATCAAGCTAACCATAGAAAGCCATATCTGATATCTTAGAGAGTTATGTTTTAAGTTTTTTCCCCTCATACACTAGCATCTCAGACCAAAGCTGAAGCCAAACACAGCGTGTGTGGTACATTATAAGAACCCACTAATTCAGAAAATCTAAATTGGACAAGACATAGGAATATTTAAAATATAGTGGCGTGATACTTAGAAACTAAGATCAAAGAGCTCCCTCAAAAGTAATTTTAGTAAGATTTGAAGTGGAAGAACAACAAAAAGTCTGAAGCCTGGAATGGTCACATTGTTAATTAATTATGCATTCCACACCCTAGCGCATGTTAATTAATTATTTTTTATCACTCCTCGTATTTGGATGCCATTTTTTATTTCTTCAACTGGAATGGTCACCTTGTTACGTTTGTTTCGCTAATAATTTAGTTGTTCCATTAGCACTATGAATTCTGTCACCAACTATTTAACTTCAGTAGGCTAAATGCCATTAATATTTGTTTTTGGTTATGCTAAATTTTACTATAACTATATTGCAGATACTTTATAATAGTCGATGATGTATGGGATGTACAAACATGGCAAGCTTTGGATTGTGCATTAATAAGGAACGGTTGTGGTAGTGTTATAATGAGCACAACAAGGATATATGATGTGGCTAAATCATGTTGCTCCTCTCATGAGGATCTGGTCTACAAAATGCAACCACTTGCTGATGGTGATTCAAAGAGGTTGTTTTTCAAGCGAATATTTGGCTCCGAAGAAAATTGCCCTCCTGACTTGAAAGAAGCATCAGAATGTATTATAAAAGATGTGGTGGTTTACCACTGGCCATCAATGCCATGTCTAGCTTGTTAGCCACTGGGAAACCAAAAGAAGAGTGGGATAAGGTTAGACGTTCCATTGGCTTTGCACAAGGCAAACATTCTGAGATTGATGCAATGAGTTACATCTTGTCTCTGAGCTACTTTGACCTCCCTCTTCATCTAAGAAGTTGCCTATTATACTTGAGTATGTATCGTGAAGATTCGTTTATATATAGGAAACATTTGATACATAAATGGATTTCTGAAGGTTTCATCAATGGTGAAGATGGAGATCTCGCTGAACTGGGAGAATCATATTTCTGTGAGCTTGTTAACAGAAGTTTAATAGAGCCGGTGGACATGATATATGATGGCAAGGCATTGTATTGTCGAGTTCACGACACCATCCTTGATTTCCTCATTTACATGTCCGCCGAAGAGAATTTTTGCATTCTATTAAGCAATCATTCAAAGCCTGGTAGGAGAGTTCTACGTCGGCTCTCTGTCGGTCTCATGGAATATGAAGATCAAGGAAGTTTTGAGCAGCAACATTTATCACATGCTCGATCACTCACTTATTTTAGCAACAGGGCCGAGCAGTTACCCTTCTTTATGAAGTCAAATGCTTTACGCGTTCTGGACATACAATTTATACATAATTTGGAAAATCGCCACCTGAGAGATATTGGAAGACTTCTGCAGCTGCGGTACTTGAACATCTCTCACACTGATATAAGTGAGCTTCCTAGACAAATTGGGGACTTGGAGTATCTACAGACATTAGATTTGTTGTGGACAAAATTAGATGAGTTGCCTAAATCAATTACTCGTCTTAAACGGCTGGCACGTCTGTTTGTTGACAAGGATACTAAATTACCTGATGGGGTTGGGAACATGAAGAACTTGCAGGAGCTTTGGACTATAAACCCCTTGAAGCAATCACTGGAGTTTGTCGAAGAACTTGTCAAACTGACGAATCTAGGAAACCTGGGCATTACATGGGACACAACCAATGGAGATGACAGTGCAGTTTCCAAGGAGCAAAAGCTAGTGGCTTCCCTCTGCAATTTGGAAAGATGCAGGCTTCACACCCTCCACATTGAGTTTCATTCGACAGAAACAAATGCAGCCTTCACTGAACACCCATCCCTTTCTGCTCTCAATAGCATCCGAGAGATTACAGTCGGCCGTGCGCAATTCCGCGAGATTATAAAATGGATGGTTCCACTCATCAACCTAGTGAAGCTAAATACACATGGTGTGGAGATTGAGAAGAGAGATCTTGAGATGGTTGGAAGCATACCTACTCTGCTCTATTTGGATCTCGATAACGAAAAAAGCTGCGTAAAGTCTACCATCAACGGTGTCGGATTTCAACAGCTGCACACGCTTCGGCTGAACCTGGCTGTTAGGTGGTTGGTGTTTGAAGCAGGGGCTATGCCAAATCTCAAGAGGCTTTGCATCGTTATTGACCTAGATAAGGCGGAACATAGTGGTGGTTTTGATGATTTTGGCCTCCATCATCTGTCCCGTCTTGATACGGTGTCCGTCCTTTTCTTGAGTGTTGATTTGAAGAGCATGGCCTCTATCCAGGAGTCTGGGATGGCTGATTTTAAGAGCATGGTGGATGCGCACCCAACCGCCCTACACTACATTTCGGTAGAGTTTAGGGAAGCTTAATACAATAGGTTAAATTTTCTTAATGCTTAATCCACATGTGGTGGAAATCCATGTACATGTAACAGATTTCTGACATTTTTTTCCCGTGCTTTAATGTTTATCTCGGTGCACTCTGTTATGTATTTTCAATGCCGCTAGCTAAGTGCTGGGTTGTAGTTTGGCGACAGAGAGCCAAAATACAACCGAAGACCTTGCTATAGTGGTAAAGAAAGCTTATGGCTGTAGATCCATCTTTAAGGAGGAATTGGCCTGGAGCAAGTTCACAGCCTCCAGCAAAGCTTATGCCACTTTCTCTCCCTGGATAGTTGTTTCATGTAATTTCCTCAAGTTTTTTTTAGTTCAGTGTAAGAGCTCTTGTACACATGTACTTTAAAACTATAAAAGATATAATGTTTTTCATCAAAAAGGGGAAAAATTGGTGACCAGGAAGGAAAAGAAGTTATAGCTGAAGCTACGTTCAACATCACGGCGGTGTGCGGATTCCTCAGACGTTGTGTAGTTTGGTGACCAGAAATGAACATCTCAAGATGTACTGCCGATTCAGGTGGGATGTGCTTTTCTTTCCTTTTCTCCAATCTCCAGTATGTATTTTAAATCGACTAAGCTAGTGTGATTATCTTCCAGCCATGAATAACACGGTCACACGAAATTATTTAGTTGCAGTACCAATTCTTGATTATTCCACTATAGGTAGTTCCTTCATATAAAATATTTGCTTCTCTGAATTATCATGACACAAATCGACGCGAACTCTGCATAAGTATTTGTATTGGGCCTTGGCCTTCAGCTGGCTCTCCAATACAGCCAGCTTCCGATCATAGTAGATACGGATTCTCTAGAGCTGGTAACGATGGTTTCAAATCCCTCCCCTGATCGTTCCAGCCTAGTTCATTTAGTTTCAGAGATTAAAAGACTTGCTAGTCATTCTAGATTATGCAAATTTATAAAAGTGGATCGCCAGCGGGTTAGGGTTAGTCACTGTCTCGCAACCTTTGCAAGGACAGAGCGCCACATTGATGTATGGCTCGGGTCTGGCCCTGATGTTATGCTACATGAGCTAGAACTTGAGCGTCTTGTAGCCCTACCTAGTTAATGAAATCCCTTTTAACCCGCAAAAAAAAGATAAGTGATCCACCATCTGCACGACTTGAAATATCAACAGTTAACTCGTAATAAAGTACAGTAAGGGGATCTTCATCAGATCTCTTGTGAAGACCATTAGTGTTACTCATATGTTCACCGTTCAACATCACACCATTAGTGTTATTTGTTAACTAGATCGTTAGCCATCACTAGTAGGAAAACCCTTATAAATAAAATCAATTTTGCGACGTGTCAAATATTCGGCACTTTGCTAGTAAATCTTAGCAACCGTGCGACTTCCAGAAGTGTTGCCAGTACCGAGCTATTGGCAACGTGCTCATCCCGGCAAGCGTTGCCAGAAAGATTTTCCTGCCCCGCGGGCCTCGATCAAAATGTTGGCAACGTGCACTTAGGTCGCACGTTGGCAGTACTATTCTCTTCACAACGTGCCCACAAAGAGCACGTTGACAATATATTTGTTGTGGCAACGTGCCTTTTTTGCTGCGCGTTGCTAGTGTTATTGGCAACGTTCGCTCCGCTTGGCACGTTGCCACTAGTTGGGTACTAAATCGATCTGGATCGAGCGAGCGCACCCCCATCGCGCCCCCACTCGAGTCAGTTAGTTTTCTCGCCCGCACCATCTCAACGGGTCGCGCCGCTGCCGCCGTCCATCCATCCCCTCCCGCCCACTCCGGCTCCGCCGCCTCGCCGGACGGATGACTGGCCTCGTCGAGCTCCGCACGGAGGCTCCCGCCCCGCCCTACGGGCGGCCACGCGCCAGGTGCGCCTCTCGCTCCCTCTTCACAGTCTCTCTCGTGCATACTATTGGGTCGTCTGGGGTCCCCCCGCCATGGATGAGGCCGCCCATGACCACAAAGGTGCAGCGGCCGGTGGATTGGGTGCCGATCTGAGGGGATGACCTTAGTAGAATTTTGAACATCTATGTTAGGGGAAAATTAATTTAGTTTGCAATGTGTAATGTGTATCGTGATGTTCGTTTACTATGCAATTAATTTATTTTGCATTGTTTGATATCTAAAGAGGTAAATGGGATACCCCAAGGGGCTCTCTCAGAGCTTAGAGCATTTCGGCCGTTGGATGGAATGCATCCGGGCCGTTCCTTCTTTTCACCGCGCCGTATAAAATGCCCACCCCGCGGTGGAAACCCTAGCCCGCGTGAGAGCGCCCCCGCATTCCCGCCCTCAGCCGCCGCCTTTCTTCGTCTTCCCGCGCAGAGCACCAGGGAGAAAACCTAGCCTCCTTCCCGCACTCGCGTCTCCACGCCCTTTTGCCTGCGGCCGCCGCCACCCTCCACCGCCCCTCCCGCCTCTCTTCCACGGAGACAAGCTCGCGCCGCTGCTGCGCGTGACCTCTCCATCCTCCTCCAGCGCTCCAAAGGTGGGGCAGTCACTGCTGCCGCTCGCGCCGGTGCTCCGCCTGTCGCCGCCGCTACAAAGATGGAGACGAGGATGACATGCCAAGGTACGCCGCTGCCGAATGACCGGCTGCCAGCCCCCATCGTTCTCCTATTATCTGCACTCTCCCATCCTCTTCCTCCCCAACAGCAGACAACAGGAGGACCACAGAGCAGCGCAGCCCGCCGCTCGCACCGCTGCCGCGCGTCGTTCTGGCACCGGGAGGAGTGGCTCGTGGAGCTGTAGGGCTCCCTCTGAGGAGCAGTGCTTGGCTCAGATTCACCGTGGAGGGCGACGGCCAGAATGTGGGGACCCCGGACTAGCTGTCCGAAATACCCGTTATGTAAACGAATCACGAACCCATGATGAGTGCATCGCTATTACATAATCGAATTGATACCAAAGTTACATCATCCATAACACCGAATCACAGAGTCTTACATGAATAGGTCACATGACCAAGTCTACATAATGCCACGCAAGGCTGAATTCAAATTAGAAGTAGCAGCGGAAACACAGCAAAACGCGATTGACCCAAGTAGTGCCTCTATAACCCTACAGGCAACTGTCTGGGAGACGGCCTAGTTCGCATAGTCGTCGACGAACTCCTCGGCTTCAACATACTCCTCTTCTCCATAGTCTGGCCAATCACTAGTACAGAACGACACATCGGAAACGGGCCAAAAACCCCTTCGGCAACGGAGAAAGGGTCCGTGTCCCCGCCTCTGTCACTGATGTGAAGGCCTTCATCGGTTACGGAGGCCAAAAACCGTTTCCGATGAGGTCTCCATTTGACAACGGTTGTGCGCAGACCTCCGTTTCCTTAGTTTTCCTTCATCAGATACGGAGTTTGCCATCCACCCGTTTGCACTGAGCATTTCTCATATTTCGGTTACAGGATGCCACGTTTACAAATGCCACTAGATACTTAAAATCTCACAGCACAAGCTCAAATACTAAAACGGTAACAGATTTCATTCATATCACAATGTAACTTTACATTTCCATCACAATTTCACCTTTACAATTACATCACAAGATGTGACAAACATAAGAGGTAAAACGATAACAGATTTCATCTATACTAAGCCTATCATGTCAAAGGACGAAAAGAATATATGATTTCTTCCCTACATCCTTGTCCACAATCCTCGCAGGTGTCACTCTAGCAATCTCTTCTTATCTCAACTTCTTGAGAGAAGGATGTTGAAGCTTTGGACCCTATACATCAGTAAATAGAGTTACAATTGTTAAATACATATGCTAAAAGAAATACACTATGAATTTAAGCAAACTGAAACGATATCTTACCTATGTCTTGAGGTGGCTCTTATTGATGAACCGGAGCAGCCAACACACGGCTTGTCAACAAGATATTGCGATGTCAGCAGCTTCATAAGATACCTGACACGATCATCCTTTCCATGGAGGCCACCACCGGCTCTGGATTTTTTATGCAGTGTCACCGAAATCTAATCTAATACGTCACCGATGTGACATTTCGGCGACACTGTATAAAACACTCTTACTTAAAAAAGTATTTTATGCAGTGTACCAAAACGTCACAATAGCGACGGTGGATATGTATGGTGGAGTTTGAAAGGGAATAGCTTGATATCCCTAAATGTAAATAAGGATTTATGTTAGTTCTGACACTACTAGATAGAACGAACAATTTAACACAATAATATGAAGTATATAGTAGTATTTAGTGTGTACTGACCTGTGTATATAATTGGAGGACATTATGGGAAAGTTAACAAACACTACTGTCTTGAGTAGTGTTCATTGTTTGTTCTGTGTCTCCGACTTTTTTATGCAGTGTCACCGAAATAGACTCCTGTTTTCACATGGACTAGTTAGCTAAACTACAACCGGTTGCAAATGCACAATAGGCAAGTTAACTACATCAAGAAATTATCTAGATAGAACTACCGGATGTGAACTGAACTACTATCAACAAGTTAGCTAAACTACAACTAGTTGCAAGTGCACAATAGGCAAGTTAACTACATCAAGAAATGATCTAGATAGAACTACCGGATGTGAACTGAACTACTATCAACAAGTAAGCTAAACTACAACTAGTTGCAAGTGCACAATAGGCAAGTTAACTACATTAAGAAATGATCTAGATAGAACTACCGGATGTGGATCTGATACCTTCTTCACGTCGCCGTTGGATCGATCTAGCAGATCCGGAAGTGGTGGAGGCAGAGGAAGCGGACAGAGCGACGACCTCGCCGTGTCGGGCGAGATGGCGAAGACCTCGCCGTGTCGGGGGACATGGCGAAACCTCGCCGTGTCGGGGGAGATGGCGAAGACCTCGCCGTGATAGCCGTCGTCTGGGCGGAGACGGCGCCGCCACGGCGCCGGCGATGGCCGCAACGCCAGGAGGCGCCGCCACGAACAGATCTAGCATACTGGGACAGAGTGAGGAAACGAGTGTTAGGTTTTGCTCTGTACGCCCATATATATAGGTAAAACATAGGAAACGGTTCTTTAGAAGGACCGTTTGCTTTGTGTTTCTTCCACTGAGGTGTGGGACCTACGCGCCCACTCTGTGAAATTTCTTCTACTCTCTGGAATAATATTTTCCTAATCTCTACTATATGGAGAAAACCACTTATAGGATACTTATATTAATATTAGTGATTACTACATTACATACGCAGTACATATTAATAATAATAAAGTAAATTACAGTTGGAGAACTTATAGAACTACTACTAGCTACTTCTTGTTTTTCTTGCGCCCTGCTTCCGCGCAATCCTCGTCCTTCTCACGGCCTCGCTTATTGCGGGCCATTGGAGGTGGTGGCGGCGGCAGCATATCGGAGGCGGTGGCGGCGGCTTTCTTCTCCGTCGCTGGGGCTCCCTTCTTCGGGACCGGCGCCTCCGCCTCGTCCTCCTCGTCGTCGTCCTCCTCCTCCTTCTCCTCTTCGGTTGACTCGTCATCAGAATCAACCTTCGGCGGGCCCAGCATCAAGGTGGGATCATGGAAGTTGGCGTATTCGTCGTCGCTCGTCTCCGGCGTCGGTCCTTCAACGGACTCGCCGCTGACGGGGGGACTGTCCCGCGGCGACTCAGTGTGCTCCTGTGTGTCGTTGCTGCGAGGCATCTTCGCTAATCAGTAGGAGGGAGCGAGCGAGCGAGAGAGAGAGAGAGAGCAGATTCGGTGGCGTCTTGAGCTAGCAAGGATTGGGGTTTTCAAGGAGTAGTGGGCGGTGCCACTACGCCATGGCATTTACTCGCCTCGCTTCGAATTCCAAGAAGATGGAACGTGTCCACATTGGAAACGGACACCCAAAAGTCTCCGTTGCTATAGAGGCACATATCGGAAACGGAGCCTGAATTAAGACCGTTGCCAATACTATGGGTAACGGAGTTAATACTTTCTCCGTTACCTATGTTGACGGGCCAGCCGCGGCCCAGGTCAGGTTTGTACGCACTGGCCGCGCGGAAAGCGCGATTCTCTGTCGCCTAACGCCTGCCGTTTCCATAGAGGGGTATCCGATGTGTCGTTCTGTACTAGTGAATAGAAATAGCCAGGGCAAAGCCTATGAGTACATTGCATGCACTCGCAAACCACCCGAAAAAGGTTTAAATCCTAAGTGCCCCTTTATAGAGAATTAATGATTTTTCTCTTGTGGATATAGCAACTTTATATCCTTGTTGAAAACAAAACCTTTTGAAGAGTAGTTTTCTGTTGTAAATAAAACATCTCCATATCTTTGCTGAAAACATGTTAAAAACAAAGGTTTGCTTTGTAAACAAAACACTAGGATGGGACTACCCATTTAATAGTAGGTCGTCACCCCGTGACCAACCCGTTTTCAAGATAAACACGGTACCTCCCAGGTACCCTTTCATTTCGAGAAACACCGTACCTCCCAGGTACGCTGCCATCTCTCTTTTTCTTCGGGTTTTCCACGAAAACACTTTGAAAACCAAAACACCCGCACGTCTAGATCTATGGCCTTTCCAGCCATCCATGACCGAGGACTCGGCTATTCAAATAGATTTACACTCTGCAGAGGTTGTGCACTTTCCCCACACCAAACGATCATTCCGCCGTGATCAGCCACGGACCGTCATACGAGAGTATGCGGGGTTCGGATAATCGATCAAAGCCTTTCACTATGTCTACCCTAGTACAGGGATCTCCCATTGGGTTTGCTCTCCCCGGCACCGTGTGAGCCAACCATAATATCCATTCATTTTTCCCCGACTCCACACCGCCAAGCCAGGAGACCCACAGTAATCATCCGGCTGTAGATCCGCTACAGTGTATTGCCTCGTGCAGACGACGACCCGGCTTCGAGGTCCCAATGATCCAAGGAGGAGTGTGAGAATACCCCGTACTAAAATAAACAAGCTTCCAGCTAAGCCGGTCCCATTCCTAGGTAATGTGGTTGCACGGGTTAATTGTTCGGGCGGCAGCTAGAGCTGTACTTTGTTTTTTATTTATTTAAAAGCACCTGCCTTCTCCAGTTGCTCCCAGCAACACTTTCTTTCGTCAAAACATTTTCCATCTGAAAACTTCCACTTGGTTAGGGTCGCCCCTTCCCAAGGTTTTTCCAACAAAAACCTTTTTCTGAAAACAAATTCTTTTGAGGGGTTCCCAACCTACAGCTTTTAGAAAAGAAGTAGAAAATTCTAGCTTCGAAAATATGTTTTAATTTTCTTGATGACGCCTCCAGTATAGGTGTCTCGAGAGATACTAATATCGATATTCTACCATACTAGATACTTATATAGAGTGTAGTATTTAAACACAAAATGGTTAGCACATGCCACTTATAAAACTTGCTTTTGACAAAAAGGTAAAACATGCGTATTAAATAAAAACAGTGGGACAAGTTTATTTTAAAAGGATGGCTTCCCTTGGTCAGCAAATTGGCCCTGGTCTTGCTCCTGAAACTCCTCAAATTAACCTCCTGCCTCTACCACTTCCTCGTTCGAATCTAGCGTCGCAAAAAAGGAAGTAAACCAATAATCAATACTTCACTCAAAGTAACATCCAACTAAAATACAGCAAGCAAACACCTATCAAGCCACAAGTACAGATAACACCCACTGGATATAAATTATAGCAAGCATCACACCTCTAAAGAAAAACATTTGCAACTAAAAACATAAACTAGGGCTTTTCTTAACAAAGGCTAATCATTTAGAAAAGCAATTCTTTTTTACAGAAACTTTAATGAGTAAAAATTATACTAGCAGGAAGGTAATGATTAGTAGAGTTCCACAAAATTGGAGTTGTAAATTTTGTAATTACAGAGAATAAAATATAATTAACCTAGTGAGATAATACTAGTTTTAGAGAGTAAATTAGCCATTTAATAACTAATGCTTACAAAAATCTAATAAAATAGGACAATCAAGATATCAAGCAACCAGACCACATGGAGGTGGATTCACTTCAAAAACTTAAACAGAGAATAAGCTAAAAATCAAACAGTAGCTACTGCCACTAAAATGTTTTCATAACCATTTGAAAACTACAGGACTTTTTGCAGTAAAATAAAATTCCACAGAGAGTACATGCAAAGCACAAGCAGTAGCAAAATACCTCATATTTTTCTGATCTACCAAACAATACTTATAGATTTTAGAATGAGAAACACACATTAAGAGACATAAAATCTAGGTAAATAAATATAGACCACCTAGGCGTGAAACAAGTTTTGCATGTTTAAGAAAACTCTCTGGAACACTACAAAATTTACTCCTAAACATTCGCATGCACAGGGATTTAATAGGAATTTTAAACCTAAGATAGATCTAACAGAAATAATTAAACAGGAAAATAGATTTACTGGAAAAAGAGAAAGCAAGCCAGATCTGGCCCAGATCCGGCCGTGCGACGCGAAAAACGGCCCATCGGCCCACGCGGTCGCGCGCGCGAACGGAAACGACGGGAGTTCAAAGAGGACCGTCGATCTGGAGATCGACGGCGTGCGAGTCGTCTCCCTGCTCGCGACGCGCCCATGCGCGACACGGAACCCTAAGCTACTGGTGCGGTCGATTTGCTCACCTAGGGCTGCTGCATGTCGAAGGAGGGGATGGATCAGAGATGCGGAGAGCTTGCACTACACCACGGTAGAGACTTGGCGACAGACTTGTGTAGGCAAAGGTCCGGTATGTCCAACACATCGGCTGTCGGCATAGCTCTACACATTTGTTGTCACCTTATGTGTCGGCAAAGGTAAACCAATTACCACATCTTATCTGTCGGCGTTCGCTTGGCGACAAAGAATTTGTTGGCAATCACTTGGAGACAGATAATCTGTCGGCAGAAGTCTATGCACACACCCTAAGTGTCGGCGTATGTGTACACGTGGCTAGCAAGCAGACGCCGCCAAAAAGTGGGCGCGAGACGTAATTTTATTTGGTCGCGCGGCACAATTTCCCTCCCCTTATCTAAATATCACCAAATCGAACCCGCACCGCACACCACCACCTCCTATCCACTCCACCGCCGCCGCCGCCGCGCGCGCACTGCGTCTGTGTCCTTCTAGCCCTAGCAGCCTCCGCCACCTCGAATCAACCCCGTCGCCGCCGGCGCGCTCCCTCCACCCAGCCCATGTCGCCGCCGGCTCTCCATCAACCCAGCTCTAGCTGACACCGATACAAATAACCTCGAGCCCCTGACCCCGTCTTCCGCGTGCCTTACTCGGTGCGGCGGCGGATCTGTCCGCCGGCTCCTGTCCCCGCGAAGTCCAGCCGCTTCGTCTGCCGGAGCTGCCTCGCAAAGCCCGGCCATTCCTTCGCTGGAGCCTGCCTTGCGAAGTCCGGCCGCTCCATCCTCTTCCTCCTCCAGGGAAGGGTCCCGTATCTGTAAAGCTCGGTCACACCATCACCGGCCAAGACAAATTCCAGAAAAGCTCCTGCCGAGCTAGGCCGCTCTCGGCAACAACCGGATCTTACCCTCCGCGAGCACCCAGGTAGGGATATCCACTTGATCCAGGTTGCTTTCATTATCAGTGCGTGACAGTGAAGTTTGGCCGGCCGGCCGGGTTTCAGACCGTATTACCTTACGCCATCTCTAATAGTCTAATTAGTCATGCGTTTTGGCCATCAATTTAGCAAAAAAGAAATTGCTCTTCACGGTCTGGTACTCTCCGCCTGCACCTCTATTATTTATTTCCGAGGTTTATTTATTTGAGATTATTGACATGTTGTGGATTCACTGGCACTATATATCCTGGCACCTTCTGCCATGATATTATACAAGTCTGATTTAGCTGTTCAGATTGTTTGAGAGCAGTACTGCATATTCTCATCATCTGTTAATGTGTAGTTTACAGTTCACCAAGAGAAACTGAGATGTGTGCATGTAAAATAAGCTTGAACTATTTTTGCACCACTACATATATACTCTCCCTCTAATACATTACAACTTCAGGTTTATTAGCATAATTAGATATAATTCGAAGAACCAGTGGTATGTGCTGTGCTAGGAAAATTCTTTCTGTTTTGTGTGCATGTACAATAAGCCTGAACTATTTTACCACTTCCGATCTAAACAGGCGTGGTATATTTAGAAAATATATTTTTCAGGAGTCAAGTTTGTCCGTGGTTGTGCCTAATAACATTTTCTAGTCTTTGTTGGTATGCAGTCAAGATTGTCCATTGGTATTGAGCTGCAAAAAACTGAATTCTTCCCTGAGCAGTCATAGAGGCCAAGCCTTGATACTTTGGGGTAAGCCGCTCTGCTTCTCTGAGATATATCTTAAGTGTTTGATGCTCTTAAATATACGTTGCGTGATATGTACAAATATTTATTATTCAGTTTGCTTGAATTATAACCGGTGTTTGGTTTATGTAAAGCTAACGCTGATTCCCCGCCGTTCAAATTCAGATACTTCAAAAATTTAACTTAGCCACCTCCTACACATGGGCGTGATGAATTTGGAGCAACGACCTTGAGCTGTTTGTATTGGGACATGTGTTTCGAACATTTGGTGTTTGAAGTCTTTGAAAAAAGCAAACTACTGTCCATTTAGCAGATCCTGGTGTTTCGATCATCAATTTAGCACTAAAGGGCTACTCGTGAAGGTGATGTTTTCTGTGGCTTCGATCTGCTGAAAAGGGTTCAGCTATAACTAAGTCCTTCGTTTTTTTATTTACCTGGTTGCAGATTAATTTTGGTGTTCAAATGGTGTGGCCTGGCAGTCAAGCAAGACACAGGGAGATCTGTCAGTATCCAACATGCTGTATGACTTGTTTTCCTAATCATTGTAACGAATCATAGTTGGATGCTAGCTTTCAGTGGTGACTTGAGAAACATCCTCAAACAACACCCTTTTAAATTTTTTAAGAATGTGTGTTGCATGTCTAAATGTACTGCCCTCTATCCTGAAAGAGCGTTTGTTTGTTTTATTGCAGAGCCCTGTAAATGGCTCCATTTGTTGACAGAGGGCTGAGATGGTTCACAATGAAGTTCAGCTTCCATTCAGAAAAAAGGTAAATATGACCATCTTTGCTTCTGGTATATTTTAAGCAACCACTTCATATCCCATTCTGATGTGGGAAACAGTTCCTTCAAACAAAAGTGAATATAAAACTGTTAGATTAATCATTGATCTTCTAATTGTTTTGTGTTGCATTTACCATGTTGTTGGCATTTGCGAATCACAAACTTGCAATTATTTACAGGGTTTAAAGGATCGAATCCTTTGCATATTGCCATGTATTTTACTTATATCACAAACATGCAATTATCTTTGCTTATGTTTACGTACACGAGATGTAGATACTCGTCCTACATTACAAGATTTTGTTACTCGTATATCTCTGATAGGTTTTGCAGGTACTTTTAATGCAATTGTGCAGCTTTCTACTTTCCGTTAATTATCTAATTGTGGCCACATTTCGTTTGAAAGGCAGAATAAATACATTCTGGTTGATGTAAGATAACTATGTATAGATTCATTTGTAAAATATTTAATTTGATGTGTAGTGCTAATGACAATTTAGCAGCAGTGGTTGCTCCAAGTCCTTTTTGTTTCATCCCCATCACATGGCCTAATTGGTAGCTCACCTGGTACCAGCAATTTGTTTGCATGCTAAGTAGCTAGGAGGTTATCTGTTGTCATGTCTACCATAAACTCACTAGAGCTTGACAGCCTGTTTTGAGGAACTCACTAGAGCATGACAAATTCATGTGACAAATTTTCAGGTTCTTAACCACCTCGTGCACATGGACTTTGAAGTATTTTCGACCATGGGATGTTTGAAGTGTTTCAAAGCAGCAACCTTTGTGCTTATGGATCTGATGAGCTGAAATATCTTGTTGTATTTTTCTGATCTATTGGCCAAAACAGTAGCTATGTCAAGAAGTGGATGTATTTGTACTTGTGATCAGTATATTGATATATATATATGTGTACTTGGTACTTGTGCAATGTGTGTTGATATAGTAGTTCATAGATTGCTAACTTTATCTGGATTGTGTGATCTGAGCAACTATTAATTGAGGATCGTTATATATATAATGTGCGTTTGTTTTTATATTGGTGTAGCAACACAATTAGTGTTGGCAAAGGTATTACCTACATGATAAGTGTCGGCATAGGTATAGTTTTTGTAGACAGATTATGTGTCGGCATAGGTAAGGTCTGGCAACAAGACAAGTGTCGGTGTAGGTAGGGTGTGCCTAGACAGGAAAAGTGTTGGCATAGCATAGGAACGCCAACAGAAAAGGTGTCGGCAGAGATAGGTCTGTCGGCAATACTTTCGCCGACTGCTTTTGCGCCGACTCTTTATCTTCTGTCGGCGTATCTCTTCCCAACTGATTATCTGTCGGCGTAGGGGGCCTTCGCGACAGATGGTTCTGTCGGCAAGTGTCTACCGTGGTGTAGTGTTGAGGGAGTCGAGGGTGACAGCAGATCGTGCAGGTGAGCTCCGGGTTGGCGGGAACATCGAGGTCGCTCTCGTCGTGTACTGGAAGGCGGCGTCGTCTCCACGGTCTCCTGGACAAAAAGAGGTGCCGGTGAGCTAAAGCTCAGCGAGAGGGCTGGGGCTTAAAAGGAGGTGGACGCCGATCCACGGTGCACACCATGCACGGACGCGAGTGATGGGTGCATGAACGAGGGATTGGCCACGCCGGGCGGTGGCACGCGCTCTCCTCACGCAGAGACGGGCGTGGGACGCACGCGAGTGGCATGGAGCCGTTGGCTCGGCCGAGGTCAAGTCGAGGACTGAGGACACTCGAGTGGTGTTCGACAGAACGACCGAGCTCGATTGGTTGGGATGGGAGGTGTAGTGGGGCAGGAGAGGAAGAGAGGGAGTGACTGAGGAGTGGGCCAGGTCGAAGGCGTCGCCGCTGGCCGTGATCCTCTTCCTCCGACAGAGAGAGGGGAGAGATCTTAGAAAGATCTTGCCCTGCGGGTTCCCGAGGTGGGAAAAGGTGGAGAGGAGGTGTGGGCTAGCCATGCACGAACGAGACGACCTGAATCCAGAGAAGTATGAAGGTCCTGCCAGCTACGCTCTTACCAGAGAAGAGAAGGAGATCTTTTTTGAAGTCCTGAGCAGTATCAAGGTCCCGTCAGGCTACTCGTCGAATATAAAGGGAATAATAAATATGGCAGAGAAAAAGTTCCAAAACCTAAAGTCTCATGACTGCCACGTGATTATGACACAATTACTTCCGGTTGCATTGAGGGGTCTTCTACCGGAAAATGTTCGAGTACCCATTGTGAAGCTATGTGCATTCCTCAATGCAATTTCTCAGAAGGTAATCAGTCCAGAAAACTCTACAAAGTTTACAGAAGGATGTGGTGCAATGTCTTGTCAGCTTCGAGTTGGTGTTCCACAAACCTTCTTCAATATTATGACGCACCTCATAGTTCACCTAGTTGAAGAGATTAGGATTCTTGGTCCTGTATTTCTACACAACATGTTCCCCTTTGAGAGGTTCATGGGAGTCTTAAAAAAATATGTTAAAAATCGTGCTAGGCCAGAAGGAAGCATATCCAAGGGCTATGGAACAGAGGAGGTCATTGAGTTTTGTGTTGACTTTATTCCTGACCTTAAGCCAATCGGTTTTCCTCAATCGCGCCATGAGGGGAGACTGCGTTGAAAAGGCACGCTAGGAAAGAAAGCAACAATATCTATGGACGGAAATTCTTTCACTCAAGCACACTACACAGTTCTACATAATTCCAGCTTGGTGGCTCGTATATCGTGGAACACAAGAATATTTTACGCTCGAAATACCCGGAGCAACCTGAAGATTGGATTGATGGAGAACACGTGAAGACTTTCGGCGGTTGGTTGCAAATGCGTCTCATTAATGACACCACTGTTGGAGAACAGCTATACTTGTTGGCCAAGCAACCATCTTCGACTATATTGACTTTTCAAGGGTACGAGATAAATGGGAATACATTTTACACGGCCGACCAAGATAAAAAGAGCACCAACCAAAACAGTGGTGTCCGGTTTGACGCAACAAACGACTATGGGCAAAAGGACACATATTATGGTTACATAGAGGAGATATGGGAACTTGACTATGGACCTTCTTTTAAGGTCCCTTTGTTTCGGTGCAAATGGGTCAACCTGACAGCTAGCGGGGTAAGGTAGACCCGCAGTACGGAATGACAACAGTGGATCTCAAGAATCTTGGGTACGACACCGAACCATTCGTCCTAGCCAATGATGTGACTCAGGTTTTCTATGTGAAGGACATGTCTACCAAACCGGAAAAAAGAAAAGATAAGGAAGCGAATACATCATACGATGAGCCAAAGCGCCACATAGTTCTTTTAGGGAAAAGAAACATCGTGGGAGTGGAGGACAAGACAGACACGTCAGAAGATTGCAATAAGTTTCATGAAATTCCGCCCTTCACAGTGAAAACTGACCCAAGCATCGTGTTAAATGATGAAGATTGTCCATGGTTACGGCGCAATCAGAAGAAAAGGACACAAATGAAGAAGAAGTTTATACCACGACAGTAGAGATGGATGTTGGTGGTCATGTGTAATAATGTATGAAACATTTTTATTTAACTGTGAAGGAAACTCTAATCACTGATTTTTCGAATAAAACACACGGTTTCCCCTGCATACAGCCCAACGGTGGCTCCTGAGTGCCTGCATATCAAATGCACCGTTGGACATATGCAGGGAATCCGAATGATTTGTATTCGGTCGATGAACTGAAGGATTTGTAGATAGAACAAAACACACGGTTTCCCCTGCATACAGCCCGACGGTGGCTCGTGAGTGCCCGCATATCAAATGCACCGTCGGATGTATGCAGGGAATCTGAATGCTCTGTATATCAAATGAACTACAATGAGAACACACTAAGCGCCGAACATGTCCGAGAGGTGGGCTATATATAGGGTCGTGGGGCTCACGAAGTGGTCATGATAGTGTTGATCCAACAGCTCAGAAGCCCTCAGAACAAACACACACCTGATCCAACGGCTCACAAGCGCTTGAAAGAAACACACAATCCGTGTGCTTCTTTAGTCCTGGTTGGTAACACCAACCGGGACTAAAGTCGGGCTTTGCGGTCACGACTCGTGTTAGTCACGTGTCCTCCCCCAGCGCTCCGGCGAAACCCTAGACCCGCTGGAGAAAATCCAAACTTATACGTGTACACCCGGTACAAATTCAAACAGAAAATCTTCTACCCTACAATCAAAAGGGGTAGAAAACTAAAACTTTTCATGTTCATCCTAGAAAGATATTCAAATTCAAACACTTTTCATGTTGAAAGTATTGTCAAGATTCAAAAATATGCAAACAAAATTAGCTAATGAATTTTTTATTGAAAATGGCAAAATGGTTAATAGTTTGAATAGTTAAAATAATTATTTTAGAAAACAAAAAATTGTTTTGGATTAGTTATTCAAATTCAAACAGTTTTCATGTTGAAATTTTTGTCAGATTCAAAAGTATGCAGAAGTTATTCGAATTCATATTCAAACACTTTTCAAATTCAATTTCAAACACTTGTCACTGAAAATTTGGCGGAAAAAACACCTGTAGTACCGGTTCGTGGCTCCACCCAGTACTAGAGGTGCATTTGCGCGCGACGGTTGGTGGCACCGCGAAAACACCTCTAGTACCGGGTGGAGCCACGAACCGGTACTAGAGGCCTCTAGTACCGGTTCGTGGCTCCACCGGTACTAGAGCTCCCTGGGTATAAATACCCAGGCCTCCTCCCCGGTTCGAGCCACGAACCGGGACAGAGGAGAAGGAGGCCGCCGCCGACGAAGTCGACCCGTCAGGCTGCCGAAATCGCCGCCCGACGCCGCCGCGCTCCGACTCCGCGCCCGCGCCGCTCTCCTCCGCTGCGCCCGCCGCTCTCCTCCGCCCGAGCCCACAGCGCCCACGCGCCGCTCTCCTCCGCCCTCCGGCCGCCGCTCTCCTCCGCCCGAGCCGCACCCTCGACGGATTCCTCCGCGCCGGTGCCGCCCGAACCCTAGGTGAGCCGCCGGCCGGTGGTGAATTTTTGTATTTTTTAGTTTAGGTAGTTTTTTGTGTAGTTTAGGTAGTTTTTTGTGTACTTTTTTTGTGTAGTTTAGATATATTTGTGAATTTTTTTGTGTGTAGTTTTTTGTGTACTTTTTTTTTGTGTAGTTTAGGTAGTTTATAAGTTTTTTTTGTAGTTTAGGTAATTTAGGTGTTAGTAAAATATTTAGTGTTAGCAAAAATTTAGTTGTTAGTGTTAATTTTAGGTTAGTTGTTAATTTGTTTTGTCTTAGATCTTCTAGTTGTTATTGTTAATTAGTTATTTCTAATTCTAGGTTAGTTGTTAGTGCTAATTTTTTTGTTTTATAAAAATTGTGTGTTTAGTTTATTGTTCTCGGCGACGATGTCCTTGTTGGACCAGAGGGGCAATGTCCGGGACTGGGCTCCGCCAGGCTGGCACTAGGAGGTGCTACCTTCCGGGACGCGTAGCTTGGTGAGGAATCCGGGTGACGTCGTCGACCCCGATCTTCTTTGGTGGCAGTCGCCTGGGCCACACTCGGTGCAGAGGGAGCCGGCCCCCGAGGAGGTGGTACGTCGCCGTATCAGGGAGGAGGACGAGCACGTCCGTCGGTACATGTATTTTTTAGATAGGCAGTATGACAGTAGGTGGTCGTTTCTTCAGAGGGTTCCTCCTCACGTGAGCTATGCCCCTGTGAGGGTTCTTTCTCTTTGGATGCGCAGCGCCCGCGGCTCAGCACCTCGCGGCTCAGCACCCGGTCGAAATTAGTTTGAGAGGTTCATGCATGTGGGAGAGGAGATGTATTAGTGATATATTATTCGTGATGTATTAGGGTTAAATAAAAATGGACGAGTTTGGTTCATGGGAGATGTATTAGTGATACTTTTGCATACTTGATCAATGCTGCTTTTGTAAAGTGAGGAAAAATAATGTTCCCTACCTTTGAATTATTTTGCTAATGCTAATATTATTTTATCTTTCTTTTGTATTAGTTAAGCAATGGATAAATTCAACAGCAGACACGGTGAAGAGGACATTTTCGCCATGATGCGGCAACCCGAGGGTGGAACAGACGTCGGTGGAGTAGAAGACAATAGAGCAGAAGATGGCTCACAGTTTTTGACCGATTCCGGTCCGGGAATGGAGGTGGACCAAAGAGACGAAGCGCAAACGAGCGTCCAGTGCGATGACGACTTGCAAATTGGTGGACATCCACGGTCTGGCGAGGTATATTAAGCCTCTGTTGATCAGATGCAATAATTGATTTGTATATGTATGTATATTAACAAATGTTTCTTATTTTTAGACCTCCGCATCGACCCAATCTGGAGGAAGTAAACGAGGCCATGCCAAAGGGATGGCCTCAGATGCGCATCTCCGAATTGAGGTGGTCTCTCCAGAGGGCAAACCGTTGGAGCCCAAGACGAACGCAAGTAAGTTTGTGCATCAATGCGGAGTTGTTCTTAGGGACACGTCCGATCAGCGTTCAGGAATGGAATAAGCCAGCAAAGGTAGAGGAGTTAGTTATGTCAACGACAGATTGAAAGATGTGCTTTGGGACAAGCTCATGGCACATTTCACCCTACCGGTCTTGGATTCAGAGGCAAGGACAAAAGCCATGACGAACAAAGTCAAGCGTTTCGCTCTTAAGAAGATGGCTGAACAATTCAATAATTACAAGAACAGATTATACCGTGAGAACGTCAAAAAAAATAAAGCTCCAGATTTCAGTGGCACACTAGAGAGGCAGCGGGCTCACTGGAAATCATTTCTGGAGTATAAGGATTCGGAACTAGCTAAGGAAAGGTCGGAAAGAATAAGATAAATGCAGCGAAAAAGAAATATCACCATAAGATGGGGGCAGGTGGCTACATAAGTGCCGAGCCTAAGTGGGATGCAGCTGAGGCCGCCATGCGCGAAAAAGGGATCACTCCAGCTACAGAGCACTTTCCCCATAGGGCAAAAAACTGGGTACTTGGGCATGGGGCGCAGTATGACACGGAAACAGGGGAGTTAATAATTGATGAAAAGAAAGAAATTCATATACCCCAGAAAGAAATTGTTGAAGCAGTCAAAGAGGTTCAAGAGGGAAAGTTTATTCCTGACAGAGAGAACGACGAGCTGTCAAAGGCCCTCGGGAACAAAGAAAAAGGGGGACGAACACGAGGCTTAGGAGCTGACACGCCGTGGAATATTGGGTTTCCCGAGGACCGTGAAACTTATAGAAGCCGACAAAGAGCAAAGAAGAGGAAGGAGAAGGAGGACTCAGACCGGTTGAGCAACCTAGAAAGAATTGTACAGCAACAGCAGAAGCAACTAGATCAAATGTGCGAGCAAGGGGAAACTCATCAGCTGCAGCAAGAGAGTCAAGGCGGCCCATCTCAGCGGAGAAGCATCGTGGCTTCCACGGAGCTCGGTGCTGTTGAGGCACCGACGTTTACCTACCCCGTGGATTATATCACGGAGAAGACAAGTTGTGAGCTACATGTGCAAGTGAGGAACTTATCCCTGAAGGCGGCGGACGGCTATGCTTTAACTTGTGAATCTACAGCACTGTGGTCTGGCAATGAGATTCCAGATGGCTATGGTCGTGTCGGCGTGGATCGAATTGAACCAGGATATGAATCACTGGAGCTTGACATCCCTGGAGCTGATGATGAGAGGACACTGGGAGACGTCGGGGGTGGTATCATTCTATGGCGCAAGAAATACATCATGTTGCCAGGCTCGGTGCCAAGGCCACCATCGTCTCCTCCGAGTCGGCGTGGATCACCTCCAAGTCCACATGATGACGAGAGGGACGACCGACACAACACGAGTCCATCTCGATCTCCGCCGCCGCATCAGCCGACTCCACCGCCGCATCAGCCGACTCCTGAGACGACTCCGCCGCCTCCGCCCACTCAAGGCCAAAAAAGGAATCACGCCGTTTCGTCGATGGGTTTCCGACACGGACCCCGACAGGAGCCCCTCCCAAAAGTACCGAAGGTTCCTCCCCCGAGAGCTTATGACAGGACTGTAGAGGAAAACACCGCGATCGTGGCTGCCGACGTGAAAAAACAGCTTGCACCGAAAAAGCGCGAGCCAAAGCCAGTATATACGGCAGAGAAAAAAAAGTGGGCTAAGAACTTTCTTGAGCATCCATCGCAAATTGAGATAAATAGGCCAGATGACTATTTACGCTACATGAGGAGAGCTAGATCCCACACAATGACAAGTACTAGTGCCAGCGGGAAAAGAGACGTTGCCCAGCTCGGAGAACAGGCAAAACAGTCGATCTCCCCGCTCAAGGTACCCACTGGTCAGGGCTCCGCGGCGAACATTGATTTATCCTACGCAGCGAATTTGCTGCAGAAGCTGGTATTACACTTTCTCAACTGGAAAGCGGTGATATCCCCAATAATTTGGATGTATTATGGAAATGGGAACACAGAAAGCCTCTGCTGCCACCTGAACAGATCGACCTTCTACCAACACGAATGCGAATGCTGCATCGCTGATGCATGTAAAATGCATACATGAACTTTACATTTTATTACATGTTATTCCATGTTATTTGCATCATATAAGGGTTATATTCATGATTTATATTGAGTTTTGGGGATAATTAACAACTTCCCCATTTTTCTGGAATTAACCCTGCGCTGTCAGAAAACCCCTTTTTCTATATTTTGATGTTTCAGGGACCCAAACGACGTCCAAATGACCTGAGATTTTACGGGGATCACTTTTTTGGAAGGAACGAAACGTAGGCGCAAAGGAATCGAAGAAACGGAGACCAGAAGGCCGAAAGGGGTGGGCCCACGCGGCCAGATTCCCTGACCACGTGGGACCCACCAAACTGGCCCTCGGGCCTCCGCTGCCGTCGATCTTTCTTCCCGAAGCTTCGTCTTGACCTAAAAACGATTATATATAGACCCCCAGGGCTTTCGCGAAAGGAGGCGGCGGAGAAACACGAAACACACAAAACAGAAGACAGAAGGCTGCCGCCGGAGAAGATCGGAGGGGGGAAACGCTGCCGGAATCACCTCCGGTAGGCTCCTCCATCCCCCCTCCGGAGTCTCCATCAACACCAACGTCAAGACCTGCACCATCTCCATCACCATCTTCGTGATCCACTTCATCCCCCTCATAGTTTGAGATTGTTGAACCCTAGCTATTGTTTAAGTGCTATTCTACCTGTGTATGATTAGTTACTTGTCATTGTTTTGTGGTGAGACTATAATTTCAGATTGTGTTGTATCATTTATACCACTGAATCATATCATGTCTTCACGTTGTGAGTAGTTCTCTCATGTTCCTGGGGGCATAGGATGGATTGGCAATGATCTATATATAACATGTGTTGGTATTTTGTCTAGTGTTTATCTTTTTATGTAATTCTATGATGGTGTTGTGCGAACGTCGACTGCACATCACTTCACCTAGATGGGCTCATAGGAGAACACCGTAGTGTAATGAATTGAGGGAGACTTGGGAGGACATGTAAACCTGAGACCGAGTCATGAAGTTACATTATGAGGGTATTAGTATCGGGGACCTTAGAGTGTAATGCTATGGTGGGACTTTATGTCTTAATAAATCTTGTGCAGTCATTTACTTGGCCACATGATCCATCATAAGGGGTTTAGTATATTTATTTAGCTATACCTAATAATGGCTCCGTCCGAAGAAGATTAAAACTTGACAAAATGCTACCTTGTTGTTCTAGAAATATTTATGCCATGAAATCTAGGTAGCCCCTGGGAACGTTCTCCACTTATAAGAAACACACACTTGAGCTTGTCCTCTTGCTGCATAGAGGATTGGGCTTTTCTCTCTTTGAGAGCTTTCACCTGCTACTATTTATCTGCTGCATTTTTACTTTATTGCAAACTCTACACCAAAAACCCAAAAACACTTGCATCATTTAATCATTTTAGTTTGTCTAGTGCATAGATAATAAGGGAAGTGACACTCTTATTTGAGAGGATAAATAACTTATACCTTCTACTCCTCGTGGGATCGATACTATACTTACACATTGAAGATTTCAACGATCCCCTATACTTGTGGGTATCAAGACATTTTCTGGCGCCGTTGCCGGGGAGTGTAGCGCTTAAGTTTTTATTCTTGTTTGCACTAGATTTTTATTTTCAGTTTTGCATATACTCTAGTTTACTTTCAGTTTTGCATTTAGTTTAGTTTTACCTTCAGTTATATATATCGAAAACACAAAAAAATTAGAAAATGGAAAATACCAAAAAAACTCGTGTTTTGGGCATAAGTATGGATATAAAAGATGCTTTGTTTAGACACTTGAATGCTGCTAAGATTGCCAAGGAATATAGAGAATCAAAGGAAGGGAAAATACTAAAAGGTTTCATGATGGAATTAAATTATATTGCTAAGGAGTTGCTTTTACACCATGATGTAACTTGTATTTTTTGCTCTGAACAAAAAGATAAACATTTTGAATTTCAATGTAGGTTCCATGAAGAATGTGTTATTGCATCTTACCATACTGGTGATTATGCTTATTTAGGAATGGAACAAGTAGAGGAATTTGTTACTTTCAAGGCAGCCTATGAATTATACACCTTCATTGATGAAAATAAAACTTGCCCTATAGCTAATAAATTTGAAAGAGAGATAGATTTTATTCTTGAATATTGCGTAGACAACTTCTCTCAAAATATTTATGCTGTTAAATATAATGAGGCTCCCCAAGAGAGCACTGATGTTTTGCAGGAAGAAGATGATGAAAACATAAGCTTGGAAGAGGAAGTATGTGAAGAAGAGGATAAAACCTAAGCTTGGGGATGCCCGTGCAACCCCAAGAAGATGATGAAATTGATGAACAACTAGAGAATGAAGAGAAGAACCATCCACCTTCACCACCTATGGATGAGGGTAACACTCAAAATTTTGTTGATGATAAACTTTGCTTTTATGATTCTGATGATGAGGAGGACTATCAACCTATGCCTAATGAGAACATTATTGATAATAATTTTAAAAATGATGAGGAGTATGGTTTGGACATGTTTTATGATAGTACTCTAGATGATGATCCTCCATGTTTAGAACTTACTACTTCATGTGAGGATAAAAATGACATACTTGCTGTTGGTGAAAATACTCTTACTTATGAGAGTCCTACTTTATTTCTGAACTCTCCCATTCACACCGTGGAGGAGAAGCTTTTATGGGTTGAAAAGTACTTATGTGGGCTGAAATTATCTTACACTAATAATCATTTCACCCATAACCATCATGTTTATGGTGCTTCTTGCAATTATTTTGAGAGAGGAAAACACACTAATAGCTCACATAATAGTTTTAATAATCCTCTATATGTTCCTAAGTTTGCAAAGTTGCACCAATCTAATAGTTCTTTTATCAAATTTGCTTCCACTACTTGTAACTATTATGAGAGAGGAAGAAAGACTTGTCTTTATGTTTCTATGTTATTTAAAATGCAACCTACTGATCACCACATGCATTGGTTACCACAAAATTGCTGCTATTTATTCATATATAAAATGCCAATGCATAGGAAGTGGGTTAGACTTAAAAGTTAATGGTTTAATGTTTTGTGGTGTGCTCCTTATGCTTTCATTTCCTATTCAGTTTGGGCACACCTTTATATCATGAAAACATGTGAAACAACTTTACCTACTGTTATCTAATTGCTAGTTTAAGATTTTCACTTTATATAAAATTTGGGAAAGTAAATGAGAAGGATGAGTAATGGAGATGTTGGGGTCGACCTTGAACATGTGTTGTTCATGCCAATGGAACCATTGCAAAGTCTCTATCATTAAAACTTTTCCCAAAGCTAAAACCAAATAAAAAGAGTGTTTATGTTGTATATATTTGCTTCTTCTTTTGCCTTTGTGCTAAATCAAAAACAACAAAAATATTTTCTTTCTTCCTTGTTTGTTTCTCTTGAATTCTTTCTTGGTTCTTTTTGCTTCTTTTTGATTTTTATCTTCAGTTTCAGTTTTGGTTTTTGAGTCAAGGTGCTTGTTTACTACTGTAACATCACCTTTGTATCTTATTTTTCATCTTTATGGCAAGAATAACCTCTTTTGAGAGGTGGGATCAGACAATAGTGATTTGCTGTCCAGAAAACAGATTCCTTAGCTTCACTGCGGAAAATGTTAAAAATCACAGAAAAGGAATTTTGACCTGAAATTTTACGACAGCAATCTTCAGTTATTATTACGCATTTCATTAGTTAAAAGTTTTCTGATTTGAGCAACGTAAGTGACTCTGAAAATTCACTCTTTACGGGCTGTCCAGTTTTTGACAGATTCTGTCTTTATTTTGCATTAGCCTCATTACTTGTGTTTTGTGTGGTTCTTTTGATCAATGAACAATACACAACCATAGTAACAATAGTTAATGTTTAGAATCAAATCATGATATGTCTTTGCTGTACCTATGTGGATTTAATTTATGGAGACACTAACCCCTCTAATCAAGTTTTATGATGAGTTTTGTGTGAAGAGAATTGTCAAGTGGAAGAGTTGAGGGTGATGAACAAAGATCAAGAGGGACAAACACTCAAGCTTGGGGATGTTACCCCTAGGCTCACCCTACATGTATCAAATAAGTACAAGAACTCAAGCTTGGGGATGCCAAGCCACCTCACTCCAACCATCTTGATACCAAGTAAGTAAGCCTAGCTATATGGCTATAAAGAAAGCGCTTTACGGGAGGCAACCCGGTTGTTTTATTTTTGATTTTCTTTGTGTCCTCTTGCTGTAACAAGAGACTTAGTTTTTAGTTTTGTTTCTGGAATTTTTAATAAAGTGCCAAGTTTTACCCGTTTTGGTTTGAAAAAGTTGCTATTTGTATTCGGAGATTTTATTCCAGCACGAATCTGTGCACGGTATGATTTTTCATTTCTATTCTGTAACTCCGAATGAGCTGATATTTTAACTGTAGTTGCAACTTTTCATCCTCTGTAATCATGAATTTTTTCAGAATTTTTCGACATATTTAAGTAGGGTAGAAAAATGCGTTTTGCTGCTGCTGTTTTTCTGGACAGATTCTGTCCCATTTTGTTTGATGCATTCTTTGAACTTTTAACTTGAATCTTTTTATCCAATTGAGTTTATAAGTAGGCATACAACATTATACACTTTCTGGACATTCATATGAATTTTTGTTTAAGGATTTTATGCAGCAAGCAATTCATTTGTCTATCACTACTAATGTCACCCCACAGAAAAGAAATGGGAGAAACGGTGTTTTGAAGTTTTTTCACAGGGATTAGAGGAGATGCACCAAGAGCTATCCAAGGATGGTGAAGACCATAAGCTTGGGGATGTGAAGACAACCCCACTGGACCAACACACTCTCGGTTTGCACACGTCTAACTTCTGTTTTTCGATCAATGCACTTTATCGTATAAACTTGGAGCGTCTGTTTTTTTTGCTTTTGTTATTTCGGTTTGTTATAAGACCACCACTATCATTTATATATGAGAG
The DNA here is from genome assembly GCA_947311845.1 of Poa pratensis. NCBI lineage: Eukaryota > Viridiplantae > Streptophyta > Magnoliopsida > Poales > Poaceae > Poa > Poa pratensis. The sequence goes on from CAMZMU010000104.1 coordinate 33,329,707, forward strand.
AGCTACTGGAAGTTTGGGTTGAATTATGTTGGATGCTATTAAATATATTGGGATAGGGATGTTTGAGTTGATTTTAAAAGATACATATAGTTGCATAATTCATGTGCTTTGAATGATATTAATTTGCAAGTGTGTTTTAAGAGCTATCTTTTACCATGTTTAGATGTTGAATTTTACTTTACTTGTTTAACATGGATTGATTAGTTCTATGGACACTTATGCATGCATTTAGATGGTCAACTTTCTCCCTATTGCTAGCCCAAAAATTACAACAAGTAAAAACTTGTTTCCAACACCTTCAACCAAAGTTTTTCCAGTGAGTCCACCATATCTACCTATTAGCTTTATGCTATTCCAAGTATGTTTATCATGTTATATTGTGTTATCTACATTTCTGAATTTAAATGCTTATGTTATTGATTGTCATGGGAAAAATTGGTTAAAAGCTCTCACGAACTTGATGCACAATTTACTTTTATTGCATTTAATAAGCATGAACCATTGTGATTAAAATTATGAAGTTGTGGGCTTGACAATTGTTTTGGTTGGGAGTTAGCCCATATGTGCTGTCACATGGCAAGCTTTCAACATTGCACTTATTTATATTTAGTTGATGTCATGTACTTTTGTTTATGGATGCCTATCATGGGTGAAATGAATGTGGATACTTAGTAAGTTCAAAGAGTTTGTATAAATGGTTAGAGAAATGCCTGGGCCGCTAATCTAAGCCATGCATCATTCATGGTGGAAATTTACAGCATAACCATAATGTTCATTCAGTGATGCACCTCATAATAAAAAGCTATACCCATAGTAAATAAAAGAGTGCTGAGATTGTTCATTGTCTGTTTGTCTTGTTGTTTTGACATGGGCTTGTTCATGTCAAGGGGCAAGAGGTACCCCAGTGCAGTTCTTGATGATACTATTATTACTTGCAATGACCTTTATTTGAATTTACTTTGTGGACCAAAGTGAGTAACACATGGTGTAGGTACTTGTATTCAAGGGACATGAGACATTCAACCAATACATTGTCAAGCACACCACTCATATTTGCTTTCACTTTAAACATTAATCATTCAAGATGCTATGATAGGGGTAATGAGAGCTCCACACCAATGACTACCACATTGCAAGCATTAACTTAAGTAGAAGTGTTTGGAAGTTAGATGAAACTTATTCATGCTTTACCTCTACTTATTTATCTATCCAAAGTGTCCACCTTTTATATTCAGTTTTCATAAGAAGTACTCTATGACCACCATAGGATGTTTTTACTTTTCATTATGCATACATTTGGTCCATAGTACTTTCTTCTATATTACACTTTGTGAATTTATCATTGAACATCTTTACATTGAGTATTTGATATCACTTCATAATTTATCTTGCATATTGTTATTCCTTTGAAGAATGAATCATTTGACTTATGTAGCAATAGTAATCACCTTTGATATCCATTGATAGTATTAAAATGCAAAGTCCATGTTAGTTTTATCACCTTCATACTCGGGACGAGCATGGGTTAAGCTTGGGGATGTTGATGCATGTAAAATGCATACATGAACTTTACATTTTATTACATGTTATTCCATGTTATTTGCATCATATAAGGGTTATATTCATGATTTATATTGAGTTTTGGGGATAATTAACAACTTCCCCATTTTTCTGGAATTAACCCTGCGCTGTCAGAAAACCCCTTTTTCTATATTTGATGTTTCAGGGACCCAAACGACGTCCAAATGACCTGAGATTTTACGGGGATCACTTTTTTGGAAGGAACGAAACGTAGGCGCAAAGGAATCGAAGAAACGGAGACCAGAAGGCCGAAAGGGGTGGGCCCACGCGGCCAGATTCCCTGACCGCGTGGGACCCACCAAACTGGCCCTCGGGCCTCCGCTGTCATCGATCTTTCTTCCCGAAGCTTCGTCTTGACCTAAAAACGACAATATATAGATCCCCCCAGGGCTTTCGCGAAGGAGGCGGCGGAGAAACACGAAACACACGAAACAGAAGACAGAAGGCTGCCGCCAGAGAAGATCGGAGGGGGGAAACGCTGCCGGAATCACCTCCGGTAGGCTCCTCCATCCCCCCTCCGGAGTCTCCATCAACACCAACGTCAAGACCTGCACCATCTCCATCACCATCTTCGTGATCCACTTCATCCCCCTCATAGTTGAGATTGTTGAACCCTAGCTATTGTTTAAGTGCTATTCTACCTGTGTATGATTAGTTACTTGTCATTGTTTTGTGGTGAGACTATAATTTCAGATTGTGTTGTATCATTTATACCACTGAATCATATCATGTCTTCACGTTGTGAGTAGTTCTCTCATGTTCCTGGGGGCATAGGATGGATTGGCAATGATCTATATATAACATGTGTTGGTATTTTGTCTAGTGTTTATCTTTTTATGTAATTCTATGATGGTGTTGTGCGAACGTCGACTGCACATCACTTCACCTAGATGGGCTCATAGGAGAACACCGTAGTGTAATGAATTGAGGGAGACTTGGGAGGACATGTAAACCTGAGACCGAGTCATGAAGTTACATTATGAGGGTATTAGTATCGGGGACCTTAGAGTGTAATGCTATGGTGGGACTTTATGTCTTAATAAATCTTGTGCAGTCATTTACTTGGCCACATGATCCATCATAAGGGGTTTAGTATATTTATTTAGCTATACCTAATAATGGCTCCGTCCGAAGAAGATTAAAACTTGACAAAATGCTACCTTGTTGTTCTAGAAATATTTATGCCATGAAATCTAGGTAGCCCCTGGGAACGTTCTCCACTTATAAGAAACACACACTTGAGCTTGTCCTCTTGCTGCATAGAGGATTGGGCTTTTCTCTCTTTGAGAGTTTTCACCTGCTACTATTTATCTGCTGCATTTTTTACTTTATTGCAAACTCTACACCAAAAACCCAAAAACACTTGCATCATTTAATCATTTTAGTTTGTCTAGTGCATAGATAATAAGAGAAGTGACATTCTTATTTGAGAGGATAAATAACTTATACCTTCTACTTCTCGTGGGATCGATACTATACTTACACATTGAAGATTTCAACGATCCCCTATACTTGTGGGTATCAATCGCTGGTACTTGGAAGCCACAAAGGATCCACAGCTCGAAGTTCTCCCTGTGAAAGTTACAGAAGAACATTACATAGGTCAAGACCAGGTGCAAATTTATTTTGAAGAACTCTATATGTTATACAAGCTTGACGCCCTCGACTTGAGTCTCGTCAGTACCTATTGTCTGTAAGTGATTCAATTCATTTATTTCTAAAGTAAAGTCTCTAGCTCAGCTCGGTCATTGCCTGTAGTAATTATGCTCACTACGCTATTATGCAGAATGAAGAGTGATGAATGTGACAGAAAACAAATCTTTGACATTGGATTCATTGACCCAGTACGAGCTAATGAAAGATTGCTACGGCAATACCCCAAGGAAACGGAGGCCAGCTTGCTAAAGTTCATACAGAGTCAACATTACAAAAGGAAGATACTGTTTCCTTACCACTCCGAGTAAGAGTGTTACTGTCTTGTACACATTAATTTTTGCTCACTCGATGTTAAGTGTAATTGATGAGTTACTGACGTATATAAACGTGCGCAGCTTCCATTACATTCTGCTATTCATTGAAGTTGACGCTGGAACAGTTGAAATCTATGACTCAAAGAAGTATCCCGAAGAGAAGTCCCAAGGCATTAAAGATGTGCTCCAAAGGTAATTTCAATCATTATCGCACTATATCGGTCTCTTTTGTTCATTAACTGAGATATTAAGTAACTAATAACTCATTTATTCATTTTATTTTGCCGGGCAGGATTTGGAAAGTTTTCAAAAGAGGATAACTGGTGATTTTGCAGAGGAACTTACTTTTCATCATGATGAGGTAAGTAGTACGAGCTAGCTAGGTTCGCGCATCTCTTTAATTCTAATTTCAATACCATTATACCGTGCTTGATTATTATTTGATTGAATTCTATTCTCGTAAAGAACTGCGATACGTAGCCACCGAGGACCAATTTGTGTGGATACTTCATTTGTGAGTGGATTCGCCAGGAGGTCAGCGAGCGGAACTGAGCGTTATCTGTAGAAGTACGTGAACAAATATATTCATAATTCTATTTTATTACCATCAATTGTGTTGAGTGTCATTCATAATTTTTTTTTATGATGATTGATATTTATATTGATCTCCTTCTTTTATAGTTGTGGGTTCACCGGAGGAACATGCAACTAAAGGAGCGCTTTCAAGCAATTCAAGAGGAAATTGCGGGATATTTGTTGGAGCATGTCATAAACCCAAAGGGAAAATACAATGGCACGTACTACTTACATTGAGTCCCGGTTATGATCTCCATGTAATCGAATAGACGGGCTCTAGTCCCGATGTTATGAGATCTCCATGTAATCGAATAGACGGGCTCTAGTCCCGGTTGTGATCTCCATGTAATAAAGTATATTTTTATTAGATATATATTTATTTTATGAACATTTTAATAGGCTATATGTATTTTTCTGATTTTTAATTAATTAACCATATATTTTGCAAGATTGATCATAGTTTTAAATATACAATAAGGCGGGAATACAAAAAATCCAGAGGCTGCCACGTGTGGTGCTCTTTTGTCCCGGGTCGTATTACGAACCGGGAAAAAAGGTCCTCGACCACGCGCGCAGGCAGCGGCCACGTGGGTAGTCTTTTGTTCCGGTTCGTAACTGACCCGGGACTAGAGGGGGGGGGGGGGGGGGGGGGGGCTCTAGTCCCGATTCGGGGGTCCCGGGTGGCAAGCCGGTATTAGAGGGTCTTACCACCCGGGACTAGAGCCCTTGTTTCTTCCAGTGGGGGGGCAAAGCTAGACTAATTACTGTGTGTCATCTCATGGAGGGGCTAAACCATCTAAATTAGCTTAAACATTGATCCATCATGCTTAATACTACTAAGAAAACCATGATCATAGGGGGGCGTAGCCCCTGCTTGTCCCCCTTGTCTCCGTCCCTGTGGCCGGTAGCAGCTCTGGTGGTGTTACTAAATTTTCGATCACCTAGCCATGGCAGTCAGTGGCGTGGGCGTCGCTCTGGAGTCCTTCCTGGTCCTGCGCATGGTTCTGCCCCAGCATCAAGAGGTGCACGCAGCATGCAACTCACGTACATATATATGCCCAACTAAACGAAAGTATCGATGCATGCATATATATTTCATGGGCACATCTACAATTCACGTGCACCTATCCCATATTCCCATGGATGTAACATCCATATATTATGCATATGTAACGTATTTGCTTCACGTGGCTAGTTATCAACACACAACTCTCCTTGTTTTTCACGTACTCCCTCCGTCCAGAAATAACTGTCTTAGATTTATCAAAAAATGGATGTATCTAAACATGAAACATGTATAGATGCATCCACTTTTGTGCAAACGTGAGACACTTATTTTGGGACGGAGGGAGTACATGTTTACATAAAAGACTGCATTCATGTACATAGAATATAGCTGGGACTCCCAGCGGTTAACATCATATCATATTTATATTTTCGCTAGTCTTTTCACTCCAAACAAAAATGGAGAACCGATCGACCGGTTATGACTAACGTAAACTCTACTCGTGCACCCCACCTCGATTCGTCCACACTAGTAGAAAACGCTTATACGTGAAATGTTATCTGTGGCGCACAGACTTGCTTGTGCGCCACAGATATTCTCTCTCCTCCTTCGAGGGGTTTGGTGAAACTTACCTATGGCGCACCAGCTCCTCTGTGCGCCAAAGGTAACAAATTTACCTGTGGCGCACAGGAGTGCTGGTGCGTCACAGGTAAGTTTCACCAAACTCCACAAATATCTCGCGGGAGGAGAGAGAGTATCTGTGACGCACCGGGTATGTGTGCGCCACAAATAAAAAACGAGGAGAGATACAGGTAATTTAGAGGAGAGAGAATACCTGTGGTGCACATATTATAACGTGCGCCACAGGTAGTTTTCCACAAATTTCTAAGAGAGAATAGCTGTGGCGAACCTAAAATTTGTGCACCACTGATACTGGTAGACCCATTTAAACAAATCACGGACACATCTCTCTCCTTTTGTCCTCTCTCTATCTTATCCACACACACCAGGCACCACACACGCACAAACACCACGCATCAGTGCACCACGCACGCACAAACACATCTGGAGAATCCAGATCTAGTTTCTCTCTCTTCATGCTGGTCAAATCTCTGCCTTATCCTCCTCTTTCATTTTTTTGTTTTTTTTCTATCTCTTCACGCACGCACACAACGCGTTTTCCTTTTCGTCTCTCTTCACGCATGCGTTTTCCTCTCTCTTCACACGACGCATGCGCACACGGCACAACGCCGCCGCCGGCCCCCTCGCCTCTCCTCCACGCCGCCGTCGGCCTCCCTCGCTTCTCCTCCACGCCACCGCCGGCCTCCCTCGCCTCCCCTCCACGCCGCCGCCAGCCTCCCTTGTGCAATTTCCTCCCGTCCGTACCAAATCGAGCTGAGGTCCGCATCTGCCGTCGCCGGCCTCCCTTGCCTCACACAGTCCCAGAGCGCCCAACGCCGCATCCAGCGACGCCTCGGCGTCTGCCCGAGAAGGCCTCCATGCTGGTGGCGGCACGACGAACGGGAGGGCTGGCCCCGCGCCTACTCCGGCCTGTCCATCCCTAGCGGCCTCGATTTCTCGATCAGTCGCCGACGCCTGGCGGTCCCCGAGCGGCAACAGATGCAACGGTGGCGAAACGGCAGCAGAAGCACGCGCCTATCGCCATCCCCTCCATACGCGGACGTCACGCCGTCGCCATCGCAAGCACGCGCCCGTGGAGGATGAGCGGGAGACGGGAGGGGAAGGGCAACGCGCCACGTCGGCGCCATCCCCGCCATGCCATCAGCGCCGCCGCCGTCGAGCTCAGAGACGCCGGCGATGGAGGCTCGGTGCGGGGGGAGAGGATCGAATGTGGACTTCATTGTTTTTTCTTTTCTTTTAAGGTCCTTTATGTAATTTTGTAATAAATGTATGGACAGATTAATTAATAGTCGGTGGAGGTCGGTTTATTTATTTTTAATTTGCAATGACCCACCAGTGGCGCAGACCTTTATGCTATCTGTAACGCACGACCTGTGTGCCACAGGTAAGAGATTACCTGTGGTGCACCATAGATAAGTGTTATCAGTGGTGTGAATACAGTGGCGCACGGCCGTGCGCCACAGATAGCTAAAAACTATGCGCTATAGATAGCGTTTTCTGTACTAGTGCCACCCTAACTAAGAAAACCTAAAATTTGATTTTATTTGTCATCACTCCTCGCAAGGCAAGTCACACAAAATCAAGTGCGCGTGATACTTATAATAGGGCACCACTTTGGTTATAGGGAACATGTTTTAGTGTTTTAGGTCACCAAATTTTTTTCTACTTTTTCCATATGCCCTATCCCATATTCACATGGATGTAACATCCATATATATTATGCATATGTAACGTATTTGCTTCACGTGGCTAGTTATCACCACACAACTCCCTTCTTTTCCATGTACATGTTTACATAAAAGACTGCATGTACATAAAATATAACTGGGACTCCGGGAGGGTTAACATCCTATATTTATATTTTCGCTAGTCTTTTCACTCAAAACGGAAAAGGAGAACCAATCGACTAGTTATGACTAATGTAAACTCTACTCGATCACCCCACCTCGATTCGTCCACCTAACTAGGAAAACCTAAAATTTGATTTTATTTGTCAACACACATTACATGCCATATCATCAAAACGATGTCTCTTATAACCATATGTATGCGGTTGCTGATCGCGAGAATTATCTTAGGACCCAGAATAGTATCTTATAACCCGCGAAAAGAACGGGAAACCTCGTGCTCTAACCCCCAAAATGGGAGGGGAAACACACAAAATGAAAATGGACGGGAAAATAAAAAAGACAATAAGTGTGCTATAAGCCCTGAAATGGACGGGAACCGCCAAAATGATCTGTATCTAACCATGTGTATGCGGTCACCAGCTGCAAAAATCATCTTGAACCCTATACAGTGTTATAGCCTAGAAAAGGACGGGAAAATCAAAATGAAAACGGGCGAGAAACACCAAATGAAATTAGTGTGTTATAGTGCCGAAAATGGACGAAAAAACACCAAAATTATAACCCGTGTGGAAATGCTAAAACAAAACCAATATGCTATAGCCTAGAGAAATGGGCTGAAAATGCCAAAACAACGTCTCCGTAATCGTGTGTTTGCGATCAAAAGCTGATTGTCCCGGATATTTTATTTATTACACTTATTCTGTCTTATTTATTATTTATAAGAGACACCACATTATTATATAGTCTTATATTTCATGTATGAAAAAAAATACTCACTATTGTTTCATGTGCTTTACCAACTTGCGCGTCCATCTACGGGAAATGTATTTTTTTTAATGTTGAAAGCATGTATGTAAATGCCAATCAAGCACATTAAACAACATGAAGTCTATTTTTCGGCCACCGCGGAGGTGCTCGTGACCTCCCCACGGGTGACATATTTCCCTACGCCGCTGCACGGTACCGCAAAATCTATTCTTTCACAGAATAAAATACGGTGTGAGAAACCACGCCCTCCGACAAATTAGTGATCGTCGTTGGTGTCTATGCTGTGACATGCCCCATCATTGCCGACTCGACGTTAAATCTTATAGATCACTTCATTTCTGACCTCTTTGTCTCGATCCACCATGAATGCATGGAACATACCGCCCACGTGGGTGCCGAGGAGGTCATCCGTAGAGGGAGCCACCACCATGAGCAACTAGATGGTGATGTACTCCTCCAATGAGCTCACACTCATGGTTCGTCGTGCGACAAAGGGGCCCTTATGGTTGGTGGCCTCGACAGGAGAGACTATTGGATGTCCAGAGCCACGATATTTTATTGTCACGAGAATAAAGATTATTGTTGGATAGGAGTGGGTTTAGTCCTTAACCTCATGGGTCTGTATATACCATTTTCAACCCACGACGTCTAAGACTCCTCGTCGGTAGCTCTCATCTAGAAGCTTCCCTATCGACCTAGACCTGTCGTGATGCACCAAGGCTCTATGAAGATCAACTCGCCACGGACTACATTCAAAAGAAGGCTACGGAATCAAGACTTAACGTACAAGGTAAGACAGGAACACTAAACGCATGAAGGATCAGAGACACGACCTCAATCTATATATACCGAAGGACTTCATCAAGACTGTCATGTACATTAAACGCCAAAGCTTTTGCCAGACCTCTCTGTAAACTCTAGAACGTAGATCCACATCTATAATCTCTGGCCGAAACCTCCTATAACTCGCCGAGTTCGCCTTTGTACTAGTTTTGTACCCATACCATGAATAAAGTCTGATAGATCTTCATCTATTTCGTATACGATTCAAACCTGTTGACCTGCACCGTCTGCCAAACAAATAAACTTCACTAGTAGAAAACAACCCTATGGTCCCGGTTCGGTTGGGCATCAGTCCCGGTTCCCGAACCGGGACTGGCCAATCGGGACTAAAGCTGGTCCGGTTCGGCCACGAACCGGGACCAATGGGGCTCCACGTGGCCTGTTCTGCAGCGATTGGGGGGAGGACTCATTGGTCCCGGTTCGTAATACAAACCGGGACCAATGGGATCCACGTGGCCTGTTCTGCAGCGATTGGGGGAGGACTCATTGGTCCCGGTTCGTAATACGAACCGGGACTGATGTTTTGATTTTGTATTTTTCCATTTAATTATTTGGGCACTTTTTATTTTGTGTTTTGCACTCAATTCGAACACTTCTCTTTGTCCCGTCGCCCGGCGCCTCCATCCAACCCTCTCCCTCTCGCCGGTTGGCTCTGTCGTCTCCCTCTTCTTCGCATCGCCGACGTGCTCTCCATCTCTCACTCGCCGGCTCATCGAGGCCAAGTTTCGATATTTCTGTGCAGGTACTACTCGCCGGCTCATCTCTCACTCGCCGGCTCTCCATCTCGCACTCAATTCGATGGTACTACATACAGCAATGAAGGAACCACTATTACACATCATCGTCATGAATATATTACACACATCTCATTCGTCGTGCTTGGTCGAACATATTACAAACGGTACATGTACACACGAGTTTCATGCATATATACATCTGATAACCCAAGAGCAGGGGATCACTGTAGCACCTCTCAATGTGGAAGTAGGGTATCGATCCGCAGGAGCAAGAAGGAAAGTTATTCTTCCCTACAACTAAAGTGTCACAAGTTTTAGTTGATTATGCACTAAACAAGTTTAAAGAACAAGATGGTTGATTTAATGAATGGAAGTTTAACGTAACAAAACAAGAATGTAAAAGTGTCCCAATCCTCTTCAATGCAAGAGGACAAGACAAAGTTTTTCTCTTATAGGAACAATGGACATGGGTTCATGGGTTCACTCAATCCTCTCTCCCATCTATGGTGATTACCATGTTATAGATAAAAAGTACACACAATTGTCATGCTTTAATGGTAAACTTCTATGACGGCTACATGTTCTAAAACACATAGTTGAAAGAAGTACTCATTTGTGTTGCTAGGTCACCTCGTAAGGCTAGCGTGGTTGCTGTCACTCCCACATCATACTCTTCCTTTTTACCCCAGATAAAGGATGTTGGGCTGTATTTCACATGTCACTCAATACATATGCCGTTGTCACATCGGCTATCCGTACCTACATACATCATACTTCATAATGGAAAATATTCTAAACACTAGTGCAATGATTCATACTTCGTGTGCATGACCACATCTCTCTCATCTATCCACTTGGTGGTGTCAATCACCTCATGACAAGGATAAACAAGACATTATGCATAAATCAAACCATCACATGTATCATAGAATATCTCCAAAGTATTACAAACCATAAAAATCCCAACATGACGGTAAATGCATAACATAATACAATATCCACCTAGGAATTACAAAGATAGTTCCATAATCATGCAAGGCACATCATATGGACTTCAACAATGATCATACATAGAGAGATTGGATCAAGTTACCACCACAAACCCAAAGTCTAGGGGTGGACTACTCCCCTTCATCATGGAGACAGTGGAGAAGTCGTTGGAGAAGATGGAGACCACCCCGGCAGCGCACCGCCGGAGTTTTCCCCTCCAATCTGCAACTCCAGGTCTCTGTTTCGTGGTTTCTGTGTTTCTGCGGCGCTCCTTTCTGAAGGGCGTCGGAGACTATTTTTATAGTCGGTTTTAGGTCAAGACGGAGTCGTGGGCGAAAAGATCGACGGCAACGGAGCCTCGAGGCTCTAGATGGTGGGTCCCACGTGGCCAGATTCCTTGGCCGCGTGGGCCACCCTCTTTTGGGCCTCGGGCCTCCGCTTGTTCGCTTCCTTCGCTCCAAGTCTTCTTCCTTCCAAAATCTGATGCTCGTAAATTTCCAGGTCATTTGGACGTCATTTGGGTCCCTGAAACATTAAAATATGGAAAATAGGGTTTTCTGCCTGCGCAGGGTTAATTCCATAAAAATAGGAAAATCATGAAATATTCCAAAAATCATTATAAAACATTGATATAACCCTTATATGATGCAAATATGATTGGAATATAAGTAATATAGTGCAAAGTTCATGTATGCATTTTACATGCATCAACATCCCCAAGCTTAACCAATACTCGTCCTCGAGTATGAAGGTGATAAAACTAACATGAACTTTGCAATTTAATACTAACAATGGATATCAAAGATGATTACTATTGCTACATAGAGTCAAATGATTCATTCTTAAAAGGAGTAGCAATATGCAAGATAGTTTATGAAGTGATATCAAGTATTCAATGCAAGGATGTTCAATGATAATTCACAAAGTGTAACATGAATGAAAAAGTACTATGGACCACAAGTATGCATAATGATAAGTAAGAACATCCTACAATGGTCATAGAGTATTGATGAAAATCTGAATATAAAAGGTGGACACTTTGAAAGATATATATGAGTAGAGGTAAAGCACGCATAGTTTCATCTAACTTCCAAACTCTTCTACTTAATTAATGATTGCAATGTGGTAATCCTTGGTGTCAAGCTCTCATTACCCCTATCATAGCATCTTGAATGATTAAGTTTAAAGTGAAAGTAAATATGAGTAGTGTGCTTGACAAAGTACAGGTTGAAAGTCTCATGCCCCTTGAATACAAGTACCTACTCCATGTGTTACTCAACTTGGGAAACAAAGCAAGTTCAAGTTAAATATCATTGTAAGTAATAATAGTATCATTAAGAGCGTCAACTGGGTACCTCTTGTCCCAGGATATGGAACAAGCCCATATCAAAATGATAAGACAAACAAACACAATGAACAATCTCAACACCCTTTTTATTTACCATTAGATAGCTTTTTATTGTAAGGTGTATCACAAAAGGTTCACCATAGCATGTAAGTAAATTTCCATCATGAATGATGCATGGCTTAGATTAGCGGCCCAGACGTCTCTCTAACCATTTATACAAACTCATTTAACCTACTTCATTTCCACATTTATTTCACCCATGGTAAGCATCCATAAACAAAAGTACATGATATCATCTAAATGAAATGAAGTGCATGTTGTAAGCTTGCCATGTGACAGCACATATGAGCTAACTCTCAACCAAAGACATTTGTCAAGCCCACAACATCATAATTTTAATCACAATGGGTCATGTTTTATCTATGCAATGAAAGTAAAGTGTGCATCAAGTTCGAGAGAGCTCTATAACCAACTTTTCCCATAACAATCAACAACATAAGCATTTTCATTCAGAGGTATAGATAACACAAATATCATGATAAACATACTCGGAATAGCATAAAGCTAATAGGTCGATATGGTGGACTCACTGGAAAAAATTTGGTTGAAGGTGTTGGAAACAAGTTTTTGCTTGTTGGAATTTTTTGGCTAGCAAGGGAGAGAAGTTGACCATCTAAATGCATGCATGAGTGTCCATAGAACTAACCAATCCATGTTAAACAACTAAACTAACATTCAGCATCAAAACATGAATAAAAGATAGCTCTTGATAAAATACTTGCAAATTATTACTCATTAACAAGCTCATGAATCATGCAACTATATGTGTCTTTGATACGTTTATAATTTTTGATGTTCCATGCTGTTATTATATCAATTGCTACATGTTTTGGTTATACTTTATATCATTTTTATGCATTTTCTGGGACTAACCTATTAACAAGATGCCACAGTGCCAGTTCCCTGTTTTCTGCTGTTTTTGGTTTCAGAAAATCTATTAAGGAAATATTCTCGGAATTGGACGAAACAAAAGACATCGTCAATAATATCACGAGGAGATCACGGAGTCCAAAGGGGAGTCGGAGCAGACCCACCAGGGGGCCACGCCACACTAGGGCGCGGCCCAGGGTGGGCCCGCGCCCCCCTATGGCGTGGTGGCCCCCCTCGGCCACCGACGCCGCCTCTTCGCCTATATATTCTCCGCGACGCGAAAACCCTATTACGGTCGATCATATTCCACGAAAAGTTCCGTCGCGGCCGTCATCGTCAATCTCAGATCGGAGGAGTTCTGAAGCTCTTCCCGGCACCCTGCCGGAGGGGAGATCATCACCGGAGGGCTCTACATCACCATGCCTGCCTCCGGAGTGATGCGTGAGTAGTCCACCCCTGGACTACGGGTCCATAGCAGTAGCTAGATGGTTGTCTCTCTACCTTGTGCCTCCATGTTTAGATCTTGTGAGCTGCCTAACATGATCAAGATCATCTTATTGTAATGCTAGATGTTGTGTTTGCTGGGATCCGATGAATATTGATACCATGTTTATTCAAGTTGTTTATCTATGTGCTCTTGATCTTGCATGCTCTCCGTTGCTAGTAGATGCTTTGGCCAAGTAGATGCTTGTGACTCCAAGAGGGGGTATTTATGCTCGATAGTGGGTTCAGTCTCTAGATATCTGGATCAGTGACAGAAAGGTCTAAGATGGTAGATGTGCTGTTGCTACTAGGGATAAAACATTGGTGCAGTGTCCAAGGGCACTTGTATTGATTACATTACACACTTTACTTCATGCAATAATCTGTTGTTAGCAACTTAATACTGAAAGGATGCGGATGCTGCCTTGAAGGTGGATTATTTAGGCATAGATGCGGTTGGAATAACGGTCTATGTACTTTGTTGTAATGCCCAACTAGATTTCATAGTAGACATCTTGGCATGTATTGCATTGTTATGCCCTCTCTATTTGTCAATTGCCCAGCTGTAATTTGTTTACCCAACATGCTAGTTATCTGTTCTGAGAGAGACACCACTAGTGAACTGTGGACCCTGGTCCAATTTCCTCATACTGTTTACACAACCTGCTGCAATCATCTGTTTCCTGTTACTTGCTGTTTTCCTGCTGTTTTCCACACCATACGTTTAACTCTTTGTTTCTGCAAGACCGGAGAGATTGACAACCTCTCTGTTTCGTGTTGGGCAAAGTTCTGGTTTGTGTCTGTGCAGATTCCACGTTGGTGCAAGCTCCCTAGCGCCAGGGGGAGTCAACATCAACAACCTTCCGATAGATCGTCAAGTCCTACTGGATTGATAACCTTGGGTAGATTTCTCAAGGGAAAACTTCTGCTGTCTACATCATAACCTTCCTCTTGGGGTTCACCAACACGTAGCCATCAAGCTGTTTTCTGGCGCCGTTGCCGGGGACTTGGAGGCTATTGGAAAGGGGAGTCTCTCAGTTCCAATCTCTTTACTTTGTTTTTTGTCTTGTTTTATTTTGTTTTGCTTGCTGTTAAAAATCAAAAACCCAAAAAAATTAAATTCCTGCATCTAGTTTTTAATTTCGAGTTGCCCTGTTGCTTGTTTTAGGCTTGCTAAAATGAGTAATCCTGAAAATACTAAGTTGTGTGACTTTACTAGCACAAACAACAATGATTTTATCTGTACACCCATTGCTCCACCTGCTTCTAAAGCAGAATTTTATGAGATTAAGCCTGCACTGTTAAATCTGGTTATGAAAGAGCAATTTTCTGGTGTTAGTACTGATGATGCTGCTGCCCACTTAAACAACTTTGTTGAACTTTGTGATATGCAAAAGTATAAGGAGGTAGAGAGTGATATTATTAAGCTGAAATTGTTTCCTTTCTCTTTAAGAGGAAGAGCTAAAGATTGGTTGCTATCTTTGCCTAGAAATAGTATTGATTCCTGGACTAAATGCAAAGATGCTTTCATTGGAAAATATTATCCTCCTGCTAAAATTATCTCTTGAGAAGTGGTATTATGAACTTTAGGCAACTTGATAATGAGCATGTTGCCCAAGCTTGGGAAAGAATGAAGTCTTTGGTTAAAAATTGCCCCACTCATGGACTGACTACTTGGATGATCATCCAAACCTTTTATGCAGGACTAAATTTTTCCTCAAGGAACTTATTGGACTCGGCTGCTGGAGGGACCTTTATGTCCATCACTTGGGTGCTGCTACAAAGCTTCTTGATGATATGATGGTAAATTATTCTGAATGGCACACTGAAAGGGCTCCAACTGGTAAGAAGGTAAATTCTGTTGAGGAAATTTCCTCCTTGAGTGATAAAGTTGATGCTATTATGACTATGCTTTCGAATGGACATGGTGTTGTGGATCCAAATAATATTCCTCTTGCTTCTTTGGTTGCTCATGATGAGAAAAATGTTGATGTAAACTTCATTAAAAATAACAACTTCAACAACAATGCTTATAGGAATAATTTTGGTAGCAACAATTATAGGCCATATCCTGCTAATGGTAGCAACTCTTATGGTAATTCTTATGGCAATTCCTACAGTAACAATAGAAGTGTGCCCTCTGATCTTGAAGTCATGCTTAAGGATTTTATTAGCACACAAACTACTTTTAATAAAACTGTTGAGGAAAAGCTAGGAAAAATTGATACTCTTGCTGCTAAAGTTGATAGTCTTGCTCATGATGTTGAAATGCTGAAAATAAAAGCTATTCCTAGTGATATTAGAGAGAGTAAAACACTCAATGCTATCCAAATTAAAATTGATAATAACATTAGGATGCTTGCTGAACTTCATGAAAGATGGGAGAGAGAAGAAAGAGAAGCTGAAATTGCTGAACAAAATAGTGTTGTTAGAGTTTGCACTATTTTTACTAATGAAACAAATGATGCCTCACATGCTAATGCGCCCCCTACTGTTAGTGAAAAGATAATAAGTGTTGGAAATGTCTCTACTACCTCTACAAAAAGTTTTAAATTGCCTGATAGCACTACTTTTGTTCCTAGTAAAAGTGCTGAAATTTTTAGAGGTGTTGGTGATAATTGCTCCATTGTTTTTATGACAACAACTTCAATTTCGAAAATTGTAACATAACTGAAGTCATCATGTTCTTGCAAAAGCTAGCTAAGAGTCCTAATGCTAGTAAAATAAATATGGCTTTTACTGAACATATTATCAAAGCTCTCATGCATGCTAGGGAAGAAAAATTAAAACTTGAAGCTTCTATCCCTAGGAAGTTAGATGATAATTGGGAACCTGTTATTAAAATGAAACTGAGTGAGTTTGAATGCAATGCTTTGTGTGACCTTGGTTCTTGTATTTCGGTTATGCCTAAAAATTTATATGATATTCTCAAGCTTGCACCTTTGGAAAAATGTCATTTGGATGTTCACTTTGCTGATTCTTCTATGAAGAAACCTTTAGGAAAAGTTGATGATGTTTTGATAATGGTTAATAACAATCTTGTCCCTGTTGATTTTGTGGTTTTGGATATTGAATGCAATCCTTCTTGTCCTATTGTTTTGGGAAGACCTTTTCTGAGAACTGTTGGTGCTGTTATTGATATGAGAGGGGAATATAAAATTTCAATTCCCACTCAAGAAAGGTATGGAACACTTCCCTAGGAAGAAGATGAAATACTCACATGATACTAGTGTCAAGACAAATTATGGTTTTGGATTTTCTGGTCTTGACAATACTTGATGCATCTCTTCATGCCTAGCTCAAAGGCATTAAAGAAAAGCACTTCTGGGAGATAACCCATGTTTTTATTTGCTGTTTTATTTTTGTTTTCTTGAGTCAAGGATGCTTGTTTACCTCTGTAGCAACTCCTTTGTATCTTTTATTTGCTGTTTTGTTGTGCCAAGGAGAGTTACTAATGCAAAGTTGGTTTTTATTTTCGGGACTGCATTGGGACAGATTGCTGTTCGTCACCGTTTAATTCAGTAGAAAATCAGAAAAAATCGAAAAATGCTGAAACTTTTTGTGCATGTTCCTGATGATGTTACGCAACTTTCATTATTTCAAAAGTTTTCATCTGAGCATCGTAAGTGCCTCGAAAAAATTCGTCATTACAGACTGTTCTGGTTTGACAGATTCTGTCTTTTATTTTGCATTCTCTCTTTTACAAGTTTTTAAGTGGTTTCTTTTCGTGTAAAAGTGCCCACTTGAGCCTAGTAACAGTGGCTAATGTTTAAAATAGTTGGCTTGTGAGTTTTGTCTTTGCTAGAACTTTGAAGTATTATCTTTTAGTGCACTAACCTGCTAATGAGAAAAGCTGTTAAGTTTTGGTGTGAAGGAAGTTTTCAAGTGTTGATAGAGGAGAATGATATTACATGATCAAGAAGAGTGAAGAGCTTAAGCTTGGGGAGGCTTACCTCCCCAGCATATTTCAAGAAGACTCAAGCATCTAAGCTTGGGGATGCCCAAGGCATCCCCTTCTTCATCTACAAATTATCAGGTCATCTCTAATGGTGCTATATTTTTATTGCTTCATACTAGTGTACTCTTCCTTGGAGCGTCAGTGTGTTTTTGTTTTCAGTTTGTTTTGTTTTGTTTGCTGTGCTATACTTGTTGGATCCTAGCATTCATGTTTGGGAGAGAGACACGCTCCACTTTTTCATTAGAATACTCTTGTGCTTCACTTATACTTGTTGAGTATTCCTGTCTAGTTGCTGTTATTGCTGTTAGCTCTCAGTTTTTCATACATCTCTTGTTAGAGCTTTCAGTTTCTTTTGAAGAAAGTACTCTCTTGCTTCACTTATATCTGTTTGGAGAGTTGTCAAATAAGTTGATTGGTGTTTGGTTGGACCAGAAAAATGCTATGCATGTGGTAGTGGTATAAAATGCTTACATGAATCTTTTTAGATCGTTGTCTTGAGTAATTTGATGCTTGCCAATTGTTTTGAGCTGTCAAGTAATTAATGTTTAAGCTTGTGCATCATGTAAGTAATGGCTATTAATGAAGAACTACTATAAGGATTTTCTGCTATAATAATCTGTTGCATAATTGGAAGTCCATAGTAGTCTAGATAATTTTTGGATGAAGGCTATGTGTTAACAAGGAAGACAGTGGGAGTCTATGGTTCGTCAAACCTTGTGTTTTATGTACACTCTTGCTATTCCAGTTGATAATGATGTTTGCTTATAATAACCTTGCTAGCCTAAACTCTGTACTAAGAGGGAATGCTTCTTGTACATCCAAAACCTTGAGCCAAATCCATGCCACCTGTGTCCACCATACCTACCTATTATGTGGTGTTTTCACCATTCCAAGTAAATTTCTTCATGTGCTATCTACTAACTACTCAAAACTGTTACATTTCCTTTTTGTGTCACTACTTGAAAAGCTCATAAGGACGTAGTAGTGAGATTTGTCATCTTCCATGCTAATTAATTTACAAGGATTGGCAGCTTCATCTGCTTCTCCACCTTTTATTTTGCATTAAAGAGCTGGTTAGTCCACCCTATAAATAAATAAATAGACACTCCTCCATGGTGAATGTTGGTGGGCACCCGAGGATTCGGTTAGCCATGGTTTGTGGAAAGTAAATGGTTGGGAGGAGTGTCACCAATAAGTGCTTGTTACAAGTGCAGTCCTAAAAACTCTCGGAACCGCTCTAAAAGTTAGTTAGCCATGGAAGATGACAAGTACCTGCTATTTGATTTGTTGACACCTGTATACACCATTACCTTACAAAACAATATTTTATGCTCTCTATATGCCTTCGGGAACTACAGCTCTAGCACATGATGTTAATCCCTGCTTCCCTCTGCGAAGGGCCATTCTTTTACTTTTATGTTGAGTCAGTTTTCCCACTTCTTTCTGTCTACTTAAGCAAACATCATTGTCAACTCCAGTATAACAGTTTTTACATAACTTTGTGTTTGGTTGATCATATTCTTTGCATTGACATTATCTATATGATATACATGTTGAAAGTTGAAGCAAAAGCTGAAGCTATTATCTTCCTTTGTGTTGATACAAACACTTTCATGTTGAGAATTATTGCTGCTGTGAACTAACTATTATTATATCTCTAAATGTTTTATAGTATTATTCATGAAAGTTTGCACTTGTGTGATCACTTATGTTTACTCTTTATTTACTTGCTTGCAAACTATAGACCATTGGCTTGGATCACTTCATTCAGATCATGTGCATTACATTGTTATTTGATCAAAGATTGTGTTGGTAGCATGTCACTTCAAAAATTATCTGTTTTTATCGTTTACCTACTCGAGGACGAGCAGGAACTAAGCTTGGGGATGCTTGATACGTCTCAAACGTATCTATAATTTTTGATGTTCCATGCTGTTATTATATCAATTGCTACATGTTTTGGTTACTTTATATCATTTTTATGCATTTTCTGGGACTAACCTATTAACAAGATGCCACAGTGCCAGTTCCCTGTTTTCTGCTGTTTTTGGTTTCAGAAAATCTATTAAGGAAATATTCTCGGAATTGGACGAAACAAAAGACATCGTCAATAATATCACGAGGAGATCACGGAGTCCAAAGGGGAGTCGGAGCAGACCCACCAGGGGGCCACGCCACACTAGGGCGCGGCCCAGGGTGGGCCCGCGCCCCCCTATGGCGTGGTGGCCCCCCTCGGCCACCGACGCCGCCTCTTCGCCTATATATTCTCCGCGACGCGAAAACCCTATTACGGTCGATCATATTCCACGAAAAGTTCCGTCGCGGCCGTCATCGTCAATCTCAGATCGGAGGAGTTCTGAAGCTCTTCCCGGCACCCTGCCGGAGGGGAGATCATCACCGGAGGGCTCTACATCACCATGCCTGCCTCCGGAGTGATGCGTGAGTAGTCCACCCCTGGACTACGGGTCCATAGCAGTAGCTAGATGGTTGTCTCTCTACCTTGTGCCTCCATGTTTAGATCTTGTGAGCTGCCTAACATGATCAAGATCATCTTATTGTAATGCTAGATGTTGTGTTTGCTGGGATCCGATGAATATTGATACCATGTTTATTCAAGTTGTTTATCTATGTGCTCTTGATCTTGCATGCTCTCCGTTGCTAGTAGATGCTTTGGCCAAGTAGATGCTTGTGACTCCAAGAGGGGGTATTTATGCTCGATAGTGGGTTCAGTCTCTAGATATCTGGATCAGTGACAGAAAGGTCTAAGATGGTAGATGTGCTGTTGCTACTAGGGATAAAACATTGGTGCAGTGTCCAAGGGCACTTGTATTGATTACATTACACACTTTACTTCATGCAATAATCTGTTGTTAGCAACTTAATACTGAATGGATGCGGATGCTGCCTTGAAGGTGGATTATTTAGGCATAGATGCTGGTTGGAATAACGGTCTATGTACTTTGTTGTAATGCCCAACTAGATTTCATAGTAGACATCTTGGCATGTATTGCATTGTTATGCCCTCTCTATTTGTCAATTGCCCAGCTGTAATTTGTTTACCCAACATGCTAGTTATCTGTTCTGAGAGAGACACCACTAGTGAACTGTGGACCCTGGTCCAATTTCCTCATACTGTTTACACAACCTGCTGCAATCATCTGTTTCCTGTTACTTGCTGTTTTTCCTGCTGTTTTCCACACCATACGTTTAACTCTTTGTTTCTGCAAGACCGGAGAGATTGACAACCTCTCTGTTTCGTGTTGGGCAAAGTTCTGGTTTGTGTCTGTGCAGATTCCACGTTGGTGCAAGCTCCCTAGCGCCAGGGGGAGTCAACATCAACAACCTTCCGATAGATCGTCAAGTCCTACTGGATTGATAACTTGGGTAGATTTCTCAAGGGAAAACTTCTGCTGTCTACATCATAACCTTCCTCTTGGGGTTCACCAACACGTAGCA